>LR738715.1:726904295-727066701 GCA_902687465.1 Secale cereale
ACGGAGATGAACGAAGTTAAGAGCACTCCGGTAAGCAGGAGGAACAAGGAACACAATGAGAACCTTGAGAGGTTGAAAGACATGAAACAGAGCTCACGAACCAAAAGAATATGAAACTGCAAGGGTATGGCCAAGGAAAAGAATGACAGAATTTCGACAGCACTCCGTCTGAAAATGGAAGGAATTGAACAAGAACTAGAGAAGATGGAGTGATACTTGATGAAAACAACAACACATCCTCCGAAACAATTAAAAGAATGGCACAAGGGTAAGAAAGATTCAGACAGCACTCCGGTTAAAAGACAGGCAAAACTAGATAAGATGACGGAACTAGAATGAAGAATACAACACTCCGGTTAAATGATAAGCAAGTGAAAGAACATGATCTTGAAAAGAAAGCAAGATGATGGTGCCAAGAGAGCAATATCACAAGCCTCCGGTAATGAAAGAATAGCATATAGATCAACGAAAGAAATGAATGGAGAAGGAAAAATGACAACTTCTCCCACAAATGAATGTGAAAACATCCTTACGAAGAAGGGTTGAACTGAGTTGTCGGAATTCAACAACGAAACGAAAAAGCTTGATGTGGACTTATGGGAAACATCTCAAAATTAAGAGGTGACAACCAGCCACTAACAGAAACGAATTGCTTGGATCGAGATCAACAAGGAGATGATAAACTTAATTCACCGGAATGAAAAATGAAGAACTTGGGTCATTTATAAGCACCATAATTAGCAAAATCCTTAGGGAAAAGCTTTTAGGTGAAATACAACCCAAGATAACTCCAATGAATAAATTGAAGTGTTGGAAAGATCTCTTGAACAAAGGAAAAAGATGGGTTTAATTATCTCATTCCTGACAACTTGTGAATCATGAAACATGAAGGATTGACAAGAATGACATAACACCACCTCAAAGATAAGGGAGAAGAATTGCACTTGGAAAGCATGAAGAAGAATGCTTGAGCTCCAACAAAATCTTGATGAAGACTTCGAGGATGAATTAAATGATGATGAACCACCATGAAGAACTCCGGTAATGAAAGCATGAGAAGTGAAAGATGAAAGAATAAGATTCAAGGCCTGTGATGAATTAGATGGAGGTTGAAATGATATAATAGAATTAACTTGAAGCTCCGGAAAAACAAGATGAAGAATTTAGAACCAAGGATATGATATAATGAACAAGCTCCAGACAAAAGAATTAAATCACCTGAAGGAACAAGAATAAGAGTTATGTTATGCATCTCCATCACCAATTTAAATTGATGACAACCAAGGATTTGGCATACTACTTATTCTCGTTGGAAAGGATTAAAGAGAGATCTAGCACAAGCTCGGATAAGTATTCAACGAACCACCGGTAGGATTGTGAAAAGAACAAGTGAATTAAAACGATAACAACGGAAGGGTAATCTTGAATGAACCACCGTAAGAATATGGAGACGAACGAAGAGACATCAATGAAGAATATTTGGAGGACGAAGTTGAAAACTGAGAACGAAGAAATCTTCTGAAATGATGGCCTTCGGAGGAACACAAAGGAAAAGAATTCAAGAATTGCTCTGAAGGGGCATGAAAACAATTTCCACAATCGAAAACAATTATGAGGATGGCATGAAGCTAGAAACACGAATCTTCAAGAGAACGGGCCAAGATTTAAGAGAAACTCTTCTCCGGTCTCCAAATGTTGAGAATGAAGACGAGAAATGCCATGAAGAATTGTTGAGCACTCCGGAATGAAGAATTAAAAAGGTTGAACCAAAGATGAAAAGAATTTGAAAGCGATCTTGGAGAAGGCATGTGACTGATGGGAATCATTGTTACGTCACACTTTGAAAAGAATTTGAGTATAACTCCAGAAAATAGAAGAGTCAGGTAAGATCCTGGAAAAGACCTGTGGGTTAGGGCCCACTCAAAAGAATTCACCGTTGGAAAAGATTGTTTAAGAGATATTGCACCGGTTGAATTAAAAAGGCTTGAATAAGATAACAACCCTCAAAAAATTGCTTGAATGGAATTATGAATCTTCAGCACTCCGGATATGAATAGCAAGAGGAGAATGATTAATTGGTGCACCGGAATAAGAAAGCATTGTGAAATGAGGAAAAAGGATAAGATCAACACCGAAATCTTGAATTACATCCACCGACAGAATAGAGAACAAAAGAATGATGAACTTGGAGTTCTTGAGCATCTTCACGATAAATCCCCGGAATGAACATTGAAGGAAGAATGAAGGAACATCACATGAATAAAATGGATACTTCAATTGAGAATTTCTAGCTCCGAGAAGAAGAAGGGTGGGAGGGTGGGGAAAACAAGGACAACTTGAGATGATTGAAACATACACCGGTTGAAAAGAATTTAACATGACCATCTTGATGGTCAAGAGGAATTAGCACTCCCATAGAAATATGAGAACACCAATTAGGAAGGTTATGGAATCAACATTTGACATCGAAGCAACTCGAATACCAGAATCAAAACAAGAACAAAGGATAGATATGCAACATGATCTTCACAATAACATCCGAACAGAGAATTGAACGAATGAATTCCGCAGGTACATCAACTTGTCGAGAAGCCACTTGGAGAACAAAAAGGTAAATAAAAAGGAACAAGGAACAGATAGAACAAACACAAGATAGAAGCTTCGTTCGACATCTTTGTGCTGAAAGCTCATGGAACGTGTTACAAAAGGGTTTTGCAATCCCCGGATCAGCATAGCCAAGGACCCTTTAAGATGCAACTCCCGATCAGAACAAGTCCATAAAACCACTTCACTCAATGTAGAACCCCAAACTTCATATCGTGCATCCGTTGGAAGAATGCCTAGAACTACTAGATGAACCCACCTATAGATTTCCGAAAGTTTCCAGTTATGCAATCAGGTGTTGGGGATACACGGGAAGCACCGCGCAATCAACTCTAAACCTACATCCAGGTGTATCCATCCTTCAACACATAACCAGTCTTTCTCGGAAACTGTTTACCTCGGACCTTCGAAAAGCATCCACTATAACAAGCTATGGCAATACTCTCGAACTACCTCCCCAGTACTGGGTGATGTCGGGGTTATCTTGCCACTGGCCGTATAGGAGAGATTTTCGATGTCGGCCGTCTTAAGTATTTAGTACTGCCGCGATATGCTTGTGTCAATGATACCCCGAAGCTCAACTCCTCGGTAACAGGAGGCATCGAGAACAATATCCTTGTCACAAGAACATCGAAACAATCCCAGAATACTCGCGGGATCCTAAAAAAAAAATTGGTGCAATATTTTGAAAGTAGAAGAGAAAAGAGTAATCGTCAGGAGTCCTCACCAGAGAGAAAAGAGATGAGAAGCAAAGAAATCCTACTCTCCGATATAATATAGGACTCAAAAAGTTTTTCAAGTGTGTGCCTAGACTCAACCGTCAACGATTCGATCAATCAGTGGGGGCTTCTAGGTCGGAGAAGGCTCTGAATACCAACTTGTAATGCCCAGGATGGAGTTATACCTCCTACGTGTCGAGGCACGACTTAAAGGCATAAATCCATCCTAGAATGATCTCAAGTTTGGTATCTTTGCACGACTCATGTAAAAGAGGGATTAAAATGCAAAAGGAGATAGTTGGCTTACACTCGCCACTTCACACAATACATTACATAAGCAATCATCATACAGAACATCACAACCCGACTACGGGTGAAGAACCAAAAGAAAGATACCAAAACAACAAAAGCCACAGGTCAGGATCGAATCCTAGTAGAAACCACTACTGATCGTCGAAACGTCACAAGCAAACGGCCACAAGCTTCATTGAACTCCCGGTGAAGAACTGAACCAGCTCCTGCATCTTACTCGGCTGAACCTGCATCTGGTGTGGTGAAGTAACGGTGAGCCACAGAGGACTCAGCAATCCCGTTCCCGGGTAACAAGACTATTTAAGCCTTGGGTGTGGACAAGGCTGAAGAAAGAATATGAGGTGAAGGAACAAACAAGAGTCTGCAGCAGCAACTAGCACTAACTTACGTAAAAGAGAGCGAGAAGAGAAGAGCATCGGTCGAAAGATGATCACGAAGTGATCCTAGCTAAAACCGGTCAAACATAACCCCACCGTGTTCAACTCCCGAATCCCTATTCGGAAATTGACAGTCACGGTACACACGCTGGTAGTGTATTGGATCATTGTGTCAAGTTATCTACAACCGGAATTAACAAGCTCCCATCTGCCACATAACCGCGGGCACGGCTTTCGAAAGTTCAAACCCTGCAGGGGTGTTCCAACTTGACCCATTACAAGCCCACGATCCGCGGAGTCGCAACTCCATAGTTGGGAAGACCCGAGTATTCTCGGAATCCCGTGCTCGAGTTAAACCGAACTAAGGTAAGGCTAATCCAGCAAATCCTCCCGGCGTGTCGACACCCTGATAGTAGCCGCGCGTATCTAGGTCTCAGGACACGACCGGATGGGCGATGCTACAGGACCCAAACCTCGAGTTTCCCCGTGGTGGTTCCCGCAGGACCCCCGTTTGGGACCAACACCATCGGCACTGGCCCCCCCTGCTATGTAGAAATAAAGGATCCTCGAGGGAGCGACCCTCTATGCAAAATTTAATTAATTAATTAAGTTGTTATTATGGGCAAATAGTACCAAATGTTGGGACTTGCTGGAAAAGACTTAGCACTTAGCGGTTTATCAAGGGGGTCCCATACACCCCAACCGTGTTAGGAACGCATAATCAAGGAACATAACACCGGCTTATACGGATCCTAACGGCAAGAGTGGAACAAAACACCAAGCAAAAGGCTTAGCCTTCCACCCTGCCAGTATATAGGTGATTTCATTTGGCATTTATATAGTGTGATATAACCCAACCCAAACTTCAACATGAAGCAAGCATCTTCAATCTTCACCTGCAACTAACAATGCTATAAGAGGGGCTGAGCGAAGCGTACTTAGCCAAGCAACGGTTTGCGTAGGTAGGGTGGTTAAACATGGCAATGGTTACAAGTAGGAGGCTGACAAGAAGAACATGGGCATCGAGGCAAAACTAAAGATCGAGACTTCTAGCAAGAGGCAAAAATAGTAATGGTATCCGGGTTCGGTCATCTTGCCTGGAATTCCACAAGGGAGAAGAACGGATCCAAGAAGCAGACGGAGCAACACAGACGAGAGAAACCTCACAACTCCGGAACGAAACCGAAGCTAACAAGAGAAGCAACCGGAAAGAAAACAAACAACACGGTAAACACACAAGCATCAACATGGCATACGATGCACAAGCAAGCATGATGCATGTCCGGTTTAAATATGCAAGGCAAGGCAAAAGCACAAACAAAATACTACAAGTTAAGTGGAGATCAATATGCAACGAGTTGCATATTGACAAAACACCACAATAATTATTTAGTTGACTCTCATTTATTAACAAGACAAGATTAAATGTTTTTTAACATGGCAAGAGGTGAAACATAATAAAACTACACTATTAAGACATTTTAAATGAGGCCGGAAAAATAACAACAATAAGTCCGGAAAAACCCCATGAACATGTTTAATAATATAAGCAAACAACAAACACACATATAATGTTGTTATCATGATGCGGATGACATGATCAAGTTTATGCAAGTTTTATTAAAAGGTTGGCTTAAAAGAGACATGAAGCATTTGTTACCGTGGTGGAACGAAAGGGTGCCACGGCATGATCCGAAAATGGTGCAACGCAACATCTCGGTTCCGGTACTCGTTGAGAGACCGGTGCAAAAGGTAGATGGCGTGGGTGAGTCAAACGAGATGAAAGTGGGCGATCCCGTTGCCGGGTTCCCACGAGTCGGTGACGAGGCAACCGAGGAACAAGACAAAAGGTGGAACGGCACGAAGCACACACAAGGGAGACATTTCATACAACACAAGCAAGCATGCATCACACGGGTCATCGACGGGGTTATACCTTCGAAACACTCGTTTCGGGGCGGTTCGAGGTCGTAGTGGAAGTAGCCGTAGTAGTGGAAGTAGTGGTACACGGCCGAAGAGGAAGAAGTCGTTCACGTGGCGGTAGTTGTTCGAGTCGTCGTGGACGTAGTGGAACTTGGTCGTTTTCCGGGCGTCGGTAGTCGTTCGGGCGACGGTAGACGTTCGGGCCGTCGTGATACTTGTCGGTCGCGTAGAGGTACTTGGCGTTCGACGGCGTCGTGGTACTCGTTCACGTAGTCGTACACGGATGTAGAGGTACTTGAGGTTTCGGCGACGGTTGTGGTACATGGTGCTTCCGGGCGACGGTAGTCGTTCGTAGTTGTTCTTGTCTCCGAAGGGTACTCGTTTCTTCTGTCAAAACAGTAGCACGCAACACAACCAAAGAACAACAAAACAAAAACACGAAACAACAGCAGCACGGGGGCGGAACGGTGCTGGAGGTCCAGCAGGTGGCCGGCGCTCGGGGCCGTGGCGTTCAGGGCAGAGGAAGAGGAGGCCGGGCGCGCCGCTGGCGACGGAAGGGCGCTCGGTGACTGGCCTGCTGCTCGCGCACGGGAGGCGCAGTGCTGCGGTGCTGCTGGTGCCGTTTGGAGGACGGAGGGGAGGCGCTGCGGGCGGCCTGGCCGGACTGCACCGGCGCGGAGGGAGCCGCAGCAGGACGGGCGACGAGGCGAGGACGACGAAGGTCCCGCAAGGGCGACGGGAAGGAGGCGAGGGGGCGCCGCGGGGTCGCGTCGGGCGCAGCTCGACGGGCTGCAGCACTCGGAGGAGAAGGACGCCGGCGGGCGCCACGGCGCGGGCACCTGCCGCTGGACGGAGGGGAGAGGTGAGGCTGGGTCGGGCGAGAGGAGCGGGCCTGCGCGCTGGGAGAGAAGAGGGAATCGGGGGGAGGTGCGGCGGCTCGAGGGAAACGGGGAGAGGAGCGAAAAGACTCTGGCGTCGGGAGCGAGCTAGGGTTCGGGCGAAGGGAGGAGTTGGGCCAGGTTGTTTGGGCCGAAGGAGGTGGCTGCTGCGGCCAGGGGGATGGGCCTGGAGGGCCAGAGGGAGGAGGAGAGAAGAAAAGAAGGAGGCCCAAAGGGAGGTGGGCTGCTGCTCCCTTCTATTAACAAAACTGCCTGCTGATTACTGAAAAAAACAGAAAAACAACAACAAGAAGAAAGAAGGGAGGTGCTAGGAAAAGGAGTTAGGGCAAGGGGATAAAATTCCCGGACTCACAAAAATGTCAGGATTTAGAATAAAATAGAAGGAGGGTTTTTTTGGAGGAACCTCGAGCAACGAGAAAAGAATTACCGGCAAGATTTTGAAGGTGAAACTCGAAGTGAAAGACAATGGGGAATTTATGCAAGTGTGTTACGGGTAATTCCAAGAATGGAATATTTATTGATATAGCTCCCTAATTATTGAGAGGCTTTATATGTTATAAAGAGAAGACACCTTCCCTCGATTTAAATGGACCGAAGGCCCACATGATTTATTTAGGTTGAGATGCAAAAATAAAATGACATGATGGCATGATGACATGATGCAATGCAAAAATAAATAACACAAGCACAATGCAACCCACGGGAGGACCCGGAACATCTGGAATCTTCTGGGACGTCGGTCTCGGGCGTCACAGATTGTTTACTTTACGCAAAGTTCTTTTAATGCAGTTGTCTGTTGCATTGAGTTTACACTATGGGTGGGACTCGCAACTTAATACCAGCGAGATGTTCTGGATAGATATCTCAAGGTGGATGATTAGTAGTATATATTGATGGATTTCGGTCTACTTACTTTGGCGTACCGCCCATGCTTTGAACCTCAACCTTTCTTGCAATGTAGTCAGCATTGGTTTGCGTTCGTGGTCCTGTCAATTGCCCAGCTGTAATTTGTTTACCTCACATAGCTGTTTTATCGTCTTTTGGGAGAGAGACATCACTAGTGAACATCATGAGACTCCGGTCCATATTACCATCATTGATCACATCCGCTATTTACTTTTCGCTTTTACTTACTATTGCAAAACATTATCTATCACTACTATCATTGCTTTTAATCCTTTGTGAACTACAAGGCCGGAGGGATTGACAACCTCTCTGTACTCGTTGGGAGTAAAGTTATTTGTATCTGTGTGCAGGTCCACGTTGATTGCTAATATCTGGCGCCGTTAGCAGTTGACACCTACTTGTTGAACCTAGGAGTCTCTGGGGATTCGATCCTTGGCATCTTTGCTAAGGGAAAAACTTCCACAACACTGCATCTTACACCTTCCACTTGGGGTAACGAACGAGGGGTTAGAGGCCCATCAAGGAGTATTTTCTGGCGCCGTTGCCGGGGACTCCACTCTTCAGGATAGGGGAGTTGCATGCTATCTTTTACCTTTGCTTTTTAGTCTTGTTAGTTTACCTTTCAGTTTTTGCTTTAGTACCTTTTATCGAAAATCACAAAAATAGTTATCCCGTTCTTTAGTTGTCATTATGTCGAGTCCTTTTGTCTTTGACGAGGCAGAAGTTCTCACCTTTAAACAAAGAGGTGGGGAAAGTTTGAAAGATGCTTGGTATAGAATTAATGATTCACAAAAAAGAGCCACCAAGAAGCAACCTACTACTATCTTACTTAGAAATTTTTATGTTGGAATTACTTCTTGGAATAGGTTTATTCTAGATACTGCTTTCAATGGGAATTTCCTGGAGGCCCCAGTTTGGGAGTCTCTTAGTATTATTGAAAATCTTGTTGGGAATCTCCCTGTTGTTAGCATTCGAGAGGACATCACCCTAGCTCACATTATGAAAAAACTTGAAATGATAGAGCTAGAGATGCCAAGCATTAATAAGATGAATGAGTTGGATCGTAAGATCCAAGGTAATTTGAATAAACTTGATAGCTCCATGCATAAAATTTTTAAAATTTTGGAGACCGTCAAATTCCATGACTTGGACTCTTCTAGGATAGACAAGATTGAGGAAATATTTGATACCTTAGGAACTACCTTCTCCTCGATCAATACCAAAAAGGTAGAAACTCCGGCAAAGAAGGAGCCTAGGTTCGTTCACGTTCCAAAGGCTCCCCGCTCTAAAAGTAATCCCCCTATTGCCAAAGGGGTTGAAACCGTAAAGACTTTGGAAGAAACACCTGTCTTTGATGAATTTATAAATAAATCTTCCCTTGACTTTTATCCTTTCGGTCTTCTACCTAGAAGTATCTCTATGAGGCCTTTGTTTGAGAGTCCTCTTAAGACTAGTTGTATTATTGAAGAGCTTTTTGATAACCTTGATGATGGTTCAATTGATACAACTTGATCTTTGCATTATGCCTAGCTTAAAGGCATTAAAGAAAGCGCTTTTGGGAGGCAGCCCACATGAATAAATTTTTTGCTTTTGTTGTGTCTTGATGTTGTTTACTGCTGTAGCATCATCATTGTATCTTTGCTTTTCATATTTGTGCCAAGTATAGCCTTCGATTGCTAGAAAGTTCAAAAGTTGTGAGGTGCTGTCCAGGAAACAGATTCTGTCCTTGGATAGAAAAATTCGTATAAAATCACCAGATCATCTTTTTGGTCTGAATTTTTTCGACAGCGTTCTCTATATAATTGTCTTTCGTGCGTATGTTCTGAGTTTTTTGATTTGAGTTGCAGAAGTATCCCGAACAGATCAATTACTACCTGCTGTTCTGTTTTTCACAGATTCTGTCCTGTTTTGCCTTTCTTTCATTTTGCAAATCAAGAGCTTGCTTTTTTGTTGCAAAACCCTTTTGGCAATCTTGAGAAACTGTAGAACTTCAAGAATATCTTTATTTCCAGCAAGGTACAATTATTTTATTAAGGGTACTAACCTCGCTAATCAGATTATGATGAGTTATGTATGAAGGGAGTTTTCAAGTGTGCGAGGGAAGATGATAAAAAGATTCAGGAGTGTCAAGC
Organism: Secale cereale; assembly: GCA_902687465.1. Classification (NCBI taxonomy): domain Eukaryota; kingdom Viridiplantae; phylum Streptophyta; class Magnoliopsida; order Poales; family Poaceae; genus Secale; species Secale cereale. The sequence continues at coordinate 726,914,168 of LR738715.1, forward strand.
GCTCAAGCTTGAGGATGCCCCCATGCACCCCCAAGAAATATTCAAGGAGACTCAAGTGTCTAAGCTTGGGGATGCCCCCGTGCATCCCCTTCTCCATCAACATTATCAGTTCGTCTTTCGTTCCGCTATATTTTTATCACTTCATGTGTTATGTGCTATGCTTGGAGCGTCTTGCTTTTAGTTTTCTTTTTAGTTTTTCATAACGAGTCGGAACTCAGCGTTCTTTATGTGGGAGAGAAACACGCTCCACTTCTACTTAGAACATAACATAGAATTTTCATGTCTATCTATGATGTGTGTGTTCTTTATCTTTTAATAGCTACTATCATGCTCTGCTCTTAGTATTCATGCTTATCTTTTCAAAGAGCTTTTGTCTAGTTGGTCGCTTGAACTCTCTTTAGTTATCATGCGTATCTTATTAAGAGAGTTTGCTTCCGTTGCATTGGTTAATGTGCCTATGATAAAGATGCTACTTGCATAATGGTGCTTAGTAGTTCAGGTTTTCTTATGGTTAATCTCAAATAGCTGGGGGGTTCCCAATGTGTTATTGGAGTACCAACTTGATTTGTTTGCCTATGATGTGGTATGGTTTAATAATATATTCCTTCGAGAATTTATTTTGATTGACTTGGCGTATGCTCACGCATATTTAAGACTGTAAAGAAAGTCTGTCAAGCCTTGATGATCTTTTGTTTCTGAGTAGCGATATAACTACCATGCCTGATTCAATGTTGCTATGTCGCTCTGCATGATTATGACCGTCATTGCTCTCTTAGTTGGTCGCTCCCAGTCTTTTGCTAACCTCCACCTGTACTAAGCGAACTAACTTTGCAATACATAGCTCATGGGAAAGTAGCTTAAAAACTATTGTGGTAAAGAATATGTTGCTTATGTATCTTATTTCTTATAAGTTGCTTGCTGAGCGGTAACCATGTTTCTGGGGACGCCATCAACTATTACACTATTGTTGAATATCATGTGAGTTGATATGCATGTTCGTCTTGTCTGAAGTAAGGGTGATTTGCCGTGGGTTGTATGAATATGCATATTGTTAGAGAAGAACATTGGGCCACCAACCAAAGCCATGTATCATGGTGGAAGTTTTAGCTTGGACATTAATCCTCAATCTCTTATGAGAATATGCTTACGCATTAAAGATGAGTCCATCATCTATTTTCAATGTGTCCCGGTATGGATGTCCTCAAGTTGAGATCTATCAAAAACGAGAAATCAAATGTGATTTATCTCCTTGGACCTTTGTACAGGTGGCATAGAGGTACCCCTTTGTGATACTTGGTTGAAACATATGTAATGCAATGATAACCCATGGAGATCCGAGCTAATTAGGACAAGGTGCGAGCACTATTGGTATTCGATGCATGAGGCTTGCAACTTATAGGATGTCTTATGCATGACACATATGAAGTACTACTACCGTTGACAAAATTGCTTCTATGTTTTCAAAATAAAAAAAAGCTCTAGCACATAACCTTACTTTTACTTTTATGTTGAGTCTCCACCTAGTTTCTTCAAGCACCAACTACTGAGAGCATGATTGTCATTCTGAGTGTAATGTGCATTGTCCCAAAGTAGCATTGTCTTTTGCATGATTGTGATATCATTTATTCTGAAATCATTGTATCTAGTCATCACTTAAACCTTGAAGGTGCCCCTGCATTTATGTTTTGCATCACTAAAGGGGGCAAGCTAGATATCACTTTATCATATTTGCACATCATGTTCATTGCAAATCTATTTGATGTTTCAGTTTCATGTTGTAAAACTTTCAGTCATTTGTGATTTTCTCATGAGGCAACTTAATTACTATAGATTCATTGTCTCAGTAAGCTTTTGTCATATGACTATAAAAAGTCCTATATGGTTAATAGCATGTCACCACAGAAATTATTCTTGTTATCATTTACCTACTCGAGGATGAGCAGGAATTAAGCTTGGGGATGTTGATACGTCCAAAACGTATCTATAATTTCTGCTTGCTCCATGCCACTTTTGGGTGATATTGCTTTGATATTCATACACTTCCATACACTTCTGATCATATTTGGACTAACTTACTAATCCAGTGCACCCCAGTGCCAGTTTTTGTTTTCGGCTGTTTTTGTATTTCAGGTTTTCACGTTACGAGAACTGCCAGGAAAAATCCAGAAAAATTATATAAAAAATCAGCGTTTCGGAAACTACCGTGCGTCCGAAGGACAGCCGGGGGGGGCACCAGGGCTCAAGGCACCCTGGCGGCGCCCCCCCCCTGGGCCGCGCCGGGGGGGCGCCTGGGCCCCCCGAAGCTTCCTCGATGCCCCCCTTTGGCATATATTTAAAGCGTCCTCCGAAACCCTCAGAACAGGAACTCTTTTTCGTGATCCCATCTCTGTTCCGCCGCCGCCGCCGCTTCCAAGATCGGGAGCACCAGGAGAACTCTTCCCGGCACCCTGCCGGAGGGGAGGATCACCACCGGGAGCTTCTCCACCACCATGGACGCCTCCCGGATGACTCGTGAGTAGTCTCCCTTGGACCATGAGTCCATGACCAGTAGCTATGTGATGTTCTCCTCCCGTTCTTGTGCTTCACTAATTAGTCCTCGTGAGCTGCCCTACATGATCGAGGCACATATGTAATCCTTATGCTGTTGCTATGTTGAGTTTGCTGGGATCCGATGGATTATGAGATTATGTTCAGATTGATCTTGAGTAATATATTTGATTCACCTCTTTTATATTTATGTTCATAAGTAATTCTTGCATGTTCTCCGTTGTTATTTATTGCTTTGGCCAAGTATTACGTAGTGACTCCAAGAGGGAACGTTATGGTTGATTGTGGGTTCATGCCCCTCGATGACTAGCTTGAGTGACAGAAACATGAGTCTAGGGGATGTGTTGTTGCCACAAGGGGGAAAACAACGGTGCTTGTGCCCGCGGGTGCAAGGATTGTTTACTTTACGCAAAGTTCTTTTAATGCAGTTGTCTGTTGCATTGAGTTTACACTATGGGTGGGACTCGCAACTTAATACCAGCGAGATGTTCTGGATAGATATCTCAAGGTGGATGATTAGTAGTAGATATTGCTGGATTTCGGTCTACTTACTTTGGCGTACCGCCCATGCTTTGAACCTCAACCTTTCTTGCAATGTAGTCAGCATTGGTTTGCGTTCGTGGTCCTGTCAATTGCCCAGCTGTAATTTGTTTACCTCACATAGCTGTTTTATCGTCTTTTGGGAGAGAGACATCACTAGTGAACATCATGAGACTCCGGTCCATATTACGATCATTGATCACATCCGCTATTTACTTTTCGCTTTTACTTACTATTGCAAAACATTATCTATCACTACTATCATTGCTTTTAATCCTTTGTGAACTACAAGGCCGGAGGGATTGACAACCTCTCTGTACTTGTTGGGAGCAAAGTTATTTGAATCTATGTGCAGGTCCACATTGATTGCTAATATCTGGCGCCGTTAGCAGTTGACACCTACTTGTTGAACCTAGGAGTCTCTGGGGATTCGATCCTTGGCATCTTTGCTAAGGGAAAAACTTCCACAACACTGCATCTTACACCTTCCACTTGGGGTAACCAACGAGGGGTTAGAGGCCCATCAGAGGTTCACCAGCGACGCGGCGGCGGCCAATGGTTCGGCCGCCGCTCGCTGCATGAGTGGGAGGCCTACCTCCTCCACGAGGACAACTACCCCACGTCGTCCCACGTACGCGCTCCGTCGCGGTGGAGGCTCAGCGCCGGCGGGGTCCCAGTCCCCCCTCTACCCGTCCCCGAGACGCCCGGCTATTTCCATGCCGAGATCGAGCGTGCGTAGGCGTCCGTGACGGCCGCTGAGCGGGCGCTCCCGGAGTACGCCGCCGACAACCACATGGCGTGGGCGGCGTACTTCGAACGCCGGCAGGAGGAGCGGCTCGCCTCCACCAACAACGCGCCGATGTCGCGCGGCTGCAACAACAGCGAGTTCCGCTGCCTGTGGTGGGGCGTCCTTGGCCGCACGCTAAACGGCGTCCTCGTGCACCTCGAGGGCGGCAACGACCCGCCGTTCGAGTACCCGACCGCTCGGAGCGGCGGCGCGTGGCTACCGAGAAGGGTGATGGGTTGGTCATCCTACTCCTCCTCCTCCCGATCCTTCTCTCACTTCTCCGGCGCGCCGGCGTTGGTCAGCGTCAAGCCCGATGTCAGGCCCAAGATGCGATTCTATCCCGATCACGTGACACTTACGTGATTTGGGCACAACCACATTTCGGGCACTTTGCAAGATGGATATCATTACATCGTACCATTACATTCATACATTGGGGATACAACAATTCATACAATTCACATGAATACAACAACATCAATACAAGGCATCCGACTACGGATGCAAAAAAGAAAAGCACAATGACATCCATCTGCTATCCCAGGCTGCCGACCCGGAACCTAACCCAAGACTGAAGAAGAAGAAGAAAGAACTACAACACAACGATCATCGCTCTCACGTCAAGACATCGGAAACCTGCACCTGCAACTGTTGTTGTAGTATCTGTGAGCCACGAGGACTCAGCAATCCCATAACCATGGGTATCAAGACTAGCAAAGCTTAATGGGTAGGAAGAGGTAAGGTGGTGAGGTTGCAGCAGCAGCTAAGCATAATATGGTGTCTAACTTACGAGTACAAGAATAAGATGAGCATCTACGCAAACGGTCGCAAAACTAGTAATGATCGCTAAAGATCCTGAACTACCTATGAGTCAAACATAACCCCACCGTGTTCTCTTCTCAAAGTGAAAAGAGACAGTCACGGTTACTCACACAGTTGTGTGTTTTACTTCGGATCCTCTGCCAAGTTTTCTACAACTAGACATTAACAAATTCCAATCTACCACATAACCGCGGGCACGTCTTTCGAAAGATCATAACCCTGCAGGGGTGTCCCAACTTAGCCCATCACAAGCTCTCGCGATCAGCAGAAGTAATAATAATATTATCACCCCTTATCTTAGGGACAATCCGATCAGGCTCGGAATCCCGGTGCACAAGACATTTCGACAACGGAAAAACAAGTCCAGCAGGACCTCCCGGCGTGTCGACACCCTGATAGTATCCGTGTGTATCTCGTCTCAGGCCACGTCCGGATGGGTGATTTTACGGGAGCCAGATACCTCGAGTTTCCCCGTGGCGGCCCCGTCGAACTCCCGTTTGGGACCAACACCATCAGCACTGGCCCCCCTACTATGTAGAAAGAATCCTCGGGGACACAACCCCCTATGCAATTTAATTAATTAATTAAGTTGTTATTATGAAGCAAATTAAAACCAATGTTGGGCCTTGCTGGAGGAGTTTTATTCAAAGACGAACTGTCAAGGGGTCCCCATATACCCAACCGTGTAAGGAACGCAAAATCAAGGAACATAACGCCGGTTTATCGGCTCCTAAGGTGGCATGAGTGGAACAAAACACCGAGCAAAAGGCCAAGCCTTCCACCCATTGCCAAGTATATAGGTGTGTTAATAATAATAATAGATATAGTGATATTCCAACAACAAGATCTGACATGGATCAATCTTCATCTTCACCTGCAACTAACAATGCTATAAGAGGGGCTGAGCAAGCGAGTAACATATCCAAACAATGGTTTGCTAGGAAGGTGTCAAAGGTTAGAGGTTTCATGGCAACAAGGAGAGGGGCTGACAAAATGACGAGTAACGCGACATGTAACGATAGCAACGAGACAACTAAGCATGGAAATGATAGTAAAGGTATCCAAGGTGATGGTCATCTTGCCGGAGATCGCACAAGGAAGAAGAACGGATCCATGAAGAAGACGAAGAAGAAGCCTTGAAGACGAACCACGTGTAGCTGAACGAATCCTCACGATCGCAACGGAAAAAGCACTAACGAGAAGAAAGCACACAACAAGGTAAACACACAACACAAGAACATGACAAGATGCTCAAACAAGTATGATGCAAGACAAGTCTATATGATGCAAAACATGGCAAGGGATGAAGCACACAAGAACAACACATACGAACAAGTTTAAATGAGGCCGGAATCATCACATAACAAATCCGGTAAGTCCTCGTATGCATAATTTGAAATTAGTCCAGATCTGAACAAACCTTAAGTTAAAGTTGTTAAACAGCAAGTTAACATGCACCAAGATGATCTACACGAAATTCTAGTCAAGTTTCATATAAAGTTTGTTTAATTCGGAGCTACGGCCTAGAAGATACGAGCAAAACAAGACAAGCAAGGCAATGGTGCAAGATGCACCCCAAACCTCAAGCAAACACACTCCAAACATGTAAACAACATGATATTATGCTTCTACATGCAAAATCACACAAGTTTCATATAGGGCACACTCAAAACGGAGCAACAGGCTAGAAGTTAAGAGCAAAACAAGTTACAATGCAAAGCTGAAGTTAACAGCCACATAGCAACTTTGGAGCAAGGTAAATATAAGCTACAGCACTCAAACATGATAACAAGAAGCATGGATGTGAAGTAGACATGATACTTAACAAGCATGAACTTAGAACACACCCAAAAGCTTGCTGGAACACAGTTAACCAAGCATGGCAAGTTGCAATAAAATTATCCAGACTTAGTCAAAATCTGGGAAGGCAAAAACATAATCACGATGCTGCCTTCGGAGGCACAAAACAACAAGCATATCAACTCTAATAAGAACATAAATATCATGGACATGTAATAGACATAGTATACATCAAACAACTCCATTGGAGCAACTCCATAAGAAGCATGGATCAATAACAACAAGCTTCACCAAATTGAACATGCTGATTAAAGTCTGACAGGTAATTTTTTTAGCAACTTGAGGGCAAGAAATAAATAAGCTACAGCAGGTCATATGTGCAAGAAAGGGCATGAATGAATAGACAATAACATGGAAAACAAGACATGATCATTGGCCACTCCAAAACAAGCATGCCTTTGAGTGGGGCATCAAGCAAACATGTCATCAGGTTAAACAGATTCCAGACTTAGCAGTTTTTTCACTAAGTATAAAACAGCAACAACAACATGGCATGTTTACAAGCTTGTTTAAGTCACCTCAAGGCATACCATGAAAAGTGGATTGCACCACATCAAAGACCATATGATTGTGCCTCTACAACATATAGACATGTGGCATGAAGACAAACACATCAATAGCAATGAGCAAGTGAAATCAGCATCTCACAACAAGTTTCAGCTCTTAACAGCCACATGCACTTTTGCAACAGAGATTAACATGGCAATATGGCACCTAACATGAATGCTACAGCAACCAACATGTAGAGCACTTCACAATGAACATTTTGACATATCATATGCTCCATTTGGATAAACATGCACAAAGTTACAAGCATCACAAGTATGCAACAAAATTATAGTTAACAGCAGTTTTAAACTTATAACACTCTTGCAACAGAGATTAGAGAATCAAGATGAACTCAAACAAGCATGTCACATTGAAACAAAATGTAGAGCATAACACCACGATCATTTTGACATATCATATGCATCATTTGGACATACACACAAAACGTTACAGCACCTCAAAGTATGCATCAGACAACAAGTTTTCTGGGACTTAATGATTTTTCCAAAACGAAAAGTGAGCGCAGAATTACTATATTACGCATGGGCACGGGATAAGGTGGCTCACCCTGGTGGGCCTCGGCCCACGGACGGAAGAGGCAGGGCAGGCCGGGGGTAACGGGGCGACGCGGTGCGGCCCACCTGAGGCAGCTATAGGCGGCCCAGGCGAGCTTGTCGGTGCTGGAGCTGGGGCTGGCCCAGCACGGGGTTGCGGCCCACGATGGCGATGGACGGCGGCCCGAGCGGGTGCTCGTCCTCTCGATCCCTCCTGGATCGGAGGAAGGAGCGGCGGCGGCGGATCGCTGGGACTCCGGCGAGGGACGGCGAGGCGGCGGCGGAGCACAAGGCCGGCGGTGAGGCGAGGGCCGGTCGGGTCCAGGCCGCTCAGGCCGGCTGGAGGGGGAGCTCCGGCGGGGCGAGCTCGGCGGAGCGGCGAGGCCTTGGAGTGCAGTGGCGGCGCGTGCTGGTGGTGGAGCACGGCGGAGGTGGAGGCAGCCGGCGGCGGCTGCGGCGCCGGTTCCGATCTGGAGGCGGCGGCGGGCGGCGCATCGAATGAGGTCTCGGAGGCGCAGGCGCGATCGGGCCCGCGCGGGCCGGCCGTGGGCTCATGGGCGGTGGGAGGCGCAGTGGACACATGGCGGCGGCGGGTTGGAGGAGAGCGGCGGAGGGGCGACGTGGCACGCCGTCATTGGCTGCGGGGACATGGCGGCTCGACATGTCCGGCGCGGATGGACATGTCCGGCTGCGTGAGGTGGAAGACGCTAGGGTTTGCCCGAAATTTCGGGGGAGGAGGCTGATTTATAGGTAGAGGGAGCTAGGAGTGTCCAAATAAGGGGCGATTTTCAGCCACGCGATCACGATCCAATGACCGAGAGCATGGAGGGGGTTACGATGGGCTTGGTGGGCTGTGTGAAAGGGGTGCTGGGCCAAAAGAGAAAAGGCTTCCGGCAGTTAACACGGTTAACCATTGGGCTATCAAACGAGCTCCGAATGCGACGAAACTTGAAAGGCGGTCTACCTATGCTATAATAAGACCACACGCCAAGTTTCATCCCATTCCGAGAACATTTTCCGGCCACTCATAAAATAAATAACCGGAGGCGCCGCGGGCGCGTGCTAGTGTGTCTGGGCTCAGAAACGGACAACGGAAAGGACGGGCGGACTCGAACGGATGCAAGTTTTGAAAACATGATGATGCAATGCACATGATGACATGGCAAAAAGCAACATGCCAGCAGATGACATGGCAAAGACAACGAATAACTGGCTGACACCTGGCGCACCGGTCTCGGGGTGTCACAACACTCCCCTACTAACAAGAGATCTCGTCCCGAGATCTTAGGAACGAGACGGAAGAGAAAAAGGAAGAACAAAGTTCTTCGAGGACAAAAGAGTGGAACCAAGGAACCTTGAGGGTTGAGTCACTTGAAAGAACGAATAGAATGGAGATGAACGAGAAAGAGAAGGTCCATTACAAAAGAGAACAAGGAACACACGAGAACCAAGGAGGTTGAAAGGCACGAAACAAGAGCTGGAGGAACAAAAATGAATTTGATACCACTCCGGTTAATAAGAGATAGAAAGGAATCTCCACGAAGGAATTCGGGCAGCACTCCAGCTGAAACTGAAAGAAATAGCACACCGGTTGAACATGAATAGAATGGAACAAGAGCTTGAAAATATGAAATGATACTCGATGAGAGCAACAACACAATGCCTCCGGAAGAATTGGAATAATGGAAAGAAAAGAACGGAGAAGAAGATGACAACTTTCGCCACGAAAGAATTTGAAAGGGCATCTCACGAGAAAGACTTGAACGGAGTTGTTGAGAAAATCAACAACAAAAGAATAAGCTTGTTGTGGACTTACAGACATCATCCCGAAACTTGAGGTGATATAATGCCGCAACCAAAGTATTGATGAGCTGAGAAGAGCGAAGAATGCAAAACTCCACGTCAAAAGAATACGGAGAATTATTTGCGCTCGAGAGGCAAAAGAATGAGAATGCTTGAGCTGCTCCAAAAGAATTTGATGAACGTTGAAGAATGAATTAAAACATGAGGAACCACCATAACGAACTCCGGTAACAAGAGGATGATGATATAGAAATGACGGACAAAAAGAATAAGATTAAGGCCTTGCGATGATTTAGATGGAGGTACCGATGAGATAGCCAAGAAAATTTTGAACTCCGGAAAAAAAAGATGAAAGCACTTGGGACTAGAATTTATTCATCAATAATAAACTCCGAAGGAAGGAATTGATCAAGTTGATGAAAAGAATAAGAATTGTGTTATGCTTCTCCTCCACCAATTAAATTGATGAACAATGGATTCACATACTACTTATTCTCGATGAAATGGATTAAAGAGAGGATATATCGCGAATTTGCGAAAAAAATCTTCATAAAACACCGGTAGGATTGGAATAAAAAATAATGGATTGATATGATAGCACCGGAAAAGAACTCTTGAGAGAACCACCGTAAAAATGAAGCCGAGTGAAGAAAAGAACAACCCGCCGGGAACAATTAAAATTGAGTGAATACAAGAGAATGAATCGCGGGGAAGAATAAAGCACTTGGGGAAATTTAGATGCAAGAGAACGAAGAGATTGCGAACTGATTTAAGAATACTTGAACGAAGCACCAGACGAAAAAGAGACGAACGGAGAGGCATCAATGAAGAATATTTGGAGGACGAAGTTGAAAACTACGGATGAAGAAATCTTCTGACTGATGGCCTTCAGAGGAACATGATGAAAAAGAATTGATGAAATACTCTGGATGATTAAAGAAAGAATTTATGACAACGGAATAATTCGAGGATAACCTGAAGCTAGAACCACGAATCTTCGAGAAAACAAACAAGATATACATGAACTCTTCTTTGGTCTTCAAATGATGATGAGGAACACCACCAACATTATTGAGATACTCCGGAAGAATTAAAAGAGGAAAAGTTGAATCAAACATGAAAGAATTGGAAGCGAACTTGGAGAAGGCACAAGACTGATGGAATCCATACTTACGTCACAATTAAAAAGAATTTCGGAACACTCCGGGAAAATTAGAGGAGTCAGGTAAGATCCTGGGAAAAAACCTGTGGGTTATGAGCCCACCGAAGAGAAAACACAGTTGAAAAGGATCGAAAAGGAGATGATGCACCGGAACGATTGAAAAACTCGAATGAGGTGACAACCTCGAATTAATTAGAACACAAATGACTCCTGAGATGTCTTCAGAACTCCGGAACGATTAAATGGCGAGAGGGAACCGAGCAAGAGGAAACATCTGAGCCGAGGGAAAAGAATATAATGAACACCGAAAACTTGAATTGATTCCACCGGAAAAGAATAGGTGAAGACTATCAAACAAGAGGAGAATTCATCGGAGAAGAAAAGAGAAGAATGATGACGAGCTAGACGAGAATTCACCGGTTGAATAACTGAGGAAGAATGCAGAGGATCACACGAGTAGGATGGATACTCGATTAAGGACTCCGGTCCGAGAAGCAAAAGGGTGGGCGGGTGGGAAAAAGAAATACACTTTGGACGGGGAAAACGCCATCGGTTGAAAAGAACTGAGGGTTGAACTTGCAAAGAAGAAGAGGGTCGAGTCCACTTGACGAGAGATGCACCAGATGACAGAACTGACAACGCAACAAACGAAAACTAACCACGTGATCCTAAAAAAAATTTGAAGGGGAAGAGGAGTAACTGAAAACACCTACGTCAAGATTCCTCACCGGAGCGACGAAGGGGCTGAGGAGTAAAAAGAATTCCTACTCTCTGATAAACTAGACTCCGAAAAAAATTTCTGCTAGACTCGACAACGACCAAGCTACGATCAATCAAGGGGGCTCCTATGGTCAGTCGAGGCTCTGATACCAACTTGTCAGGCCCAAGATGCGATTCTATCCCGATCACATGACACTTACGTGATTGGGGCACAACCGCATTTCGGGCGCTTAGCAAGATGGATATAATTACATCGTACCATTACATTCATACATTGGGGATACAATAATTCATACAATTCACATGAATATAACAACATCAATACAAGGCATCCAACTACGGATGCAAACAAGAAAAGCACAATGACATCCATCTGCTATCCCAGGCTGCCGACCCGGAACCTAACCCAAGACTAAAGAAGAAGAAGAAAGAACTCCAACACAACGATCATCGCTCTCACGTCAAGACATCGGAAACCTGCACCTGCAACTGTTGTTGTAGTATATGTGAGCCACGAGGACTCAGCAATCCCATAACCATGGGTATCAAGACTAGCAAAGCTTAATGGGTAGGAAGAGGTAAAGTGGTGAGGTTGCAGCAGCGGCTAAGCATAATATGGTGGCTAACTTACGAGTACAAGAATAAGATGAGGATCTACGCAAACGGTCGCAAAACTAGTAATGATCGCTAAAGATCCTGAACTACCTATGAGTCAAACATAACCCCACCGTGTTCTCTTCTCAAAGTGAAAAGAGACAGTCACGGTTACTCACACAATTGTGTGTTTTACTTCAGATCCTCTGTCAAGTTTTCTACAACCGGACATTAACAAATTCCAATGTGCTACATAACCGCGGGCACGGCTTTCGAAAGATCATAACCCTGCAGGGATGTCCCAACTTAGCCCATCACAAGCTCTCACGATCAGCACAAGTAATAATAATATTATCACCCCTTATCTTAGGGACAATCCGATCAGGCTCGGAATCCCGGTGCACAAGACATTTCGACAATGGTAAAACAAGTCCAGCAAGACCTCCCGGCGTGCCGACACCCTGATAGTAGCCGCACGTATCTCATCTCAGGCCACGTCCGGATGGGTGATTTTACGGGAGCCAGATACCTCGAGTTTCCCCGTGGCGGCCCCGTCGAACCCCCGTTTGGGACCAACACCATCAGCACTGGCCCCCCTGCTATGTAGAAAGAATCCTCGGGGACACGACCCCCTATGCAATTTAATTAATTAATTAAGTTGTTATGATGAGGCAAATTAAAACCAATGTTGGGCCTTGATGGAGGAGTTTTATTCAAAGACGAACTGTCAAGGGGTCCCCATATACCCAACCATTTAAGGAACGCAAAATCAAGGAACATAACGCCGGTTTATCGGCTCCTAAGGTGGCATGAGTGGAACAAAACACCGAGCAAAAGTCCAAGCCTTCCACCCATTGCCAAGTATATAGGTGTGTTAATAATAATAATAGGTATTGTGATATTCCAACAATAAGATCCGACATGGATCAATCTTCATCTTCACCTGCAACTAACAACGCTATAAGAGGGGCTGAGCAAGTGGGTAACATAGCCAACAATGGTTTGCTAGGATGGTGTCAAAGGTTAGAGGTTTCATGGCAACAAGGAGAGGGGCTGACAAAATGATGGGTAACGCGACATGTAACGATAGCATCGAGACAACTAAGCATGGCAATGATAGTAAAGGTATCCAAGGTGATGGTCATCTTGCCTGAGATCTCACAAGGAAGAAGAATGGATCCATGAAGAAGACGAAGAAGAAGCCTTGAAGACGAACCACGTGTAGCTGAACCAATCCTCACGATCACAACGGAAAAAGCACTAACGAGAAGAAAGCACACAACAAGGTAAACATACAACACAAGAACATGACAAGATGCTCAAACAAGTATGATGCAAGACAAGTCTATATGATGCAAAACATGGCAAGGGATGAAGCACACAAGAACAACACATATGAACAAGTTTAAATGAGGCCGGAATCATCACATAACAAATCCGGTAAGTCCTCGTATGCATAATTTGAAATTAGTCCAGATCTGAATAAACCTTAAGTTAAAGTTATTAAACAGCAAGTTAACATGAACCAAGATGATCTTCACGAAATTCTAGTCAAGTTTCATATAAAGTTTGTCTAATTCGGAGCTACGGCCTAGAAGATACGAGCAAAACAAGACAAGCAAGGCAACGGTGCAAGATGCACCCCAAACCTCAAGCAAACACACTTCAAACATGTAAACAACATGATATTATGCTTCTACATGCAAAATCACACAAGTTTCATATAGGGCACACTCAAAACGAAGCAACGGGCTAGAAGTTAAGAGCAAAACAAGTTACAATGCAAAGCTGAAGTTAACAGCCACATAGCAACTTTGGAGCAAGGTAAATATAAGCTACAACACCCAAACATGATAACAAGAAGTATGGATGTGAAGTATACATGATACTTAACAAGCATGAACTTAGAACACACCCAAAAGCTTGCTGAAACACAGTTAACCAAGCATGGCAAGTTGCAATAAAATTATCCAGACTTAGTCAAAATCTGGGAAGGCAAAAACATCATCATGATGCTGCCTTCGGAAGCACAAAGCAACAAGCATATCAACTCTGATAAGAACATAAAGATCATGGATATGTAATAGACATAGTATACATCAAACAACTCCATTGGAGCAACTCCATAGGATGCATGGATCAATAACAACAAGCTTCACCAAATTGAACATGCTGATAAAAGTTTGACAGGTAAATTTTTTAGCAACTTGAGAGCAAGAAATAAATAAGCTACAGCAGGTCATATGTGCAAGAAATGGCATGAATGGATAGACAATAACATGGACAACAAGACATGATCATTGGCCACTCCAAAACAAGCATGGATTTGAATGGGGCATCAAGCAAACATGTCATCAGGTTAAACAGATTCCAGACTTAGCAATTTTTTCACTAAGTATAAAACAACAACAACAACATGGCATGTTTACAAGCTTGTTTAAGTCACCTCAAGGCATACCATGAAATGTGGATTGCACCACAGCAAAGACCATATGATTGTGCCTCTAAAACATATAGACACGTGTCATGAAGACAAACACATCAATAGCAATGAGCAAGTGAAATCATCATCTCACAACAAGTTTCAGCTCTTAACAGCCACATGCACTTTTGCAATAGAGATTAACATGGCAATATGGCACCTAACATGAATGCTACAGCAACCAACATGTAGAGCACTTCACAATGAATATTTTGACATATCATATGCTCCATTTGGATAAACATGCACAAAGTTACAAGCATCACAAGTATGCAACAAAATTATAGTTAACAGCAGTTTTAAACTTATAGCACTCTTGCAACAGAGATTAGAGCATCAAGATGAACTCAAACAAGCATGTCACAATGGAACAAAATGTAGAGCATAACACCATGATCATTTTGACATATCTTATGCATCATTTGGACATACACACAAAAAGTTACAACACCTCAAAGTATGCATTAGACAACAAGTTTTCTGGGACTTAGTGATTTTTCCAAAACGAAAAGTGAGCGCAGAATTACTATATTACGCACGGGCACGGGATAAGGTGGCTCATCCTAGTGGGCCTCGGCCCACGGACGGAAGAGGCAGGACAGGCCGTGGGGAACGGGCCGGCGCGGTGCGGCCCACCTGCGGCAGCTGGAGGCGGCCCAGGCGAGCCTGTCGATGCTGGAGCTGGGGCCGGCCCAGCACGGGGTTGCGGCCCACGGCGGCGATGGACGGCGGCCCGAGCGGGTACTCGTCCTGGTGGTGGAGCACGGCGGAGGTGGAGGCAGCCGGCGACGGCTGCGGCGCCGGTGGCCGGCGGCGGCGGCGCTTCCTATCTGGAGGCGGCGGCAGGCGACACATTGAATGGGGGCTCGGAGGCGTAGGCGCGGTCGGGCCCGGCACGGCCAGGCGCGGGCCGGCCGTGGGCTCACGGGCGATGGGAGGCACAGTGGACACGTGGCGGCGGCGGGTTGGAGGAGAGCGGCGGAGGGGCGACGTGGCATGCCGTCATTGGCTGCGGGGACGTGCCTGCTGGACATTTCCGGCGCGGATGGACATGTCCGGCTGCGCGAGGTGGAAGACGCTAGGGTTTGCCCGAAATTTCGGGGGAGGAGGCTGATTTATAGGTAGAGGGAGTTAGGAGTGTCCAAATGAGGGGCGGTTTTCGGCCACGCGATCACGATCCAACGACCGAGAGCATGGAGGCGGTTAGGATGGGCTTGGTGGGCTGTGTGAAAGGGGTGCTAGGCCAAAAGAGAAAAGGCTTCCGACGGTTAACACGGTTAACCGTTGGGCTATCAAACGAGCTTCGAATGCGACGAAACTTGACAGGCGGTCTACCTATGTTATAATAAGACCACACGCCAAGTTTCATCCCATTCCGAGAACATTTTCCGGCCACTCATAAAATAAATAACCGGAGGCGCCGCGGGCGCATGCAAGTGTGTCTGGGCTCAGAACGGACAACAGAAAGGACGTACAGACTCGAACGGATGCAAGTTTTGAAAACATGATGATGCAATGCACATGATGACATGGCAAAAAGCAACATGCCAGTAGATGACATGGCAAAGACAACGAATAACTGGCTGACACCTGGCGCACCGGTCTCGGGGTGTCACACCCGAGCCGGCCGAGACGCCACTCGGTAGGCGCACCCGCGGCGCCGGCCTCGTCATCAACGACGGCGGCCGTGGCTCCTCCTCCTCGCCCCCCCCCCTCGCCTCGTCAAGCCGAAGAGGGAGCCAGGACTGGCAACGGTGAAGCCGGAGTCGGGGCTCGCCGCCGTGAAGCCGGAGCCTGGCCTCGTCGAGGAGGTCGACGAAGAAGAGGCCGCCCTGAAGTGGGCGTGCGAGGACTACGCGCGCATGGAGCTGGAGCGCGAGTGCCGCGCCCTGGAGGAGATCGTTGAACGTCGCCGCCGTGAAGCAGCGCTCCGGGGCGAGGGGTCGAGCAGCGGCGCCGGCCGTGTCAATGAGGAGAAGCAGGAGGACGACGTCGGCGACGACTACGCCCTGCTCAGCGCCTACTTCGGCCCGTAGTTTAGGTTTTTTTTTCGTCCCTTTTATTCGTGTAAAAAACACCTAAATTTCGCCGAAATATGTCGTGTTTGTTGAAATTTAGTCGTGTTTGCTGAAATTTGGCCGAACTGTTGTGGCGTCTGGAGGCGACCTGATGACGGCGGCTGGGTACGTGCTCGCCCCCACGCCGAAAAAAACGCCGGCTCACTCCTAAACGGCGTTTTTTCGTGCACTCGGGGGGCCGAACGGCTGAAGATGCTCTTACTCGTTGAAGTTGCGTCAGCCATGTCGTTGTTCCCCAGTCCATACGACACTACCTGCGCATCACCAGTGGTGTAAGCAATTGCCCTGAAGAAGCTGATAGAGTCAAAACAGAAGCACTAATGTTTGCCCAAATGAATTGGGACAAGTGGCCCCTTCTATTGAACTGTAGATAATCAACAAGGAATGCATAACCGGATTTGTGTAGCACGATCTCCTTCTTTTCAGGACCATAATTAGAGTTGGCCATAGAGCATAAATCAAGCAGCTGCACACTTGTTGAGGGAATCTCACGCTCTTGGGTTGAGGGGGAAAAAATTATATGAGATCAGGTCTCATATAATGCACGTGAAACCCATCCTAATGAATGACACGTGGCATTCACAAATCGCAAAGCATCTAATCTCTCCCCCCCTGATTTCAGGTGAGGGTAGGGTAGGTGCTTTGTGATTTATGAATTGTCACGTGTCATTCATCAGAATGGGTCTCATCTGCTAATCTATGAGACCTGGTCTCATAATTTTTTTTTCCGGTTGAGGGTAGGCATAGCTCAGAATCCTTTCCAAAATCCGGCCTCCGTGTCCGTGATTAACCACAGGTTCCACCAAATGGTTGTTGCAGCTTGCCATCTTCTCGTGACATTGTATAGAATAGAGCTTTTTTATGGTACCCTGTACTGTTCCTAATCAACTCCAAACACGCCATGATCGTGGGCCAAAGTAATAGGTATTTTCAACACATTCGAGAAGCTCCCGGCATATCCAGCTCCAGGAGTAGTAACAAGCTGCCGAAAATGAGGTATCACATGAGCAGCAAACTTGTTATTCCGCACCACGTCCATAGTCACCAAACAACACAGCAGCAGAATCCCCGGCCAGCTCTAACAAAAGTGGCAAGCCACAACCATAAGTGAGCACACTGTCAACCAGGTTTCGCCCGGGTTTTCATTAATTAATTAGGCAACTATCTTCTT
Source organism: Secale cereale (assembly GCA_902687465.1). Lineage (NCBI taxonomy): Eukaryota > Viridiplantae > Streptophyta > Magnoliopsida > Poales > Poaceae > Secale > Secale cereale. The sequence continues at coordinate 726,931,837 of LR738715.1, forward strand.
AATTAATTGATGAGTCAGAATCTTTTGTCTCCATTTCAAAACAACCATAAGTGAGCACATTGCTAGCAATCTCATGTGCCATGTTCCGGAGAAAGTTCAAACCAACACCATCTGTAGAATCCCCACCCAAATCCAACAAAACTGATGATCCACCGAGGATCCCGAGGAGTGAGATCGGATTCCTCTTTGCCATCCAATACACAAATGATCTTGTGGGCACCACCACATCTTGTATCTGCGGCAGGCAATGTCTCTCCAGGATTCATAGGGGTTTGTATATACTGTTCCGTGCGGTTATACGTTACAAAAATTTCTTTTTGTATATAAACTTAAAATGCATGGGGTGCGCCTCCTTTTCAAAAATAATATAAATATAAACTTTAAAAAATAAATATTTATGGAGGGATCGCTCCCGGTTAGGGTGGATAGGTTGACGATTAGCGAGTAGTTGGCATGTCGCGTGTTGGCTCCTAGAGCCGTGGGATATCTGTAATGAACCCTCTTTGCCATCTTGCCGTTGTCTATCTATTATCTGAAATTCTTTTTTACGTCAATATGACGTATCCTTGGAAAATAAATGTTTTTTTTTTTTTGAAACGGAGGCAAAAGCTTTGCCTAAAAAGAAGGGGAATAACAAAGTCTGCAGAGGACCATTACACCTCCCATAAATGGAAAAAAGACAATCCTACTCTCGCGGCATCAAAGAACCCAGATGCTTCGCCCCTGCCGTAATCCAGAGCCTCGCCTCCACCTTAATATTTTCGATCAACGCGCTCGGCAACCTACATACGTGCTGGAACACCCTCGCGTTTCTTTCCTTCCACACTTCCCAAGTAACAAGCATGATGAGAGATGAAATCGCCTTCCTCCTGTGACCACGCCTGAGGACCACCGTCGACCACCACTCTTTAACCGTGGGGATCCCGATCCAGGCCACCGCATCTAGTTCAGGGGCATCGACCCAATCTCTGATTGCAATCCAAATGCGAGCCGAGTACCTGCATTGGAAGAGTAGATGAGCTGCGGTCTCAGGCTCCCTCTTGCAAAGTTGACACAGATTGCAGTTGGGCCACCCTCTTCTTTGCAGTCTGTCGGCCGTCCAAAGTCTATCCTTGATCACTAACCACGCAAAGAACTTGCACTTTGGCGGTGCCCAGTTCTTCCAGACCACCGTTGTCATGTTAGAGGCGACCGCCCCCACGAAATGGGCTTTGTAGGCAGAGGCCGAGGAATAGATACCGTCTGCGGTGAGGTTCCACTTGATATCATCGGGTAGGTCGTCCTGTAGGTGTACCGTAGCGAGCATCCCCCAGAGGGCGCAGAACTGCTGAATGTGTTCCACTGAGAGGCCTCCCGACATGTTGATCCAATGGATCCAATTATTTCCAAGCAAGGCTTCTCTCACAGACTTGTTCTTGTTGGCAGATATCATGAAAATGGCCGGTGCAATGTCCTTGGGCTTCACTCCATCCAGCCAGGGGGAAAGCCAGAAGCGCGCCATCCTACCATCGCCGACGGAGATCGTTGTGGCAGCATAGAAAAGATCTCTGTCAATGTTGTCGCATGGGTTTCCGATGCCCACCCATGCCCTGTGTGGCTCCTTCCACTCATACCAGAGCCATCGCAGCCTTATAGCCCGGGCAAACATACGAATATCAGGAATACCCAGCCCACCAAGTCTCTTTGGTCTACACACGAGATGCCAGTTAACTTTGCACTGGCCGCCGGATACCTTATCCGAACCAGACCAGAGGAAAGCTCTCTCAATACCCACAAAGTCGGAGATGGTGCCCTCCGGAAGTTTGAGAGTCGTTGCATGGAAGGTGGCCAGGGAGGTAAGCACGGACCTCACGAGCTCCGCCCTTCCCACGGTCGTGATGAGCCGACCCTGCCAAGGCACCAACTTCCCAGCTGCCTTGTCTACGAGGTATTGAAGATCGACCTTCCGTAAACGATGGACCGAAAGAGGCAGCCCCAGGTATCTCAGTGGGAAGGCAGCTCGAGTAGCAGGGAAGCACTCGAGGATGTCGTCAAGATTGAGGCCATCACAGCGAATGGGGGCGACCAAGCTTTTCTCCAAATTAGTCACAAGGCCGGTGACCTCCCCAAAACCCCCAAGCAGGGAGGTGAGCTGTTGAACGTCCTCCTTGAAGGGAGCCACAAAGATTGCAGCGTCGTCTGCGTACAGGGAAGTGCGCATGCGGGTGCTCCTCCCACCTATCTGGTGAAGCTTGCCCTTGCGAGTGGCAAGGTCAAGGATGCTTTGTATGGGGTCAATTGCAAGGACGAACAGGAGAGGAGAGAACGGATCTCCCTGTCGAAGGCCCTTGCCATGCCAAATAGGCCCCGCTGGAACACCGTTGATTTGAACTCTGGAGGATGAGGATCGCAAGAGGACAGCCACCATATCTCTGAATTTTGTTGGGAAACCCCGGCGACGGAGAAGCTCCAGCAGATAGTCCCACCGCACGGAGTCAAAAGCCTTTTTGATGTCCAGTTTAAACAAGAGAGTAGGCTTCCGCAACCGGTGCATCCGCCTAGCCATGTTGCGCACATACATGAAGTTATCATGGATGCTTCTAGTCCTTATGAAGGCACTTTGGGAGCGTGAAATTAGCACATGCATGAAAGGTGCAAGGCGTGAAGCCATCATCTTCGCTATAATCTTAGCCACAGTATGGATGAGGCTAATGGGTCTGAAATCCGAAATGTACTCCGCGCCATCCTTCTTGGGTATAAGCACTATATTAGCCGTGTTTACCCACTGGAAATGATCTCCACGAAGGTTTGAAAAGCCGTTAACAACCGCCATCAGGTCTTCCTTGATAACCTCCCAGCAGGCCTTAAAGAAGGCTCCAGTAAACCCGTCCGGACCCGGGGCCTTGTCCTTTGGCATCTCCCCAATGTTTATTTCATTAATTTTATATGATCATTTTAAGGAAAGCGAACAATTGTTGACATGTTGCAAAACTAAATTTCACATATAAAAATATGTTCATGTATCTAGGGGGGAAATAGGTATTTGAAGGAAAAATGTTCATGTATATGAAAAATAAATGTTCATGCATTTAAAAAAAATCATAGATAAAACATATATTTAAAGAAAGTGTACATATTTTCTCAGAGAGATGTCCATGTTTTGCAAAATAAAATAAAATATGTGGATATACATATTGTTTTGTGTGCTTTTTAGATGTTCTTGTCTCCGAAAAGACATTCCTCTTCTAATTTCATGTGCTGGTCGGTGTGCCATGAATGCAGCCGTCCCTGGTTTTACTCCAATGGCTTAAGTGAGGACCAAATATAGGCACTGGAGCAGATTTTGAGAAAGGCAGGAGGTAAAATTATAAGCATTACACATTTTAGGTGATCTGATAGTTAACTGTTTTTATATATCCCAAAACCTCAAATTGGTCTTCAATACGAGTTACTAATGCATGTTAATCAGATCAGTCTAGTAGCAACTGCCTGCCTACCTGCCTTTGATATGATTTTTTTGATCCTCCCATTTCCTCCCCTAACCCTAGGCAGTTAGGGCAAACTTTTTCGTCCGGACTTCACCGGTGAGCCCGTGGATTAGCCTCTCCTGTGCCTGCCGCTTCGGCGGTAGGTTGCGGGGAGGAGAATCCATGTGCCTCTGCCCAGGTTAGTAGTTTATGTTAGAATTTTTTTCCGCAGGTGCAACAGTCGTGCAGGTGGCGGCGCTTCTTCTTCGAGTTTGTATTCCGGCCTTCGATCCTCCTCAAGTTCATCCGTTTGGACATAATAGATGGATCTTCGATGATTCCTGCCGTCTACTTGGAGCAGTGAGGTTAGGGTTTTCCGTCACGTGGCGAGATTTGGTGTCAGGTGCTTCAGATCTGTACAAGGGTTCAACTACGATGACTGCGGCTCCCGGTATTGGTCCTTAGGGGCACATGCACGAAGACTTCTAAGTTGTCATTGACAATGTCAAACCAGCTTCGGTAGGGGAGGGACAACAGAGGCACGACGACAACTTGTTCTGGAGGTAGTAGTTATCGTTCGGTGGTCTCGAAATCTTGATATAATTTTTATTATGTTTGATATGCTTTTTACTTGCGATGAACTTTTTTAATAGATACGATCCTTTTCGCAAAAAGAAATGATTCCTTTTCTAGTGTGTGGTTTAGTGAGCCTAAAAGCATCTCCAATAAATGATGTAGATGTCAAAATAAACGAAATATACATCAGCAAGGCCCAAAAACGTCACTCAAACAGATAATGTAGATGCAAATTTTTTACATCTGAGTTTACATCTGATGTAAAATGTAAAATGCATCACTAAGTGATGCAAAATATACATCACTTGGGTGCACATTTTACATCTAGATGTAAAACGCAGCCGCGTCGCTCGAAGCCCAATTGCTGCTAGAACCTTCCACCGCGCGACAGCTTTCCACTGCGCCCCGCCGCCGTGCCGTCCGCCCACTGGACCCCATCATACCATCTGTAGGATCGAAAGTAGGTCTAGAGGGGGGGTGATTAGACTACTTGACAATATAAAAAATCTGCCTTTAGATCATGCAATGTTTTTGGCAGTTTCACAATTAAAACCAATTCAAGTAACACCCTACACATGCAATTCTAGAGTATATGCAGCGGAAAGTAAATTGCACATGTAAAAAGGAGGTGGAGAAGATCAAACGCAGTTTGGTGACACGGAGATTTTTGTCGTGGTTCCGATAGGTGGTGCTATCGTACATCCACGTTGATGGAGACTTCAACCCACGGAGGGTAACGGCTGCGCGAGTCCACGGAGGGCTCCACCCACGAAGGGTCCACGAAGAAGCAACCTTGTCTATTCCATCACGGCCTACGCCCACGGAGGACTAGCCTTACTCGGGGTAGATCTTCACGAAGTAGGCGATCTCCTTGCCCTTACAAACTTCTTGGTTCAACTCCACATCTCAAAGACGGAGGCTCCCAAGTGACACCTAACCAATCTAGGAGGCACCACCCCCCAAAAGGTAATAGACGGTGTTGATGATGATGAACTCCTTGCTCTTGTGCTTCAGATGATAATCTCCCCAACACTCAACTCTCCTCACTGATATGGCTGTGGTGGAAGAAAGATTTGAGTGGAAAGCAACTTGGGAAGGCTAGAGATCAAGTTTCATATGGTAGGAATGGAATGGCTTGATCTCAACACAAGGGTAGGTGGTTCACTTCTCAGAAAGTGTGTGGTAGAAGTGGTGGTACTTTCTGATGGCTCTCCTCACGAATGAGGAGGGGGTGGAGGGGTATATATAGCCTCCACACAAAATCCAACCGTTACACACACATTTGACCAATCTCGGTGAGACCGAAGTTAAAACTCGGTCAGACCGATAGTTCAAATATAGTGAACGTTGGGATTTTCGGTGGGACCGAAAATACCATCTCGGTTTGTCCGAAGTGAGTCAAAGGTTAGGGTTTGCCATCTCGGTGTGACCGAAAACAACAACTCGGATGTTCCGAAATGCTATCATTTGGTTACAGAAGGTTGGCAGAACATTTTCGGTGAGACCGAGACTCAGAATCGGATGGACCGAAAAGTTAGGGTTTAGGGAAAGAACTGAAGTGGTTCATCTCGGTGGGACTGAGTTTGCAGAATCGGTTTGTCCGAGATTACTTATGAGTGTGTTGTAAAGTGAAGAGTGCTGATAGTTGAGGGAGCTAGATCACCAAGCACTTGAGCAACAAGAACATTAACACAACCTCATCCCCTTTTAATAGTATTGGCTTTTCCTATGGACTCAATGTGATCTTTGATCACTAAACCAAAAATGGAGTCTTGAGCTTTTTCCAATGCTTGTCTTAGCATTTTGAGGGGTCCACTTCTTCAGACATTTCCATACCCATATCATCGAACTTTTCTGAAATGATTCTCAAGAGAATATTAGTTCAATGATATATATGTTGTTATTAATTACCAAAACCACCCGGGGATTAGTTGCACTTTCAATCTCCCCCTTTTTGGTAATTGATGACAACATATAGATCAAAGCTTCGACAAAGGATATAATCAAAGAATAATATCGTCGCTTTGAGAAGTATGTGATAAACAAGAGCTCCCCCTAAATTTTTGCATTATTTGAAATTTGCGTTTGAATGCAAATGCACAATCGATTAGGATTATGGGTCACTCTTCCATGTCACATACATCTTGGTGGAGCGCACAAAATGATAAGAATGAGTAACATACACTCAATCACCAAGACAAGAGTAAATAGCCATACAATAAGAAATAGCATATGATAAGCAATAAGCACACATTAAGGCATAGTATGACTGAGCACTCATTAAGGTAGCATCAAACGTAGTAGCAAGCACACATAAAGTAACTGGAACCAAAAGAAACCAATGTATCTCAAGGAAAACCGGCAAAAGAACGAAAAGACGAAAGAGCACTCTCTCTCTCGAAGCCCTATGATCTATAACAATTTCTCCCCCTTTGGCAACAAGTTACCAAAAAGTTCGAAAAGGTATAGAGCTAAACGTCACTGCGGGCTCTGCTGGCGGCTCCCGTCTGGGTAGATGTCGGTGTAGAGATAGCTGCATCTGCGAAGACCTCTGCTGATGTCTGTGGTGGAGGAGTGGATGCTGGAGCTGAAGGAACTGCTGGAGCTGTAGCTGGTGCTGAAGTGGTAGCCCTGGAGTCTGTCACTGGGATAGCTGCAGATCTGGATCCTCTGGGAACCTGAGCAGTCTGGCGATGAGAGTCCTGGACTAGATCATCCTGCATAAGCTCTGCTCTCTCCTGCCTAGTCTCCTCCATGTCTGCCTCAAGCTTGTTGACAGACACCTGAATCTCAGTCAGCTTCACGTCCAGAGCGTGGATCTTGTCCTCGACAATCCTCTCAAGGCTCTCCTGAGATTGCTCAATGCTGGCCAGGCGTTGTTCAATCCTTTGGGTAGCTTCAAGAATTTGTTCTCCAAAGCTCTTTGGCTTAGCTGCTGCAGCTGCTGCCTCTTTGTCAGCTTTAGCTTTCTTCGCAGCTTCAATTTTGGCTTGCCCTTCAACTGAGGTGGGATCCTCTTCATCCATCACAACTACGTTGTCCTCATGCTCTGGCTGCAGTGGCAAGTGCTTCCTATCCAACATGAATTTGCCCGTGCCAAACTTGGCGTTGATGAGCATCTGTGGTGCAAACCCACATGACCTCTTCTGGTCAGCTGCAGTCCTCTTAATGGTTTCTACCATCAAGTCCATCACCTTAAAAGGTGCCTTCTCATCGAGAATGTGCAGCATGTTGATAGAATAGCCTCGTATCATCCGGTGGTCACCTGACTTAGGCATCAAAGTATGCCTCAGAATAGTGTTAGTGGTGGTCAGACCTGCCTGGAGATAATACACTGAGCCGAGCTTCCATCCCTCTAAATCAGCAGCTGGGATCTCCTTGTACATATTCTTCATGGAATCATGACTCTTCTTAGGAATCCCATAGACATCAATGTCGTCCTCTCTCTGCACTGGAGCGTTCAGAAGTTCTGCCCATTCTTCAACAGTCGAAGAAAACCTTTGACCTTCAGTCATCCAGGTGATCTTGCCATCGGGGTAGAAGTGGGCAGTGGCATAGAACTGCATGATCATCTCGTCATTCCAGGCTGTCAGCTCTTGACCCACGAAGTCAGCAACTCCACATGCAGTAAAGCTCTCATGCACATGGGGAAAGATGTCCCGGTGCTCTTCACTGTCAATGTACTTCCAGTCAACATACCTGGTGTCAGCAACAATGGGCTTCTTATCCATTAGCACGGTCTCATAGAAATCCTGCTGCTCTCTGGTGTGGAATCTGGGGTCCACAGCAGTCCTTCTCCTTACGGCATATGGATCAGACTGTCTCCATAGCCTGAGACCTTTGTCCTTCCTTGCCTTCATGTCCTCAGCTTGAGGATGAGCATCATTGTGGAGTGGCAACTTGGGACGGAGCTTGAGCAACACATGCTCTTCATCTGATTCAGACGGTGGCATCTCTCCTTTGTTCTTCTCAGAAGCTGGAATGCTTCTGGTTGTTCTCTTGGGCTTGGCTGGAGCTGCTTTGGAAGGAGCAGGCTTCTTGGGCTTAGAGGAGGCTTGAGCCCGAATAGCATCACCCATAAACTTAGCTTTCTGAGGAGGAGGCTGGGGTGCTTCTTCTTCTTCTTCTTCTTCAGCATCAACTTGAGGTTCAGCATAAACAACCCTCTTCCTTTTGGAAGTCTTCTTCACCTTGCTTGGAGCAGGCTCTTCCAAGTTGAGCTTCTTAGCAACTGCTGACTGTTTTACCTTGCTTGTACCTTTCCTTGGCTGCTGCCCTTGGTGCTCTTTGGCAACCACATTCCTCTTGGGCTTGGAGGTAACTTCCTCAGCAATAAAGTCGGAGTCCTCATCATCCGAAGTTTTCTTCTTCCTGGTTCTCCTAGCTGCGGGAGGCAGACCACTAGGGGTGCTCCTCTCACCATCATCACTAGAGCTGCTTGCAGGACTTGTATCTGCCTCTGGAATTTCAGCAAACGGTGATTCAGACCTGTTCTGGCTGTCACTGACATCTGACATGGCTGAAAGACCTGTGAAAAGATAAGGTATAGGCAGAATGGAAGAGTTATCACAACTGCAGAAGTTTTTGCAAAAAAAATGAGTTAAAAACTTAGTTTTGAGTTTTCACAGAATGTATTTCGGTCAAACCGATTTTAGGTTTCGGTGCAACCGAAGTGCTCAACAGAAACCTACACACCACTTTCGGTCAGACCGAAGTGGGTTTCGGTCCTACCGAAAACTTAGGGTTTCACTGAAACTTCTTTTCGGTCGTTCCGATTGGCACAACTCGGTTAAACCGAACTATGCAGTGCAATGGCCAGAGGCCAAATCGGTCATTCCGATTTTCAAAAATCGGCTTCACCGAGATGCATTCCGTGGAAACCTAAACCTAAGAATTTTCCTCGAAACTAGACGATCTGAACTATTGTGTGGGGAACATATCAAACATGGTTGAATCATGGCAGCCTATCGTGCAAGAATCAGCAGTGGAGCACGAAAAGGGATCGGGACACACCCTAACTTGGTGGTGTCCCTCTACGGCGGCAACGGTGGAGATGATTACCGTTGACGGCGGCGGAGACCTGCGGCGAGGGCACACAGGCGACGAAGGCGACGATCCGTAGACCAGGGCGGCGGCAGCAGGGGTCTTGGGGGCGAACGGTTTGAAGAAAGAAATCGCGCGCAGCCCCTCAGGTATATATAACCCCGTGCTGTCGGTGGGACCGAGTTGAAAAACTCGGTGTCACCGAGATGTATATCTGCTGTGCAGTTACACATATCGGTCAGACCGAGAGTTTGAACTCGGTTTCACCGAAATGAAACCTAGATCAGTCTAAGCGTTTCGGTTGGACCGATATTGAGAAACCGGTCAGACCGAAATGGACTTAGAAGGTTTTGGAAGTCAGCCTTAGACGAATCGGTGGTTCCGAGTGCTCCTCACTCGGACTGTCCGAAAGAGACTTGTTCAAAGTTGTGATATGAGCATGAATAGAGTTTTGAGACAAGAAAGCATAGATAGCTAGGGAAAGGTGCTTAGGCATTCTTGTCCATCCATTTGGCCAGAAAAAGAAACCAAAACAATCAAAACCACAAATGGATGTCCTTGAATGAATAGAATCATGCATTCAACATGCTCACACAATAAGATAGCAACTGAAATATGTGTCAAACATGCACAACCAATCACTCTAGCTACTAGCACACAATTTGTCGATGACTAGGTCATCTATGTATGAGTATATTGACTTAGGAGCCAAATGAGAACATTTGATCATAGGTCATACTCATCGTTTAAGCACAAGTGGGGTTACCACTTTTACATAAAGCATTTATGTGTTCACATCACTTGGAGATGCTTTAGCCCAATTTTTAGAGCAAAGCTCCCCCTAGATGTGAGAACCCCTTTTAAAGGGTCAAACTAACCTTGGGTTGTCGTAGAAGACTTCATGTAGATGTTGAGGATGTGGATGCTCAATGTTGATGTAGATCATCATGAGTTAGGAGCAATCCTTTGGATTAGGGCACTTTCAATACCTACATGGGTTAGTCCCACAAGGAACAAACAAGAATATCCATAGACATAGAGTGAAGTACACAAAAGATGATGTCCATGAAAGCAATGATTACCTTGTCCCTTGACTTACCAACAAGAGGGTTTGTGACTCCATGAACAAGTGCATGATGTGGAAGTTGATTGCACAAGTTCTTGCCAAAAAGAATATGAGTGAAGTTTGTTGGCGGAGTCACCCTCAAGAACCTACTAGTTCCTCTTCTTTGGGATCCACATCATCTTGATGGGAATCCTTGGTGTTGTAGTTGAGCTTGACGAAGTAGAACTTGATGTGTCCTTGGGAACCCACTTGACCATGGCTTGAGGTGCTTCAATGAATGCATCAATTTCTTCTTGAAGCTTGTCCTTGGCCTTTAGCTTGTGGTCTTGTGGTGGAAGGTCATCTTGAGCTTGTTCCACATTGGAAGAAGTAGGATCATACTTCTCCTTTTGTGAGACAAACTGTGGAGTAGGGTATTGACCTTCTTCCCACTCAACACCTTCGCCGTTGAACTTTCGCTCAAAACCAATCCCTTGATTCTTCCGGTGTCTTCCTTGTTTGCGAACAATCTCCTCAAAGTTCTTGCTTCCGGCAAGACTCTTGTAGACACCTTTCTCTATGATTTCCTTCAATAAGCTATTTTCTTGCTCAAGTGTAACTTGGCTTGAAACATTGTTAGTGGAATCAAGAGAACTACTAGAAGTAACAACATTTGATTTAACATTGTTATTGTTACTACTAGAGGAAGAATTTTTCTTATGCTTGTCATGCTTAGTCTTAATAGGTGGCAAGAAATTAGACAAGAGAAGTCGTTTGGCAAGATATGAAGAACTCTTCTTTCGAAGATCGTCATTGATCGCTTTTAGAAACTCATGTTCTTGCTCTAGAGTGAGCTTCTCGAAGCGTAGCTTCTCATGAGATCTTAGGAGCTCTCTATGATCTTCTTGAGTTGTTTCATGAGCTAACTTAAGAGTGTTTAGTTCTTTAGTTAGACCCTCAATCTCCTTCATAGCATTGTCATTCGACTCTTCTCGACTATAAAGACTACTAGCATTTTCATCATTACTAAGCTCACTAGATTTATCATGCAAGAGCTCATCTTCACCAAGTAAGTCATCCTCATCACTATCAAAGTCAATGAATTCAGGGTGTTTTACCTTGGGGCCTTTAGCCATGAAGCATCTTCCAATTCCCTCATTTGGTGAATCAAATAAGTCGTAGGAGTTGGAGTTGGAGGATACTAGTGCAAGTCCGGCAACACCTTCATCTTGACTATAGTCGGAGTCGGAGTGATAGCTTCCATCGGATTGACTGTCAGAGTCGGAGCCGGAGACCCATTCACCAACATGAGCTTGATGTCTTCTTCTTGTGTAGCTCCTTGATGACTTGTCTTTCCTCTCCGAATCTTTGCTTCTCCGAGAGGGTCTTCGTTCATAACGATCATCTCTACTCCTTCTCTCTCTCCGAGGTGACTCATCTCTTGCTCTTCTTCTTGGAGATTCTTCTCTTCTCTTGTGGGGAGCCGTACACTCATTTGAGAAGTGTCCGGGTCTTCCACAATTGTAGCAGTTTCGATCACGACTAGAAGATCTCTTTCCATCATATGACCTAGACTTTGAGCTTCTTTCTTTGCCTCTATTCTTGTAGAACTTGTTGAAGTTCTTGACCATTAGGCTTATCTCTTCATTGGAAACTAGCTTGTCACTTGAGGTAGTAGGAGCATCACTTGTAGCTTTGTAAGCACCACTTGACTTGTTGTGAAGCTCTTCCTTATCCTTAAGTGTCATTTCATGAGCAACAATTCTTCCAATGACTTCAGTTGGCTTGAGAGTCTTGTAGTTTGGCATCATTTGGATCAAAGTGCACACGGTGTCATACTTTCCATCCAAAGATCTGAGAATCTTCTTAATGATGAATCGGTCGGTCATTTCTTCGCTTCCTAAGCCAGCAATCTCATTTGTGATGAGAGCAAGCCTAGAGTACATTTCAGCGACTCCTTCACCATCCTTCATCTTGAACTTGTCAAGTTGACCTTGAAGAATATCTAGCTTTGATTCCTTCACAGATTCAGTACCTTCGTGCATTTCAACCAAAGTATCCCAAATCTCTTTAGCATTCTCAAGACGGCTGATTTTGTTGAACTCTTCGGGACACAAAGCATTGAAGAGAATGTCACAAGCTTGAGCATTGTTTTGCAACATCCGCAACTCTTCGGGTGTAGCTTCGCGATCCGGAACTTTTCCTTCTTCAAAGAAATCACCTTGCATGCCAACACAAATAATGCCCCATGCGGCTGGGTTATGACCAAGAATATGCATTTTCATTTTATGCTTCCAACTAGCAAAATTTGTACCATCAAAGTAAGGACCTCTACGATAATTACCCTCACTAGACGCCATACTCTCCTAGGTTTTGAAACCAAGCTTATGGAGTCCAATGCAATGGAAACCAAGGCAATGGAGACCAAAGCTCTGATACCACTTGTAGGATCGAAAGTAGGTCTAGAGGGGGGTGATTAGACTACTTGACAATATAAAAAATCTGCCTTTAGATCATGCAATGTTTTTGGCAGTTTCACAATTAAGATCAACACAAGTATCACCCTACACATGCAATTCAAGAGTATAAGCAGCGGAAAGTAAATTGCACATGTAAAAGAGAGGTGGAGAAGATCAAACGCAGTTTGGTGACACGAAGATTTTTGTCGTGGTTCCGATAGGTGGTGCTATCGTACATCCACGTTGATGGAGACTTCAACCCACGGAGGGTAACGGCTGCGCGAGTCCACGGAGGGCTCCACCCACGAAGGGTCCACGAAGAAGCAACCTTGTCTATTCCATCACGGCCTACGCCCACGGAGGACTAGCCTTACTCGGGGTAGATCTTCACGAAGTAGGCGATCTCCTTGCCCTTACAAACTTCTTGGTTCAACTCCACATCACGACGGAGGCTCCCAAGCGACACCTAACCAATCTAGGAGGCACCACCCCCCAAAAGGTAATAGACGGTGTTGATGATGATGAACTCCTTGCTCTTGTGCTTCAAATGATAATCTCCCCAACACTCAACTCTCCTCACTGATATGGCTGTGGTGGAAGAAAGATTTGAGTGGAAGGCAACTTGGGAAGGCTAGAAATCAAGTTTCATATGGTAGGAATGGAATGGCTTGATCTCAACACAAGGGTAGGTGGTTCACTTCTCAGAAAGTGTATGGTAGAAGTGGTGGTACTTTCTGATGGCTCTCCTCACGAATGAGGAGGGGGTGGAGGGGTATATATAGCCTCCACACAAAATCCAACCGTTACACACACATTTGACCAATCTCGGTGAGACCGAAGTGAAAACTCGGTCAGACCGAAAGTTCAAATATAGTGAACGTTGGGATTTTCGGTGGGACCGAAAATACCATCTCGGTTTGTCCGAAGTGAGTCAAAGGTTAGGGTTTGCCATCTCGGTGTGACCGAAAACAACAACTCGGATATTCCGAAATGCTGTCATTTGGTTACAGAAGGTTGGCAGAACATTTTCGGTGAGACCGAGACTCAGAATCGGATGGACCGAAAAGTTAGGGTTTAGGGAAAGAACTGAAGTGGTTCATCTCGGTGGGACTGAGTTTGCAGAATCGGTTTGTCCGAGATTAATTATGAGTGTGTTGTAAAGTGAAGAGTGCTGATAGTTGAGGGAGCTAGATCACCAAGCACTTGAGCAACAAGAACATTAACACAACCTCATCCCCTTTTAATAGTATTGGCTTTTCCTATGGACTCAATGTGATCTTTGATCACTAAACCAAAAATGGAGTCTTGAGCTTTTGCCAATGCTTGTCTTAGCATTTTGAGGGGTCCACTTCTTCAGACATTTCCATACCCATATCATCGAACTTTTCTGAAATGATTCTCAAGAGAATATTAGTTCAATGATATATATGTTGTTATTAATTACCAAAAGCACCCGGGGATTAGTTGCACTTTCACCATCCTCGGCATATCTGGCCTCCCCACCCCTGCCGCCGCCAGATCCATCGTGTTTTCACAACCCCATGCCTCGAAATTGCCGGAATCGAAGCTGCTCTACCGATGTCGCACCACCCCCTATTTGAAGCATCTACATCCATGTTCGCACTGGCACAACCTCCATCCTACGGTCGTCTCCATGCGACTCTGTTGCTTCCCCGCCGCCGCACGCCTCGACTTTGGCCGAATCAAAGCCGCTTGGATGTCGCTCAATTTGGAGAATCTACATAGCTGCCGCCATGCCGACGCCTGATTCCAAGCCGCCACCACGCCGCACAGCCTCAGTGACTGACGGTCGTCTCCTTGCGACTCTGATGCCCGATTCCAAGCCGCACATGTGCAGTCACCACGCCGCACACCCTCCGTGACTCTGTCGGTCATCTCCCTGCGACTCTGACGCCCGATTCCAAGCCGCACCCGCACCACCGCCATGCCGCCGAAACACTAGTTTTACATCATCTTGGAGCACTAATTTTACATCATCCGTTGGAGTTAGCCATTTTTTGGTGATGTAAAAATCACTTTTTGATGTTGTAAATTTCACATCTACTACTACTTTTTGGTGATGTAAAATACATCTATTGGAGATGCTCTAAATGTTGCAGAGTTTTTAAGACTAAAAATCTTTTTTGGTTTTACGAATAACACTAAAAATCTAACGATCAGATTTGCCATGTGAAAACTGATAAAATCGGCATGCTTATGTACAGGATTTGCCACGTTCAAGAGTGAAAACTGATAAAATCGACACGGCACCTACGTACGTACAGCACTGGCTCTACCATATATGAGTATGTCAAGGTAGAAATACTTACACATACGAGATCGTTTAGCGCCGTCCTCCGGCGGCTTTCCTCCGCCGGCGACCTCGGTTGTCGGTGGTGAGGGGGGTCGTCGGATCCACGCGCGTGGATCGCTTTTACTCTTTCGTAGTCTAGTTTTTTAGGTTGTTCATCGTCTTGGCTTCGGTAGCGACAATGACAGCGCTGAATAAAGATTCTTCGGATCCATCCCTGACAAGGCCATTGGTCCAATGGTTAGGGATGAATTTGGAAACCAGTATGTTCAAGCAAGGATGGCGCGGCGGCGGCGGCATCCTCGCAGTGGAGCTGTGTCCTCGGGCTCCGCCATTGCGACGACGTTTGCTCCAGCGTCGGCGCGAAGCTTGGGAGGTAGTCCAGGAGCGGATGCAGACTGTGGTCTTCATCAACGACATCTGGAAGACGGAATGTGTGCTGGGTTTGTGGTTCGTGGATGGCAGTTATGGTTTCCTCCTTCGACGTCTTAGTCGTGGTGGGCTGTCAGATCTGGAGTTCGATTACGTGTCCGGGGTGTTGCCCCGGTCTGATTCGTTCAACGGCAAAGGGCTTTACTTTTGATGAGCCACCTTGGAGGTCCGCAAATCTGCATATCAGCGATGGAGCCGCATCGAGCTCGGGTGTGGAGGTGATCCGTCATTCTTTTCTTCGGTGGTTGCTATGGTGGTGCTGGAAGCAGGTGACATGTGTTGGTGTCAAACCCAGAGATGTTCTACTATCTTTTCAGGGTTTTTTAGCGGTATTATCTTTTCAGTTTTGTCATGTCGGTTTATACTTTGATCTATATAATATATGAATGAGACACGTATTATCATGAAAAAATGTAGAAGTACTTGATAAAAAAAAAGGAGTATGTTAGGTACTGTCTCGTTACCGAATCAATCGATCAATCAACGTGCAACAATAAGCACGTGATTAAAATTCGTAACAAAACTTGACGGTACATACATGGAATCGCATCAAATTAGCAGCTGGATGCTTTTAAACAGACTGGCCGCGTTTTAATCCGTCCAGATACGTGCGTGCATAGCATAGCAGCTGTGGCATTCCTGTAAACAGTCTGGCCGCGTTTTAACCCGTCCAGATACGTAGCAATGTTCATGTACCAGTAGATACCGTACTACTCCCTCCTTTCCTAAATATTTGTCTTTCTAGACATTTCAAATGATTACAACATACGGATGTATCTAGACATATTTTAGAGTGTAGATCCGTTCATTTTGCTTCGTATGTAGTCATTTGTTAAAATCTCTAGAAAGACAAATACTATATTTAGAAACGGAGGGAGTAATAACGACTTGACAAAAACAAATCAATCTTGTACTCCACTACTTACTACTCCCTCCGTCCGGAAATACTTGTCATCAAGATGAATAAAAGGGGATGTATCTAGATGTATTTTAGTTCTAGATACATCCCTTTTTATCCATTTTGATGACAAGTATTTTCGGACGGAGGGAGTACTGTATTACAACTGCCAGCCGTGAACTGGGATCCTTTTCTATCTCTTCCCCGGCGAAAGATTTGATTCCCATCCAAACGCGGTCGAAATCCGATCCGGAAAGACTTCAACCTGATGCCGTATATATACCCACGGGGCAGACGCCCCGAGGAGGAGAGCAGAGTACCACTTACGTAGCAGTTCACGAGCGGCTTTGGTCGATCGATCTACGTGCGTCCGAGTAGCCGCCATGGCGATGTCGAGGGCGGCGGCGGCGGTCGTCCTCCTGCTCGCGGTCGCGTTCGTGTCGACGACGACGACCGTGGCGGCGGCGAGGCACCACGGTCACCACCACGACGGGTTCGCCCAGGTGTTCGACCGGCAGGCGGAGGACCTGGTGGAGGCGCTGCCAGGGCAGCCGGCGGGGCTCGGCGTCCGGCAGTTCGCCGGGTACGTGACGGTGAACCAGACGCACGGCCGCGCCCTCTTCTACTGGTTCTTCGAGGCCACCCACGACGTCGCCAAGAAGCCCCTCGTCCTCTGGCTCAACGGAGGTACGCGCCATGATCATCTACCTACTCGATCGATGTGAGTCGGAGTCCTATCGTTGGTCGTTGTAGAGTCAATAATAATATTATTGCATGCATGCAGGGCCCGGATGCTCGTCGCTTGGGTACGGAGCGCTGGAGGAGCTGGGCCCCTTGCTCATCCAGAAGGGAACCCCTGAGCTCAGGCTCAACCCCCACGCATGGAACAAAGGTACGTATACCCTGTCACAAACTCACAGTGCCGTCAACTTTGGTAATTACAGTTAAATAGTCCATCTTACTAGTTGTTAAATTTCTTTTATGTGTGCAACTGCAGAGGCAAATCTGCTCTTCCTGGAGCAGCCCGCCGGCGTCGGATTCTCCTACACGAACACCACCGCCGATCTCGAGAGATTCGGCGACGACCTCGCTGGTACGTATCCATCTATGAACCCAGTACCCAACCCATTACCCATGGCCATGCATATCTTTCTAGTTTTTCGCTGATTAATTGACTTACGATCGAGTGGATGCGTTTGTGGATCAGCTCATGACGCCTACACGTTCCTCGTCAACTGGTTCGAGAGGTTCCCACAGTTCAAGGGCCACGATTTCTACATCGCCGGAGAGAGCTACGCCGGTGAGTATCGCTTACTACCCGTCGATCTATCTCGTGATTATGGTACCACATTAACTACCTAATAGTAGGGAAAAATCTAATCAATCTTGTAAATTTGGTAGGGCACTATGTCCCCAATCTCGCGGAGAAAATTGTCGAGCAGAACAAGAAGGTGCACAAGAGCAGGCACATCAATTTCAAGGGATTCATGGTACGCAATCAATTCTGTTGATTTACGGGTAGATGTTTCCACC
The DNA here is from genome assembly GCA_902687465.1 of Secale cereale. Lineage (NCBI taxonomy): Eukaryota > Viridiplantae > Streptophyta > Magnoliopsida > Poales > Poaceae > Secale > Secale cereale. The sequence continues at coordinate 726,949,580 of LR738715.1, forward strand.
TTGTCGTCGATGATGTTAACCTCTAATTAATTGTCCCAGATCGGCAACGCGGCGATCGACGAGGCGTCGGACGACCGCGGCATGGTGGACTACGCGTGGGACCACGCCGTCATCTCCGACGAGCTCTACCACGCCCTCAACAAGAACTGCAACTTCGACCAGCCCAGGAACAGCAGCGACTTCTCCTCGTCCGGCCACAACCCCCGCAACCCCGCCTGTGACGGCGCCATGAACGGCTTCTACGGGGCGTTCGACCACGTCGACATCTACAGCCTCTACACCCCCGCCTGCACCGCCAACGCCGCCGGCGCCGCCGGCCAGCTGCCGCACCGCCTCCACCGGGCCTCCACCACTCAGTCCGACAACAGCCGGCGCATGCGGCCGCGCTACAACAGCTACGACCCGTGCCTGGACAACTACGCCGCCGAGTACCTGAACCGGCGGGACGTGCAGGACGCGCTGCACGCCAACGCCACCGGGCGCATCCCCTACGCGTGGGCCGCGTGCAGCGACCCGCTCTTCCAGCACTGGCAGGACTCGCCGGCGTCGACGCTGCCGGTGATCAAGAGGATGGTCGACGCCGGCCTCCGCGTCTGGGTGTACAGCGGCGACACCGACGCCCGCGTGCCCGTCTCGGCCACCCGCCACGCGCTGCGCAAGCTCGGCCTCAAGACCCTCAAGCAGTGGAGGCAGTGGTTCACCAGCGACCAGGTCGGCGGCTTCCAGGTGGACTACGACGGCCTCACCTTCGTCACCATCCGCGGCGCCGGCCACATGGTGCCCACCGTCACCCCCGTGCAGGCCAGGCAGCTCTTCGCCCACTTCCTCGCCGCCAAGGAATTGCCGCCCAAACCCATCGTCGCTTGAGCTTGGAACTAGCACTGCTTGGATTAAAAGCCATTATATGTGTAGACTATAATAGTATTAGAGGTTGTTTGAATGGATTGTGGTCACTGGTCGATCGATCGATATAATAGGTTTGAACGAAAATATGTAGTAAATCGGAACTTCCGTTGCTCCTAGTAAATAAATTTGTTGTTGCAAATTGCAATACTGCAGAACTGGACTTCGATCACAATGAGAGGCGTTCAGACCGATCGAACAGCAGATCAGTACATTGAGGTGCATCTCAAAGCTTGCTACGGTCAGACCGAATTCAGCTATTGCGGTCATGGTTTTTCGGTAGGATGCGAGTTAAGAGTGTTGAGCATACGTTGTCCACCGTACATGTATAGGACTAGGGGTCTGTATTTATACCGTTGTATCTTTCTCTCTTCCCTCGTATATTTGTACATCTTGGGAGACAAGTAGAGGCCCGTCCACCCTGTACCTATATATGTGCCCATGCACACGATCAATGGAATTACCGATTCGTGCAATCTCATTCTTCCCAACTAATATGGTATCAGTTTAGCACGCCGATCCCTTTCCTGTCTTCCGCTCCAAGCCGCCGCCGCCGCCCACAGCCGCCGCCGCCATCGCCGCGCCGCCGCTGTCCGCCGCCGCCGCCGCTCCTCCCTACCTTCCTCGCAGCCGCCGCCCCCTAGCCGCCGCTGCACCCCTCCACCCCCTCCCTCCTCCAACCGCCGCCGCACCCCTACACCCTAACCCTACCCGCGCCGCCGCCCCTCTTCTTCCACCGAGCCGCCGCCCTCTCCCTACGCCGCTGCTCCCATGGCCTCTCCCGGCTCCAACAACACCAACCCATTCGCCGGCCTCGTTCCCGACGCCACCGCCGTGCGTGATCTCGACATCCACACCCGCGTCCCCATCAAGCTCGATCAGTCCACCTCCTCCTACTACGCGTGGAAGACCTACTTCAACCTTGTCTTCCGCGAGTACCACCTCCTCGAGCACGTCGACGGGACCGTTGATGGCGATCGCATGGCGGATGACCCGGACTGGATGGCCATTGAGGCCTCTCTCATCCGGTGGTTCTACCTCACCATCTCCCCCGACATCTTCCACACGGTCATCTCGGATGCTGACGACGCGTGTGCCGTGTGGACCAAGATCAACAACCTCTTCACCGATAACCAGCTTCAACGTCTTGTGTTTTTGCAGCAGGAATTTTTTGGGTGCCACCAAGACGACTCCTCCATCGACGACTACTGCATGCGCCTCAAGCGCCTCGCCGATGAACTCCGCGACATCGGCGCCAAGGTCTCAGATGAGCTCATGCTCAGCACTCTCACCGCCGGCCTCAACGAGGACTTCGGCAACGTGGCATCCAACCTCTCCCTGCTGCCGAACCCAACCTTCCAGTCTGTCGTGGCGTATTTACGCCTGGAGGAACGACGGATGAAGAAGGTGAAGGCCCGGGTCCAGCACACTGCTCTCGCCGCCGGGACCTCCCGCGGCCCGCCACCGCCCGCCCCGCCTCATCCCCGACCACCGGCGCCCCCGGGCTTCTACCCGCTCCCGCCTGCTCCGCCCGCCCCGGCTGCCCCGCAGCAACAGCAGTCCGGCGGGGTTGGCGGCCGCCGTAACCGGCGCCGTGGGGGCGGGGGCGGAGGTCGCCCCCAACAGCAGCAGCAGCCCGGGTACGGAGGGGCTCCACGCCAGCATCAGCCCCTCCCGCCCTGGGCCGTCGGCACAAATCCATGGACCGGCGTGGTCCATGCCTACCACATGCCGGTCCCACGCGCCGCAGGCATCCTCGGGCCCCACCCGACCGGTCCTCAGGCGCATCTCGCCGCCGTCCCTCACCAGGCGGGTGCGGGCGGCTATGCGCCCGGCGGCTATGTTCCAGATGGCTATATGCCCCCTCCCTACGCGCCACCGCCCGCGTCCGCTCCGCTACCTCCGGCTCCATGGGATCCCGCACTGCTCGCTGCCCTCCACTCGGCGCCGTCTCCCTCCAACTACGGAGGTGGTGGTGATTGGTACATGGACACGGGGGCCACCACCCACATGACGTCGCACCCCGGTAACCTTGTCTCCTCCCTCCCGATTACCACTTCGAACCGCATCACCTTTGGTGATGGTTCCTCCGTTCCCATTACTCATGTCGGTCACAGTTTCTTTCCATCTAACTCTACGCCTATTAACATGTCTAATGTACTTGTCTCACCTCACTTAGTTAAAAACCTCGTTTCTGTTCGTCGTCTTACCCGTGATAATCCTCGTTTTTACTCCTACATTACTACCCAATTCGGGCGCCCCATCCTCGCCCTCCAGACTGACAACGGAAAAGAGTTTGACAACGCTGCCACCCGCCATCTCCTCGCCTCTCACGGCACCACCTTTCGTCTCACATGTCCATACACATCCCAGCAAAACGGCCGAGCAGAATGACTTCTCCGCACTCTTAAACGTTGCTCTTTCACTCCAACGTGCCCCCTAGGTTCTGGCCCGACGCTCTCGCCACCGCCACTCTCTTAGTTAACATCCGGCCTTGTTGTCCTCGCTGGAACTATTCCCCCCACCACATTCTCTTCGGTTCCCCTCCGTCCTATGATGGTCTTCGTATCTTCGGTTGTCTGTGTTACCCCAGCACCACCGCCACCACTCCCCACAAACTCGCCCCTCGCTCCGTAGCATGTATCTTCCTAGGTTACCCCCCTAACACCAAAGGTTACCGGTGCTACGACCCCGTGTCCCATCGCGTGTACACTTCTCGGCACGTGTACTTTGATGAGCAGGTTTTTCCTTTTCACCAGGTACCTCCCTCTGCAGTGGCCCCGGCACCCCATGGCCTATCGGATGCGGACCCGGTGCAGCTCCCGGTGCGGCCTCTCCCGGCCCCGGCGCGGCTCCCGCCGGCTCCTCCCGGTGCCTCCTCGGCGCGCACTACTACGGCAGCCTCCGCCCCCGCTGCGGATCCGGCCGCCGACTCTGCGGCCTCGGCACGGCCCTGCATGGCCACCGGCGGCCCCTCGACTTCCGCCTCGCCGGGTGGATCCCCGGCCGCCGCACCGCCTGGAGAGGCGGCCAGCCGCGCCGTCCCGCCTGACCCTGCCCCTTCGGCCGGTCCGGCTGCGCCGACGGGCGCCACGGGCCCCGCTGCTTCACCGTCAGACGCCCCTCCCGCGGCCGCCCCGCCTACCACTGGCGTGGTGACACGGTCCCGCGCCGGTATCTACCGCCCCAGCACGCGCTATGATGCCGATGAGTACGCGTGCGCGGTGTCGACATCATCCTCTCCACCGTCGCCCATTCCCTCGTCTACATGCGCAGCCCTCCGTGATCCGCACTGGCTTGCCGCGATGCGCGAGGAGTTTGACGCGTTGCAGCGCAACCGCACTTGGCAGCTTGTGCCGCGACCCCCTCATGCCAACGTCATCAGTGGCAAATGGGTGTTCCGCCACAAGACCAACCCTGAAGGTTCTCTCGAGCGCTACAAGGCTCGCTGGGTGGTGCGTGGCTTTCGCCAACGCGCAGGAGTGGACTTCACCGATACCTTCGCCCCGATTGTAAAACCGGCCACGATTCGGACGGTGCTCCAGCTAGCGGTCTCCCGTGCCTGGCCCGTGCATCAGTTGGACGTTTCCAACGCTTTTCTGCATGGTCATCTCACGGAACGGGTTCTCTATGAGCAGCCGACTGGCTTCGTCGACGCCGAGCATCCTGATCATGTCTGCCTGCTCTCTCGGTCTCTCTATGGCCTGAAGCAGGCCCCGCGGGCGTGGTACCAGCGTATGGCTGGGTTCCTACAGCAGCTTGGGTTTCACACAACCCGCTCCGACGCATCTCTGTTCGTCTATCATCAGGGCGCCGCTACCGCGTACTTGCTGCTCTATGTGGATGACATTATCCTGACGGCATCCTCGCCTGGGCTCCTTCAGCAGCTCACGGCTCGTCTTCGCGATGAGTTTGCCCTCAAGGATCTGGGAGCACTGCATTACTTCCTTGGCATTGAGGTCGTTCGCCGCACCGACGGGTTTTTTCTGCATCAGCAGAAGTACGCCCATGAGCTTCTTGAGCGCGCGGGTATGCTTAATTGCAAAACCGCGTCCACGCCTGTTGACACCAAGGCGAAGGTGTCTGCCTTGGAGGGTTCCCCAGCGCCGGATGCAGCGTTCTATCGCTCCATTGTTGGCGCTCTGCAGTATCTCACACTCACTCGGCCTGATTTGCAGTATGCAGTCCAGCAGGTGTGCCTCCATATGCACTCTCCACGTGACTCTCATTGGACCCTGGTGAAGCGTATTCTCCGATACATACGCGGCACCATGAGTATGGGACTCACTCTGACGGCCTCCTCCTCCATCGACATGGTTGCCTACTCCGACGCTGACTGGGCTGGTTGCCCGGATACGCGTCGCTCTACGTCAGGCTACTGCGTCTACCTCGGGGCCTCGCTGATTTCGTGGTCGTCCAAGCGACAACCCACGGTCTCCCGCTCGAGCGCCGAGGCGGAGTATCGGACAGTGGCTAACGCCGTCGCCGAGTGCTCTTGGCTCCGTCAGCTGCTTCAGGAGTTGCTTTGTGTGGTCCCTAAGGCCACGATCGTCTACTGTGACAACGTCTCCGCCGTCTACCTCTCCGCCAACCCGGTTCACCATCGTCGTACGAAGCATATTGAGCTCGACATTCACTTCGTTCGCGAGCAGGTGGCCCTTGGGAAGGTTCGTGTTTTGCACGTTCCTACCACTCAGCAGTTTGCCGATGTCATGACTAAGGGACTACCGACCCCAGTCTTTGAGGAGTTTCGGTCCAGTCTCTGTGTCTCCGGCGACGCTTCGACTGCGGGGGGGTGTTGAGCATATGTTGTCCACCGTACATGTATAGGACTAGGGGTCTGTATTTATACCGTTGTATCTCTCTCTCTCCCCTCGTATATTTGTACATCTTGGGAGACAAGTAGAGGCCGGTCCACCCTGTACCTATATATGTGCCCATGCACACGATCAATGGAATTATCGATTCGTGCAATCTCATTCTTCCCAACTAACAAAGAGCATCTCCAGCCGAAGAGTTAAATTGCAAAAATAAAATTAAAAAATAAATAAATCACAATTGTGCAAAAGTTATCAAGCACCCACCAAAATGCATATTTTCCGGTGGTCTTTTCATGAAGCATTGATTACTTCGGCCCATTGCGATGGTTTTTTGCAATTTACTCCCAGCCGAACCATTAAAAAGTCTTAACTCGAACCGTTAAAAAGTTTCAACTTCTGAAACGTGATACAAACGAACGGCAAAATCCCCGAGTTTCATATACTAAAACTAAAAACTTGATGTGACCTTATCTGGAATACGACGACTTGGTGGAACGCGAAGCAATCGGGCATGGCGGAGCAGGTGTGCGCCCCTACACCTGCATGCTCCTACGAATTTCTAAGCACCGACCATCTCAATTTGGATAGCCTCTTGTTAGTTTCCCTCTCTTGAAAGCGCCTCTTGTTAGTTTTGGTCAAATAGCGTGTGAAGCCAGAGTAAACATTGATACCGCTTCGAGTGGGTCAAGCAACAAAAGTTGTTCAGTTTAGGAAGTAGAGGATCAAATGTTGCCGATTTGGAAGTTTAACGACTAAACCTCACCAGACCGATGAGTTGAGTGTTCGAAAACATATTTATTCACGGTTTCAGATCAAATGTAAGGTGCCTGTCTGCACCAAAGGTTCAGACGCACAATTACTGTTCATTCATGCCCATTGCCACCAGTACAAGCATTGTTTTCTGAATGCATGTCGAGCAATTGAAATTTAAACACGAAATCAAAAGACTACTACTCAATTGATCCATCGGGGTCTGAGTTACAAGTAGTAGTCAAATTGAAACTAAAGAGCGATGGAGGAAGGTGAGATTGAACAGATGAGCAGATGGGGAAGAGCACGAGGCATTCTCATTGCACTTTGGTCAAAATGGGTTGACCAGTCCAAAACCAAAGATCAGGGTTGTCTTTTGAACTCTGTGGTAAGTTAAGAGTGCAATACGTCTGGTTTTAAAGATAAGGGTTGTAAATCAATGAGTGGTTAGTTTAAGGTTAAAATGTGTATTTTTCTCCTTGGAAAAAAAGACATACATGAAAGAGCTACTCCAAAATATATGTAGCTCAATGATGACATTTCGAATTCTGTTATATGATACCAAATGTCAACTACCTCTACTACAACATGACACATATGATAAGCAATCCAAACTATTCCAAAAGACAGGGCCAACCGCCTCTATGTAGGGCCAAGGGCAGTCAACATTTTCTATCTTGTCATATTCGCCTGGTCAAAATGCCCAATGACGATGTCAACTAGTACCATCGAAATCAACCCAGATACTATAGTCTACTCTCTCTGTCCCCCAATATCCCCTTGCTTCTTGGTGTTGTCCCAGTTCATGAGACCATATGCCCGTGCCATAATTGCCGGGCTTAGTGCCCGCGCATCCTTCTTTCGGCAGGAAGGCGTGTTCACCGTCGCGCTGAACAATGTCAACATGAACTGTCTCGGGCCAATCGTGTAGTCTCGGTATGAAAATCTTGTTCTGCATGCACTTGAGGTTCATCTTCTTCACCACCGTCGTGCGCGTGCCGGTGAACAAGGCTCTTCCATCTAGACTCTCAACCTTGTTCCACTCCATGGCGTGCTTGTCGAGCTTGACAATGTCGACCGGCGTCCCGCGTCGGCCAAACAGGACGGCCATTAGCTCGCCCCGGTCATCCTCGAGGAGGTACTTTTCTTCGCGTTCCGAGTCGGACCCGAAGCTCAGGGGCTTCTCGAGAACCTGGAAGCTTTGAACGTGCCCTTCCCCCTTGTACACGCCCAGCCTCCCGTCCTCTCCTAGGATGTACATGCCGCCGCCGTGGAGGACCGGGTTGCAGTCCGGTGAAGCCATGATCTGTGGCTCGTCGAGGTAAAACTCTGTATTTGCCCAATCCCCCCATCGGCCGACGTCGTTTTTGATCGAACGTGCGATCTGTACCATGCCGTACTTGGGGTCAACGGCGTACATCGTCTGCTCGCCGTCGTAGACGAGGAAGTCGTACCTGGCCTTGAACGTCTCATCAATCGGCGGCAGCTCGTGGGCCGCGCCGCTCGTGAGTTCGAGGTCGAGGATTCGGTGGTCGTCCAGGAACAGCGCCAGGTGCTGTCCGGTGGCGCAGCCGATCTTGGCGCCCGGCAAGGCGTTGTCGGCAATCTCGAAATTCTTGTGATAGTAGGGGCTGTAGTACCGGACGTTGGTGGTTCCGACGTTGGAGGAGCTGAGCAGGAGCGGGGTTATCCACGCCGGGTAGAAGGGCGACACGGCGGAGCGCCATTGCTTGCACACCAAGGCGAAGCTGGGATGGCTCGACCACCGCAGACGGTTCAGAATCAGCACGAGCAGGTCCGCCGGGAGAGACGACCAGCAGTCCCGTTCTTGCGATGTCGCCGGCTCCATCTCGTACGTGGTTGATGATGATTGAGGTAGCTGTGGACCGGTCCAATTTAGAGTCCGATTTATTATCGTGTCCTAGTCAAGATAGCGTCCGAGTAGTTTGTAATAATTAGATTAAGAAAGTAGAGAGTCCGTGTATGGCATGCTCTAGTTTGATCGAGGCCGCGGCCATGGTGCGACGGGGCGCGGATGCGTTCACGGACCAGTTGGAGGACTCGCACAGCCACACGGCGAACAGCTGCAGGGGAAGCGGAGGTCCGACGGACGTGTCGCCGGTGCCACTGGATCCAAGCCTTGCGCCGCTTCTGCTATTCGACCGCGGTGGCGGCCAGGCCGACGGCGACGACGGCGTCATCTTCTTGTACAGCATACCCAAGAGGAAGCTACTGAGCAGGTCCAGGAGAGCCGCCGGCCTCGCAGGCCACCGCTACTGGGTGACGCCACAAGGCTGGCTGCTCATGCTGCATCTCGAATCACGCGTCACCTTCCTGTGGAACCCGTCGAGCCTCGGGAGAATTCGCCTCCACGTCGACCACGACAATCTCCTTGACGGCGTAGGAGACAGCAGGTGCCTGCTCTCGCAGAGGCCCTCTGACGCCGATGCAGACTGCGTCGTGCTCCTACTCGACCGTGAGAACAATGTCCTCTACTACTGCCGTCCAGGACCAGGAGGCAGCCAATGGCTCAGGCACGCGCATGGTCACGATAGCTTCATGGACAATTGCCATGCAACGGCTGGTGAAAAATTCTGCTCATACAACGCCAACGGAATCGTGACGCTCGAGTTTTCTCCCAACCCAACGTTCACGACGCACGCCCTGTTGGGACGTGGAATAACAAAACCCACGGGGTATACCATGTGGCTTGATCTCGTCGTCGAGAGCAACGGCGAGCTCTTCAGCCTGATATTCTGCCACCCGGTACTGTCTGAACGAAGAGTCACACAGATCGTGGTGCGCAAGCTGGATCTCTCGACGGGGGCTTGGCTGAGAGTGGAGACGCTAGGCGACGTGGTGTTCCTCGTCGATTGCACCCGCCGTTACGGGGCGTCGTTTGATGCCCGTCGGGTTGCTGGTCTAGGAAAGGGGAACCGCGTATACTTTCTGACGTACGAGGATAAGGCGTTGTATGTGCATGATCTCGAGCGGGGAACTACTGCCATGCATGATCCTGGACTCGATCTACCAGATTCTCATGTACCTGAATTTATCATGCCTCTCGTTTAACCTTAATGCTTTAGGGCATGTACAATGGTTCTAGCTTAAGGATGCCACGTAAGATAAATGATGAGGTGGAGGAGAGAGAAATCATAAGAGAAGGCTTGTCTTATCTTATTTAAGAGAAGACAAGAGATGATAGCTTAGCACAATTTGTCTCACCATGTTTTTAGGAATAACTAATTATTGAAGATAAGGCAAAGAGATGACCCATTGTAACTTGTTTTTTTGTCATCTCTAATTTACATCTCTAATTGTCATCTCTAATTTGTCATATCCTCTCGTTTAAGCTGATTCTGGACCTCGAGCGGTGACCCGCCGCACTATCACATGCGAATATTTTTTTTTACCGGGGCCGGGATCTACCGGTTAGGTATCCACCGCACATGCATTTCATCAAGATTCGTGTAGTCTGACGACGTAAATCATGTCCCTGTATACATTGTGAATACTACTGACACAGTCTGACAGAATGTACATATATCTACTGGGCGTGAGCCTTTTACAGAGGAGAGAGAGAGAGCAAAGAGAAAAATAACGGTGCATGCATGCGTTCTCTCTCCCATACATCTAACATGTATTAATTTCCATCCTCATATTTTGTATGATCAATATCTTTTTAAACAAATGTTCATTTTTTAAAGTTTTTATATATTAGAATTCGCGCCGACAAGACCTTCAAAACAAGATCAATTTAGGATATATTTCAACTACTTTTTATTTTATATATTTCAATATCTTTGAAATCACTTTCAGAAAACATAAGATTATTTCCGTATTTCACAAAAGTGATTTCGACTGTTTCACTAATTTCCAAAAAATATGATTTCACTCGTTAAAGAAACTAATTTCAATCATTTGAAACACTGGTTTCACTTATTTGAAAATGTATATTTCACTCATATTTAATAACAAGTTCACTAATTTCACAAAAATGATTTCACTCATTTAAAAGAACTAATTTCACTCGTTCTTAAACACTAGTGAAAATATATGAAATTATTTCTCTGAAATATATGAAACTGCTATTTCATATATTTGTAACTTGTTACGGTGAGATATGTATTGAAATATATGAAATTACTTCCCTGAAATATATTTCAATGTGGTGTTGCAAGTTGTGAAACTAAGTTCTGTGAAAATATATGAAATTACTTCTCTGAAATTTATGAAACTGCTATTTGTTATATCGGTAACTTGTTATTTCAGGGAGATATGTATTGAAATATATGAAATTACTTCCCTGAGAAATATGTAATTACTTCCTTGAAATATATTTCAATGTGGTGTTGCAAGTTGTTAAACTAATTTAACTATAATGATTTGTGCAAGATATGTGAAATTTATATTTCAATGTGGTGAAACTAGATAATTTTTGGAAGAGTTAGATATGATTTCAGTTAGATACGAATTGAAATAGCTATGTGTAGATGAGACGTGGACAAAAAAAGGGAAACTGACATTAAAAATGAAATTATAATTTAAAAGGTACGACTTAATGAAATTATCAAATAAACGGTAAATATAGGGATTTGTGGAGATAGATAGAAGAAATAGTGAGTTTATTCGGTGCATGCACGTGCACTTTCTACGACCCGCCCATACATGTGTATGACAAAAGGCTGTTAATAGTACGCATGTGGAAGAAAAGTCATCCGGGGAAGAAAGAAAGATACGAAATTGTGTGAAGCTGAATACATGCATATACTTATGAGGTGATGGGACCGACGCACACATCTGAAAGCAAATCAACAGTGGATGTTACACCGGTACATCCCTGAACCGGTAAAAAGAGGTTTCTGCTATCACGTGTGGCTTTTTTTTTAGCATGCGTGTGTGAGAGCTGAGGGCATGTAAATGCATAGCCTCAGGGTGATGCCTCACATGACATGTAGGATCGGATAACAGATAAAGTAGGTTCGGATAGGGAAGCGGGATCCTCTCCAGGAGGCGGGTGCTTGGAGTGAAAAAGTGCGGTCCGGTGTCAAAAGCTGAAAAGATTGAGGTGAAAAGTAGAGATACATGTGTATTAGAGTCTTTATTTTCTATTTCTTAATATGTCCACTAAAGATAGCTTGCATGGGAAGAAAAACTAAATGTAGGTGTCTCAAGCTACTTTTTGTCATGGGGCATATGTATCCATATGCCACCATTGTACATGCCCTGAGTTGGGATTGGATTGAAGAGATACATAGAGGACCTCTTTTTTTAGGGGTGCATAGGGGACCTCCTATGTGTCGTGTTCGGCGGTATACTGTCTGACCTGGGCCGGCACTATGACGATAGCCAATAGACCACGCAACTTTGATGACATATAAGCAGCGCACCATCTTAAGAACTATACGATATGCTTTAGGCAAGTAAAACGACACTGTAGGAGTACAACGTTCGTTACAATAAAGTGGTAATGGCTCACTAGCAGATTAACTGTGGCGACAACACCATGAATATTTACGTCCTGATCAACTTTTCGTGTTCTACAACATGGATATACGGAGTCAAGGACCATTGCATTTATAACAATGGAGTATAAACTTAATCACGAACATTGTGCCCATTTATAGCAGGCCTTCCGTACAGACCGAGTTGCATACTAAGCACCATCCGCCGCACCAAGCTCCGCAACCGCCCACATCGATGAACCTTATTAATAAATCTCGGTGTCATGTTCGTGACATTGCTTGGTCCTCGGATGATCGACGGTATGCCTCGGATTTATTTTAACAGGGGCGGCGACCCGAAGCTTGGGGGGAAAGGTCGCGCGACCATGCAGCTATGGTGATGGCTGCGAAGCTGAGTGCATCGGTGCTCACATATGGCTACATCCCTGGGGCTTGACTACGGACGCTCCTCCTCGTGACACCGTCACAATACCGCATATCGGCCACCCGGACGGCGGCACATGTCGCCGGCTCCCCCTTGCGCACCTATGCTATTATGTTGGCATAGGTTACATCGTGTGTCTACCCCGCTATATATGCGAGGCCTAGGATACAAGTGTCATATTAGGGCACGACTCCATATCCTATCTAAACACAATACTATTCAGAGTCCAACTGTAACCTACCTTGTACCAAATATTCGACACAACTCTAACAAACTCCACCTTAGCGAAAATTCTCCACCACCTTGAATTTGTCAATGCGTCAAACTTCCATGTACATTGGACTTGAGCTTATCCCACGAGTACCGCTGCTACTCCAAAGACTCCATATGACTCCACCTGCAACTTGTAGTCCCTTCTTTTCTTGACCACAGTCAACACTCGATAAAAATTTAGTTTCACATTACTCTAGTTAGCGCTCCCAACTTCCAGAGTATCAATCCAACACCATCACACACTGATCAATAACCTGCGTGAAAGTGAACAACTCACATATTGGGTGTCACACATAAGAGTTACCTGAACTCAACATCACCGCTCCTTTCTTGACCGCCTGTCTGAAACTTGAAGGAATTTCTACATTGCTTGTAGTCATCCCAAGTCAAATTCACAGTTGTCTCACCACATGTATGACCACCAGAGCCCTGGCCCGTCTCCATGTCCGTGCATACCGCACACCTCGCCACTATTACCACGTCGAGCCTCCGCTGTCCAGGTCTAGTCTCAAGGGTCGCGAACCCACACCACTCAACCCCCACTGCAGAGTACCACCGATCATCATCGACCGATGACGAGTTTCACGCTTCCATCAGACCATTGGGTTCCAATCCAAATTACGTGTTGCTCGCTTTTTTTCGCTGAATAGGCTTCGCCTCTCTGTCCACTTACGCCGTAGCCCCTCAATCAGCACCGAGTGAAGTCCTCCAGACCCCAGCTCCACCTTCAACATGACTCCATGATAGATGATTAGTCCACCCACGCGCCCTGTCAACTTCAAGCTCCGTGTATACATCACCTTGAATCAACCCCGCGCCATAGTCTTGTCGAGGCCGCACAAGCCTCGGGCCTGCGTCACGTGATTCCACGCCCATAAGTCGGTCACCATCAGCATCACGCTCCTACGTCGTCGTCGCCAATCCCGCACCGTCTTCTCTACCAACCGACTTGCGTCGATCCCGCCAGACTGCCTAATCCGACCCAGCCGAACTCGTTCTACTATATGACACGCACGAGGCTCCCAAATCGTCTTCCACGAATTTCCATCCATCACATGATAATTCCATCTTAGCTGACATGACTTTCCGCAACGCCTTCAAGCATCCCATTGTGCCAACAAATCTTTCACCCTTGTCTGTCATAACCCAAGGTTTTCAGTTCCGCGAACTTCTCCACCTCAAACCTGGTACCCGTTGGTCATGGTTCTTTGTACGACTGGCCCAGTGAAAAGCTAATTTAAGCTTTCGTAGCTCCCTTGACACAAATTTTAATGCTGGCTAGTTACCTTTGTCTTGCCAACGCCTACGCAAGTAGTACTTCTGATGGACACCCTTGACGGATCATTGCCGCCGACTGATTTGCCTGCCTGTCCGTGTACAATGGAGACTCGGTCTCCTTTTGTTTCCAAAACAAATCTCGTGATTTCGCAACACACGTATCAACAGCAGCTCTGCACCGCTGCTCCGCCTCGGTCAGTCACCTAGTACACCTCACGGTTGCACAAGGTCCTAGCCCATCAAGGACGCACCAGCGAGCCCCCACCTGGGCCACCATGCCATGCCCTAGGGCCTAGGCTGATTCCCATGAGCCGCCTTGGTCTCCTACGACCGCACGATTTCGTCGAGAGCTGCATCCTGCCGCTACACGATTCTGTCTAGAGCCGCTGTAACCTTGCTGCTGCCGAGATTACCAGATCGAACCAATCCGACGCCGAGATCAGCCGATCAAAATCCCACGCCGACAGCTTCCGCATGAACGACTCCTCCGACTGCTAACAGAGCATCTCGCCGCACCATCGACTTTTTCAATCGGTCCACCCGACCATCGATATGAATCCATCCGCTCCGCTCCTTCCTCCTCTACAACAACAATCCACAGCCTTCGAATAACCTAACTCATGATACCACTTGTTAGAATAAATCCGAGGCATACCGTCAATCATCCGAGGACCAAGCAATCTCACGAACACGACACCTTTGTTAACGAGGTTCACTGATATGGCTACATCCCCGGGGCTTGACTACGGGCGCTCCTCCCCGTGACACCGTCACAATACCGCACACCGGCCACCCGGACGCCGGCACATGCCACCGGCTCCCCCTTGCGCACCTGTGCTATTATGTTGGCATATGTTACATCGTGTGTCTACCCCCGCTATATATGAGAGGCCTAGGATACAAGTGTCCTACTAGGACACGACTCCATATCCTATCTAAACACAATACTACTCAGAGTCCAACTGTAACCTACCTTGTACACAATATTCGACACAACTCTAACAAACTCCACCTTGGCGAATATTCTCCACCACCTTGAATTCGTCAATGCGTCAAACTTCCATGTGTTGGGGATCGTAGCAGAAATCAAAAAAATTCTACGCATCACCAAGATCAATCTATGGAGTAAACTAGCAACGAGGGAGAGGGGAGTGCATCTACATGAAGGAAATATGCCCTAGAGGCAATAATAAAGATGTTATTTGTATTTCCTTATATCATGATAAATGTCTTTTATTCATGCTAGAATTGTATTAACCGGAAACTTAGTACATGTGTGGATACATAGACAAAACAGTATGTCCCTAGTATGCCTCTACTAGACTAGCTCATTGATCAAAGATGGTTATGTTTCCTAGCCATAGACATGAGTTGTCATTTGATCAACGGGATCACATCATTAGGAGAATGATGTGATGGACAAGACCCATCCGTTAGCATAGCACTATGATCGTTTAGTTTTTCTGCTATTGCTTTCTTCATGACTTATACATGTTCCTATGACTATGAGATTATGCAACTCCCGAATACCGTAGGAACACCTTGTGTGCTATCAAACGTCACAACGTAACTGGGTGATCATAAAGATGCTCTACAGGTGTCTCCGAAAGTATTCGTGGTGTTGACATAGATCAAGATTAGGATTTGTCACTCCAAGTGTCAAAGAGGTATCTCTGGGCCCTCTCGGTAACACACATCATAATAAGTCTTGCAAGCAAAAGACTAATGAGTTAGTCATGAGATGATGTGTTACGGAACGAGTAAAGAGACTTGCCGGTAACGAGATTGAACTAGGTATGGAGACACCGACGATCGAATCTCGGGCAAGTAACATACCGATGACAAAAGGAACAACGTATGTTGTTATGCGGTTCTGACCGATAAAAGATCTTCGTAGAATATGTAGGAGCCAATATGAACATCTAGGTTCCACTATTGGTCATTGACCGGAGATGAGTCTCGGTCATGTCTACATAGTTCTCGAACCCGTAGGGTCCGCACGCTAAAGGTTTGATGACGATCGGTATTATGAGTTTATGAGTTTTGATGTACCGAAGGTAGTTCGGAGTCCCGGATGAGATCGCGGACATGACGAGGAGTCTCGGAATGTCCGAGACATAAAGATTGATATATTGGACGGCTATTTTCGGACACCGGAAGTGTTTCGGAAAAGTTTCGGATTTAACGGGATTGCCGGAGGGGGTTACCGGAACCCCCTACGAAGGGGATGGTCCATAGTGGGCCTTATGGAAAAGAGAGAGGCAGCCCATAGGGGCTGGCCGGCGCCCCACCTAGGGTTCCTAGTTGGACTAGGATTTGGGGCGCCACCTCTCCCTCTTTTCCTTTCCCTCTCTTCCTTCTTTGGTAGTTCCTACTAGGAATAGGATTGCAATCCTATTCCTAATAGGATTGCACCCCTAGCCGCACCATAGAAGGGCCGGCCGGCCTCCCCCCTTGCTCCTTTATATACGAGGGCAGGGGGGCACCCAAAGACACACAAGTTGAATTGTTCCAGCCGTGTGCGGTGCCCCCCTCCACAGAAACACACCTCGGTCATACCGTCACGGTGCTTAGGCGAAGCCCTGCGCCGGTGAATACATCATATCCGTCACCACGCCGTCGTGCTGACGAAACTCTCCCGTGAAGCTCAACTGGATCAAGAGCTCGTGGGACGTCATCAAGCTGAACGTGTGCTGAACGCGGAGGTGTCGTACGTTCGGTGCTTGATCGGTTGAATCGCAAAGAAGTTCGACTACATCAACCGCGTCACTTGACGCTTCCGCTTCCGGTCTACGAGGGTACGTAGACACACTCTTCCCTCTCGTTGCTATGCATCTGGTAGATAGATCTTGCGTGATCGTAGGAAAATTTTAAAATACTACGTTCCCCAACAGTGGTATCAGAGCCAGGTTTATGCGTAGATGATATGCACGAGTAGAACACAATGAGTTGTGGGCGATACTAGTCATACTGCTTACCAGCATGTCATACTTTGCTTCGGCGGTATTGTGAGATGAAGCGGCCCGGACCGACATTACGCGTACGCTTACGCGAGACTGGTTTCACCGTTACGAGCACTCGTTGCTTAAAGGTGACTGGCGGGTGTCTGTCTCTCTCACTTTAGCTGAATCAAGTGTGGCTACGCCCGGTCCTTGTGAAGGTTAAAACAGCACATACTTGACGAAACATCGTTGTGGTTTTTGTATGCGTAGGTAAGAACGGTTCTTGCTAAGCCCGTAGCAGCCACATAAAACTTGCAACAACAAAGTAGAGGACGTCTAACTTGTTTTTGCAGGGCATGTTGTGATGTGATATGGTCAAGACATGATGAGTTATACGGTTTTGTATGAGATGATCATGTTTTGTAATGTTATCGGCAACTGGCAGGAGCCATATGGTTGTCGCTTTATTGTATGAAATGCAATCGCCATGTAATTGCTTTACTTTATCACTAAGTGGTAGCGATAGTCATAGAAGCAATAGTTGGCGAGACGACAACGATGCTACGATGGAGATCAAGGTGTCGCGCCGATGACGAAGGTGATCATAACGGTGCTTTGGAGATGGAGATCAAAAGCACAAGATGATGATGGCCATATCATGTCACATATTTTGATTGCATGTGATGTTTATCTTATTATGCTTCTTATTTTGCTTAGAACGACGGTAGCATTATAAGATGATCCCTTACTAAATTTCAAGGTATAAGTGTTCTCCCTGAGTATGCACCGTTGCGAAAGTTCGTCGTGCCGAGACACCACGTGATGATCGGGTGTGATAAGCTCTACGTTCAAATACAACGGGTGTAAGCCAGTTTTGCACACGCAGAATACTCGGGTTAAACTTGACGAGCCTAGCATATGCAGATATGGCCTCGGAACACTGGAGACCGAAAGGTCGAGCGTGAATCATATAGTAGATATGATCAACATAAGATGTTCACCATTGAAACTACTCCATCTCACGTGATGATCGGACATGGTTTAGTTGATTTGGATCACATGATCATTTAGATGACCGGAGGGATGTCTATCTAAGTGGGAGTTCTTTAAATTAATATGATTAAATTGAACTTTAATTTATCATGAAGTTAGTCCTGATAGTTTTTGCATATCTATGTTGTTGTAGATCAATGGCCCGTGCTACCGTTCCTTTGAATTTTAATGCATTCCTAGAGAAAGCTAAGTTGAAAGATGATGGTAGCAATTACACGGACTGGGTCCGTAACCTGAGGATTATCCTCATTGCTGCACAGAAGAATTATGTCCTTGAAGCACCGCTAGGTGACAAGCCCCCTCCCGCTAATGTAGACGCTTTGAACGTCTGGCAGTCGCGGTCTGATGACTACACGATAGTTCAGTGTGCCATGCTTTACGGCTTAGAACCGGGACTTCAACGACGTTTTGAACGTCATGGACCATATGAGATGTTCCAGGAGTTGAAGTTAATATTTCAAGCAAATGCCCGAATTGAGAAATATGAGATTTCCAATAAGTTCTACAGCTGCAAGATGGAGGAGAATAGTTCTATCAGTGAACACTTGCTCAGAATGTCTGGGTACTACAATCATATGACTCAACTTGGTTGCAAAGTTGACGAGGATAGTGTTATTGATAGAGTTCTTCAATCACTGCCACCAAGCTATAAAAGGTTTGTGATGAACTATAATATGCAAGGGATGCAAAAGACAATTCCCGAGCTCTTCGCTATGCTCAAGGCTGCGGAGGTAGAAATCAAAAAGGAGCATCAAGTGTTGATGGTTAACAAGACCACTAGTTTCAAGAAAAAGGGCAAGGGAAAGAAGGGGAACTTCAAGAAGAATAGCAAGACAGTTGCTACTCCCACGAAGAAACCTAAGTCTGGAGCCAAGCCTGAAACTGAGTGCTTCTACTGCAAGGGGACTGGACACTGGAAGCGGAACTGCCCCAAGTATTTGGCGGATAAGAAGGATGGCAAGGTGAACAAAGGTATATGTGATATACATGTTATTGATGTGTACCTTACTAATGCTCGTAGTAGTACCTGGGTATTTGATACCGGTTCGGTTGCTAATATTTGTAACTCGGAACAGGGACTACGGATTAAACGAAGATTGGCTAAGGACGAGGTGACGATGCGCGTGGGAAATGGTTCCAATGTCGATGTGATCGCCGTCGGCACGCTACCTCTACATCTACCTTCGGGATTAGTATTAGACCTAAATAATTGTTATTTGGTGCCAGCGTTGAGCATGAACATTATATCTGGATCTTGTTTGCTGCGAGACGGTTATTCATTCAAATCAGAGAATAATGGTTGTTCTATTTTTATGAATAATATCTTTTATGGTCATGCACCCTTGAAGAGTGGTCTATTCTTATTGGATCTCGATTGTAGTGATACACATATTCATAATATTGAAACCAAAAGATGCAAGGTTAATAATGATAGTGCAACTTATTTGTGGCACTGCCGTTTAGGTCATATTGGTGTAAAACACATGAAGATACTCCATAGTGATGGACTTTTGGAATCACTTGATTATGAATCACTTGGTGCTTGCGAACCATGCCTCATGGGCAAGATGACTAAAACTCCGTTCTCCTGAACTATGGAGTGAGCAACAGATTTGTTGGAAATCATACATACTGATGTATGTGGGCCAATGAGTGCTGAAGCTCGCGGCGGGTATCGTTATTTTCTGACCTTCACTGATGATTTGAGCAGATATGGTTATATCTACTTAATGAAGCACAAGTCTAAAACATTTGAAAAGTTCAAAGAATTTCAGAGTGAAGTAGAGAATCATCGTAACAAGAAAATAAAGTATCTACGATCTGATCGTGGAGGAGAATATTTGAGTTACGAGTTTGGTCTTCATTTGAAACAATGTGGAATAGTTTCACAACTCATGCCACCCGGAACACCATAGCGTAATGGTGTGTCTGAACATCGTAACCGTACTTTATTGGATATGGTATGATCTATGATGTCTCTTACCGATTTACCACTATCGTTTTGGGGTTATGCTTTAGAGACAGCTGCATTCACGTTAAATAGGGCACCATCTAAATCCGTTGATACGACACCTTATGAACTATGGTTTGGCAAGAAACCAAAGTTGTCGTTTCTTAAAGTTTGGGGCTGCGATGCTTATGTGAAAAAGCTTCAACCTGATAAGCTCGAACCCAAGTCGGAGAAATGTGTCTTCATAGGATACCCAAAAGAGACTGTTGGGTACACCTTCTATCACAGATCCGAAGGCAAGATATTCGTTGCTAAGAATGGATCCTTTCTAGAGAAGGAGTTTCTCTCGAAAGAAGTGAGTGGGAGGAAAGTAGAACTTGATGAGGTAATTGTACCTTCTCTCGGATTGGAAAGTAGTACATCACAGAAAATTGTTCCAGTGATTCCTACACCAATCAGTGAGGAAGTTAATGATGATGATCATGAAACTTCGGATCAAGTTTCTGCTGAACGTCGTAGATCAACCAGAGTACGTTCCGCACCAGAGTGGTACGGCAACCCAGTTCTGGAAATCATGTTACTAGACCATGATGAACCTACGAACTATGAGGAAGCGATGATGAGCCCAGATTCCGCAAAATGGCTTGAGGCCATGAAATCTGAGATGGGATCCATGTATGAGAACAAAGTGTGGACTTTGGTTGACTTGCCCGATGATCGGCAGGCCATCGAAAATAAATGGATCTTCAAGAGGAAGACCGACGCAGACGGTAATGTTACTGTTTACAAAGCTCGACTTGTTGCGAAAGGGTTTCGACAAGTTCAAGGAGTTGACTACGATGAGACTTTCTCACCGGTAGCGATGCTTAAGTCTGTCCGAATCATGTTAGCAATTGCCACATTTTATGATTATGAAATCTGGCAAATGGATGTCAAAACTGCATTCCTGAATGGATATCTCAAAGAAGAGTTGTATATGATGCAACCAAAAGGTTTTGTCGATCCAAAAGGTGCTAACAAAGTATGCAAGCTCCAGCGATCCATCTATGGACTGGTGCAAGCATCTCGGAGTTGGAATATACGCTTTGATGAGGTGATCAAAGCATATGGTTTTATATAGACTTTTGGAGAAGCCTGTATTTACCAGAAAGTGAGTGGGAGCTCTGTAGCATTTCTAATATTGTATGTGGATGACATATTGTTGATTGGAAATGATATAGAATTTCTGGATAGCATAAAAGGATACTTGAATAAGAGTTTTTCAATGAAAGACCTCGGTGAAGCTGCTTATATATTAGGCATCAAGATCTATAGAGATAGATCAAGACGCTTAATTGGACTTTCACAAAGCACATACCTTGATAAGATTTTGAAGAAGTTCAAAATGGATCAGTCAAAGAAAGGGTTCTTGCCTGTATTACAAGGTATGAAGTTGAGTAAGACTCAATGCCCGACCACTTCAGAAGATAGAGAGAAAATGAAAGTCATTCCCTATGCCTCAGCCATAGGATCTATCATGTATGCAATGTTGTGTACCAGACCTGATGTGTGCCTTGCTATAAGTCTAGCAGGGAGGTACCAAAGTAATCCAGGAGTGGATCACTGGACAGCGGTCAAGAACATCCTGAAATATCTTAAAAGGACAAAGGATATGTTTCTCGTGTATGGAGGTGACAAAGAGCTCGTCGTAAACGGTTACGTCGATTCTAGCTTTGACACTGATCCGGATGACTCTAAATCACAAACCGGATATGTATTTTTATTGAACGGTGGAGCTGTCAGTTGGTGCAGTTCCAAGCAGAGCGTCGTGGCGGGATCTACGTGTGAAGCGGAATACATAGCTGCTTCGGAAGCAGCAAATGAAGGAGTCTGGATGAAGGAGTTCATATCCGATCTAGGTGTAATACCTAGTGCATCGGGTCCAATGAAAATATTTTGTGACAACACTGGAGCAATAGCCTTGGCGAAGGAATCCAGGTTTCACAAGAGAACAAAGCACATCAAAAGACGCTTCAATTCCATCCGCGATCTAGTCAAGGAGGGAGACATAGAGATTTGCAAAATACATATGGATCTGAATGTCGCAGACCCGTTGACTAAGCCTCTTCCACGGGTAAAACATGATCAGCACCAGGACTCCATGGGTGTGAGGATCATCACTTTGTAATCTACATTATTGACTCTAGTTCAAGTGGGAGACTGAAGGAAATATGCCCTAGAGGCAATAATAAAGATGTTATTTGTATTTCCTTATATCATGATAAATGTCTTTTATTCATGCTAGAATTGTATTAACCGGAAACTTAGTACATGTGTGGATACATAGACAAAACAGTATGTACCTAGTATGCCTCTACTAGACTAGCTCATTGATTAAAGATGGTTATGTTTCCTAGCCATAGACATGAGTTGTCATTTGATCAACGGGATCACATCATTAGGAGAATGATGTGATGGACAAGACCCATCCGTTAGCATAGCACTATGATCGTTTAGTTTTTCTGCTATTGCTTTCTTCATGACTTATACATGTTCCTATGACTATGAGATTATGCAACTCCCGAATACCGTAGGAACACCTTGTGTGCTATCAAACGTCACAACGTAACTGGGTGATCATAAAGATGCTCTATAGGTGTCTCCGAAAGTATTCGTGGTGTTGGCATAGATCAAGATTAGGATTTGTCACTCCGAGTGTCGGAGAGGTATCTCTGGGCCCTCTCGGTAACACACATCATAATAAGCCTTGCAAGCAAAAGACTAATGAGTTAGTCACGAGATGATGTGTTACGGAACGAGTAAAGAGACTTGCCGGTAACGAGATTGAACTAAGTATGGAGATACCGACGATCGAATCTCGGGCAAGTAACATACCGATGACAAAAGGAACAACGTATGTTGTTATGCGGTTCTGACCGATAAAAGATCTTCGTAGAATATGTAGGAGCCAATATGAACATCCAGGTTCCGCTATTGGTTATTGACCGGAGATGAGTCTCGGTCATGTCTACATAGTTCTCGAACCCGTAGGGTCCGCACGCTTAACGTTTGATGACGATCGGTATTATGAGTTTATGAGTTTTGATGTACCGAAGGTAGTTCGGAGTCCCGGATGAGATCGCGGACATGACGAGGAGTCTCGGAATGTCCGAGGCATAAAGATTGATATATTGGACGACTATATTCGGACACCGGAAGTGTTCCGGAAAAGTTTCGAATTTAACGGGATTGCCGGAGGGGGTTACCGGAACCCCCTACGAAGGGGGATAGTCCATAGTGGGCCTTATGGAAAAGAGAGAGGCAGCCCATAGAGGCTGGCCGGCGCCCCACCTAGGGTTCCTAGTTGGACTAGGATTTGGGGGCGCCACTTCTCCCTCTTTTCCTTTCCCTCTCTTCCTTCTTTGGTAGTTCCTACTAGGAATAGGATTGCAATCCTATTCCTAGTAGGATTGCACCCCTAGCCGCACCATAGAAGGGCCGGTCGGCCTCCCCCCTTGCTCCTTTATATACGGGGGCAGGGGGGCACCCAAAGACACACAAGTTGAATTGTTCCAGCCGTGTGCGGTGCCCCCCTCCACAGAAACACACCTCGGTCATACCGTCGCGGTGCTTAGGCGAAGCCCTGCGTCGGTGAATACATCATATCCGTCACCATGCCGTCGTGCTGACGAAACTCTCCCGTGAAGCTCAACTGGATCAAGAGCTCGTGGGACGTCATCAAGCTGAACGTGTGCTGAACGCGGAGGTGTCGTACGTTCAGTGCTTGATCGGTTGAATCGCGAAGAAGTTCGACTACATCAACCGCGTCACTTGACGCTTCCGCTTCCGTTCTACGAGGGTACGTAGACACACTCTTCCCTCTCGTTGCTATGCATCTGGTAGATAGATCTTGCGTGATCGTAGGAAAATTTTAAAATACTACGTTCCCCAACACTACATACCCTTGTAGATCGCGATGCGGAAGCGTTACAAGAACGCGGATGAAGGAGTCGTACTCATAGCGATTCAGATCGCGGTTGATTCCGATCTAAGCGCCGAACATCAGCGCCTCCGCGTTCAACACCCGATGACGTCTCCCACGCCTTGATCCAGCAAGGAGAGAGGGAGAGGTTGGGGAAGACTCTATCCAGCAGCAGCACGACAGCGTGGTGGTGGTGGAGGAGCGTGGGACTCCAGCAGGGCTTCGCCAAGCACTGCGAGAGACGAGAAGGGAGAGAGGTAGGGCTGCGTCAAGCGAGAGAGGTCAAACCGTGTGTTGGGCAGCCCCAAACCTCAAGTATATATATAGGGGGAAGGGAGGGGCTACGCCCCCACCTATGTTTCCACCCCTAGGGGCGGTGGCCAGCCCTAGATCCCATCTAGGGGGCGGGCAAGGGGGAGAGAGGGGGGCGCACCACTAGGAGGGCCTTAGGCCCATCTGAGCCCAGGGTTTCCCCTTCTTCCCTTCTCTCTTCGCCTTGGGCCCTGGTGGGGGGCGCACCAGCCCACCTGGGGCTGGTCCCCTCCCACACTTGGCCCACGCAGCCCTCTAGGGCCGGTGGCCCGATCCGGTGGACCCCAGGACCCTCCCGGTGGTCCCGGCACGCTACCGATATCGCCCGAAACTTTTCCGGTGACCAAAACGGTACTTCCCATATATGAATCTTTACCCCCGGACCATTCCGGAACTCCTCGTGATGTCCGGGATCTCATCCGGGACTCCGAACAACATTCGGTAACCACGCATATCTATTCCCTATAACCCTGGCGTCATCGAACCTTAAGTGTGTAGACCCTACGGGTTCGGAAACCATGCAGACATGACCGAGACAACTCTCCGACCAATAACCAATAGCGGGATCTGGATACCCATGTTGGCTCCCACATGTTCCATGATGATCTCATCGGATGAACCACGATGTCAAGGATTCAATCAATCCCATATACGATTCCCTTTGTCTATCGGTATAGCACTTGCCCGAGATTCGATCGTCGGTATACCGATACCTTGCTCAATCTCGTTACCGTCAAGTCTCTTTATTCGTTCCGTAACACATCATCTCGTGATCAACTCCTTGATCACATTGTGCACACTATGATCATGTCCTACCGAGTGGGCCCAGAGATACCTCTCCGTCACACAGAGTGACAAATCCCAGTCTCGATTCGTGCCAACCCAACAGACACTTTTGGAGATACCTGTAGTGCACCTTTATAGCCACCTAGTTACCCTGTGACGTTTGGTACACCCAAAGCATTCCTACGGTATCCGGGAGTTGCACAATCTCATGGTCTAAGGAAATGATACTTGACATTTAGAAAAGCTTTAGCATACGAACTACACGATCTTGTGCTAGGCTTAGGATTGAGTCTTGTCCATCACATCATTCTCCTAATGATGTGATCCCGTTATCAACGACATCCAATGTCCATGGTCAGGAAACCGTGACCATCTGTTGATCAACGAGCTAGTCAACTAGAGGCTTACTAGGGACATGGTGTTTGTCTATGTATCCACACATGTATCTGAGTTTCCTATCAATACAATTCTAGCATGGATAATAAACAATTATGATGAACAAAGAAATATAATAATAACCAATTTATTATTGCATCTAGGGCATATTTCCAACACCATGTACATTGGACTTGAGCTTATCCCATGAGTACCGCTGCTACTCCAAAGACTCCATATGACTCCACCTGCAACTTGTAGTCCCTTCTTTTCTTGACCACAGTCAACACTCGAGCAAAATTAAGTTCCACATTACTCTAGTTAGCGCTCCCAACTTCCAGAGTATCAGTCCAACGCCATCACACACCGATCACTGACCTGCGTGAAAGTGAACAACTCACATATTATTGCCTCTAGGGCATATTTCCAACAGTCTCCCACTTGCACTAGAGTCAATAATCCAGTTCACATCGCCATCTGATTAACACTCAAAGGTCACATCGCCATGTGACCAACATCCAAAGAGTTTACTAGAGTCAATAATCTAGTTCACATCAGTATGTGATTAACACTCAATGAGTTCTGGGTTTGATCATGTTATGCTTGTGAGAGAGGTTGTAGTCAGCGGGTCTGCAACATTCAGATCCCTATGTACTTCGCAAAACTTTATGTCATATCGTAGATGCTGCTACCACGTTCCACTTGGAGCTATTCCAAACTATTGCTCCATTATACGTATCCGGTATCTCTACTCAGAGTTATCCAGATAGGTGTTAAGCTTGCATCGACGTAACTCTTTACGTCGAACTCTTTATCACCTCCATAACCGAGAAACATTTCCTTATTCCTTTAAGGATAATTTTGACCGCTGTCTAGTGATCCACTCATGAATCACCTTTGTACCCTCTTGCCAGACATGTGGCAAAGCACACATCAGGTGCGGTACTCAGCATGGCATACCGTATAGAGCCTATGACAAAAAGCATAGGGTACGACCTTCGTCCTTCCTCTTTCTTCTGCTTTGGTCAAGTTTTGAGTCTTACTCAACTTCACACCTTACAACTCAGGTAAGAACTCCTTCTATGACTGATCTATTTTGAACTCCTTCAAAATCACGTCAAAAGTGTGTGTTCTTTTGAAAGTATCATCAGACGTCTTGATCTATCTGTATAGATCTTGATGCCCAATATGTAAGCAGCTTTATCTAGGTCTTCCTTTGAATAACTCCTTTCAAACAACCCTTTATGCTTTCCAGAAATTTTACATCATTTCGGATCAACAATATGTCATTCACATATACTTATCAGAAATGTTGTAGTGCTCCCACTCACTTTATTGTAAATACAAATTTCTAACAAACTTTGTATAAACCCAAAAACTTTGATCACTTCATCAAAGCGTATATTCCGACTCCAAGATGCTTGCTCTAGTCCATGGAAGGATTGATGGAGCTAGCATACCTTTTAGCATCCTTAGGATCGACAAAACCTTTCTGATTGTATCACATACAACCTTTCCTTACGAAAACTGGTAAGGAAACTTGTTTTGACATCCATCTGCCAGATTTCATAAATGCAACTAATGCTAACATGATTCCGACGGACTTAAGCATCGCTACGGATGAGAAAATCTCATCGTAGTCAACTCCTTTGAACTTGTGAAAAACTCTTCGCCACAAGTCGAGCTTCATAGACGGTGACATTACCGTCTACGTCCGTCTTCTTCTTAAAGATCCATTTATCTCAATGGATTGCCGATCATCGGGCAAGTCCACCAAAGTCCATACTTTGTTTTGATACATGGATCCTATCTCGGATTTCTCGGCTTCTAACCATTTGTCGGAATATGAGCCCACCATCGCTTCTCCATAGTCCGTAGGTTCATTGTTGTCCAACAACATGACATCTAAGATAGGATCACCGTACCACTCAGGAGTAGTACATATCCTTGTCGACCTACGAGGTTCGATAGCAACTTGATCCGAAGCTTCATGATCACTATCATTAGTTTCCTCTTCAATAGTCGTAGGTTCCATAGATTTTTTTTCTGTGTTGCACTACTCTCCGGTTGAAGTCAGGGTTCGACAACCTCATCAAGTTCTATCTTCCTCCCACTCAATTCTTTCAAGAGAAACTCCTTTTCGAGAAAGGACCCGTTCTTAGCGACAAATATTTTTGTCCTTGGATCTGAGATAGAAGGTATACCCAACTGTTACCTTTGGGTATCCTATGAAGATGTATTTGTCCGCTTTGGGTTTGAGCCTTTTCCGGTTGAAGCCATAAGCATCGCAGCCCCAACATTACGAAACGACAACTTTGGTTTCTTACCAAACCATAGTTCATACGGCGTTGTCTCAACGGACTTAGATGGTGCCCTATCTAAAGTGAATGCAGCTGTCTCTAATTACCTCAAAATAATAGCGGTAGATCGGTGAGAGACATCATAGATCGCATCATATCTCATAAGGTTCGATTACGATGTTCGGACACACCATTAGGCTGTGGTGTTTCAGGTGGCTTCAACTGCAAAACAATTCCACAATGTCTTAAGTGATTGCCAAACTCATAACTCAGAAAATCTCCCCTTGATCAGATCGTAGGAACATGATCTTCTTGTTATGATGATTCTTAACTTCACTCTGAAATTGCTTGAACTTTTCAAACGTTTCAGACTTTTGCTTCATTAAGTAAATATACCCATATCTACTCAAATCGTCAGTGAAGATGAGAAAATAATTATATCCACCACACACCTTAATTATCATTGGATCACACACATCAATATGTATGATTTCCAACAAGTCACTTGCCCATTTCATTGTACCTGAAAACAGGATCTTAGTCATCCCGCCCATGAGGCATGGCTCGCATGTGTCAAGCGATTCAAAATCAAGTGACTCCAAACATCCATCAGCATGGAGTTTCTTCATGCATTTTATGCCAAAATGACCTAAGCGGCAGTGCCACAAGAAAGTGGTACTATCATTAATAACTCTACATCTTTTGGCATTAATATTATTATCATGTGTATTACTATGATCGAGATTCAATAAACCATTGGGTGCATGACCATAAATGTATTATTCATGTAAACAGAATAACCATTATTCTCTAACTTAAATGAATAATCGTATTGCAATGAACATGATCCAATCATATTCATACTCAACGTAGACACCTGATAACATTTATCTAGGTTCAACACTAATCCCGAAGGTAGAGGGACCGTGCGAGGGTGATCTTATCAACCTTGGAAACACTTCCAACACACATCGTCACCTCGCCCTTAGCTAGTCTCCGTTCAATCTGTAGCTTTTGCTTCAAGTCACTAATAATAGCAGCTGAACCGGTATCCAATACCCGGCTACTACAAGGAGTACTAGTAAGGTACACATCAATAACACGTATATCAAATATACTTTGTTGAAGTTTCCAGCTTTCTTATCTACCATGTATTTGGGGTAGTTCCGCTACCTTGTGAGCGTTCCCCTTACAATAGAAGCACTTAGTCTCGAGGTTTGGGTTCAACCTTGGGTTCCTTCATTAGAGCTACAACTGGTTTGCCATTCATGAAGTTTCCCTTCTAGTCCTTGCCCTTTTTGAAACCAGTGGTCTTGTTAAACCATCAACACTTGATGCTCCTTCTTGATTTCTACTATTGCGATCTTAAGCACCGCTAATAGCTCCGGGAGCATCTCCATCCTTTGCATGTCATAGTTCATCACGAAGTTCTAGTAGCTTGGTGATAGTGTCTAGAGAATTCCGTCAACCACTATCTCATCTGGAAGATTAACTCCCACTTGGTTCAAGTGATTTTAGCACCCAGACATTCTGAGACATGCTCACTAGTTGAGCTATTCTCCTCCATCTTGTTGGCAAAAGAACTTGTCAGAGGTTTCATACCTCTCAACACGGGCATGAGCCTGAAATCCCAATTTCAGCTCTTGGGACATCTCATATGTCTTATGGCATTCAAAACGTCATTGGAATCCCGATTCTAAGTCGTAAAGTATGGTGCACTAAACTATCAAGTAGTCATCAGGACGTGTCTGTCAGATGTTCACAACATCCACAGACAACGTTGTAGGGGTTTGCACATCGAGTGGTGCATAAAAAACGTAAGCCTTCTGTGTAGCAATGAGGACACTCCTCGGACTACGGACCCAGTCCGCATCATTGCTTACAATATCTTTCAACTTAGTATTTCTCTAGGATTGTATTAAACAGGGAGCTAGAGCGCAAGCTATTGGTTTGCAACATAATTTGCGAAGACAACTTAGACTATTGTTCATGACAACTAAGTTCATCTAATGAACTCCCACTCAGATAGACATCTCTCTAGTCATCTAAGTGATACATGATCCGAATCGACTAGGCCGTGTCCGATCATCACGTGAGACGGACTAGTCATCAACGGTGAACATCTTTATGTTGATCGTATCTTCTATACGACTCATGTTTGACCTTTCGGTCTTCCGTGTTCCGAGGCCATGTCTGTACATGCTAGGCTCGTCAAGTGAACCCTAAGTGTATTGCGTGTGTAAATCTGGCTTACACCCGTTGTATGCGAACGTTAGAGCCTATCACACCCGATCATCACGTGGTGCTTCAGAACAACGAACCTTAGCAACGGTGCACAGTTAGGGGGAACACAATTCTTGAAATTTTAGTGAGAGATCATCTTATTCACTACCGTCGTTCTAAGAAAATAAGATGTAAAACATGATAAACATCACATGCAATCAAATAGTGACATGATATGGTCAATATCATTTTGCTCCTTTTGATCTTCATCTTCGGGGATCCATGATCATCATCGTCACCGGCAAGACACCATGATCTCCATCATCATGATCTCCATCATCGCGTCTTCTTGAAGTCGTCTCGCCAAACAATACTTCTACTACTATGTCTAACGATTAGCAATAAAGTAAAGTAATTACATGGTGTTTTCAATGACACGCAGGTCATACAATAAAATAAGACAACTCCTATGGCTCCTGCCGGTTGTCATACTCATCGACATGCAAGTCGTGATTCCTATTACAAGAACATGATCAATCTCATACATCACATATATATCATTCATCACATCCTTGGCCATATCACATCACACGGCACATGCTGCAAGAACAAGTTAGACGTCCTCTAATTGTTGTTGCAAGTTTTTACGTGGCTGCTATAGGTTTCTAGCAAGAACGTTTCTGTTGGGGAACGTAGTATTTTAAAATTTTCCTACGATCACGCAAGATCTATCTACTAGATGCATAGCAACGAGAGGGGAGAGTGTGTCTACGTACCCTCGTAGACCGGGAGCGGAAGCGTCAAGTGACGCGGTTGATGTTGTCGAACTTCTTCACGATCCAACCGATCAAGCACCGAACGTACGGCACCTCCGCGTTCAGCACACGTTCAGCTTGATGACGTCCCACGAGCTCTTGATCCAGTTGAGCTTCACGGGAGAGTTTCGTCAGCACGACGGCGTGGTGACGGATATGATGTGTTCACCGGCGCAGGGCTTCGCCTAAGCTCCGCGACGGTACGACCGAGGTGTGATTCTGTGGAGGGGGGCACCGCACACGGCTAAAACAATTCAACTTGTGTGTCTTTGGGTGCCCCCCTGCCCCCGTATATAAAGCAGCAAGGGAGGAGGGGCCGGCCACCTCCTACGGTGCGGCTAGGGAGGGGACTCCTACTAGGAATAGGATTGCAATCCTATTCCTAGTAGGATTCACCGGAAGGAAGAAGGGGGAAAGGATTAGGAGAGGTGGCGCCCCCCAATCCTAGTCCAACTAGGATTCCTAGGTGGGGGCGCCGGCCAGCCCTATGGGCTGCCTCTCTCTCACCCTTTAGGCCCACTATGGACCATCCCCTCTCGTAGGGGGTTCCGGTAACCCCCTCCGGCATTCCCGATAAATCCGGAACTTTTCCGGTATACTTCCGGTGTCCGAATATAGCCGTCCAATATATCAATCTTTATGTCTCGGACATTCCGAGACTCCTCGTCATGTCCGTGATCTCATCCGGGACTCCGAACTACCTTCGGTACATCAATACTCAAAAACTCATAATACCGATCGTCATCAAACGTTAAGCGTGCGGACCCTACGGGTTCGAGAACTATTTAGACATGACCGAGACTCATCTCTGGTCAATAACCAATAGCGGAACCTGGATGTTCATATTGGCTCCTACATATTCTACGAAGATCTTTTATCGGTCAGAACCGCATAACAACATACGTTGTTCCTTTTGTCAAACGGTATGTTACTTGCCTGAGATTCGATCGTCGGTATCTTTATACCTAGTTCAATCTCGTTGCCGGCAAGTCTCTTTACTCGTTTCGTAACACATCATCTCGTGACTAACTCATTAGTCTTTTGCTTGCAAGGCTTATTGTGATGTGTGTTACCGAGAGGGCCCAGAGATACCTCTCCGACACTCGGAGTGACAAATCCTAATCTTGATCTATGCCAACACCATGAATACTTTCGGAGACACCTGTAGAGCATCTTTATGATCACCCAGTTACGTTGTGATGTTTGATAGCACACAAGGTGTTCCTACGGTATTCGGGAGTTGCATAATCTCATAGTCATAGGAACATGTATAAGTCATGAAGAAAGCAATAGCAGTTAAACTAAACGATCATAGTGCTATGCTAACGGATGGGTCTTGTCCATCACATCATTCTCCTAATGATGTGATCCCGTTGATCAAATGACAACTCAGGTCTATGGCTAGGAAACATAACCATCTTTGATCAATGAGCTAGTCTAGTAGAGGCATACTAGGGACATACTGTTTTGTCTATGTATCCACACATGTACTAAGTTTCCGGTTAATACAATTCTAGCATGAATAAAAGACATTTATCATGATATAAGGAAATACAAATAACATCTTTATTATTGCCTCTAGGGCATATTTCCTTCAGTCTCCCACTTGAACTAGAGTCA
Organism: Secale cereale; assembly: GCA_902687465.1. Taxonomy (NCBI): domain Eukaryota; kingdom Viridiplantae; phylum Streptophyta; class Magnoliopsida; order Poales; family Poaceae; genus Secale; species Secale cereale. The sequence goes on from LR738715.1 coordinate 726,981,831, forward strand.
ATAATCTAGATTACAAAGTGATGATTCTCACACCCATGGAGTCTTGGTGCTGATCATGTTTTGCCCGTGGAAGAGGCTTAGTCAACGGGTCTGCAACATTCAGATCCGTATGTATTTTGAAAATCTCTATGTCTCCCTCCTTGACTAGATCGCGGATGGAATTGAAGCGTCTTTTGATGTGCTTTGTTCTCTTGTGAAACCTGGATTCCTTCGCCAAGGCTATGGCTCCAGTGTTGTCACAAAAGATTTTCATTGGACCCGATGCACTAGGTACTACACCTAGATCGGATATGAACTCCTTCATCCAAACTCCTTCATTTGCTGCTTCCGAAGCAGCTATGTATTCCGCTTCACACGTAGATCCCGCCACGACGCTCTGCTTGGAACTGCACCAGCTGACAGCTCCACCGTTCAATAAAAATACATATCCGGTTTGTGACTTAGAGTCATCCGGATCAGTGTCAAAGCTAGAATCGACGTAACCGTTTACGACGAGCTCTTTGTCACCTCCATATACGAGAAACATATCCTTTGTTCTTTTCAGATACTTTAGGATGTTTTTGACCGCTGTCCAGTGATCCACTCCTGGATTACTTTGGTACCTCCCTGCTAGACTTATAGCAAGGCACACATCAGGTCTGGTACACAGCATTGCATACATGATAGATCCTATGGCTGAGGCATAGGGAATGACTTTCATTTTTTCTCTATCTTCTGCAGTGGTCGGGCATTGAGTCTTACTCAACTTCATACCTTGTAAAACAGGCAAGAATCCTTTCTTTGACTGATCCATTTTGAACCTTTTCAAAATCTTATCAAGGTATGTGCTTTGTGAAAGTCCAATTAAGCGTCTTGATCTATCTCTATAGATCTTGATGCCTAATATGTAAGCAGCTTCTCCGAGGTCTTTCATAGAAAAACTTTTATTCAAGTATCCTTTTATGCTATTCAGAAATTCTATATCATTTCCAATTAACAATATGTCATCTACATATAATATTAGAAATGCTACAGAGCTCCCACTCACTTTCTTGTAAATACAGGCTTCTCCAAAAGTCTATATAAAACCATATGCTTTGATCACCTCATCAAAGCGTATATTCCAACTCCGAGATGCTTGCACCAGTCCATAGATGGATCGCTGGAGTTTGCATACTTTGTTAGCACCTTTTGGATCGACAAAACCTTCTGGTTGCATCATATACAACTCTTCTTTGAGATATCCATTTAGGAATGCAGTTTTGACATCCATTTGCCAGATTTCATAATCATAAAATGCGGCAATTGCTAACATGATTCGGACAGACTTAAGCATCGCTACAAGTGAGAAAGTCTCATCGTAGTCAACTCCTTGAACTTGTCGAAAACCTTTCGCAACAAGTCGAGCTTTGTAAACAGTAATATTACCGTCTGCGTCGGTCTTCCTCTTGAAGATCCATTTATTTTCGATGGCCTGCCGATCATCGGGCAAGTCAACCAAAGTCCATACTTTGTTATCATACATGGATCCCATCTCAGATTTCATGGCTTCAAGCCATTTTGCGGAATCTGGGCTCATCATCGCTTCCTCATAGTTCGCAGGTTCATCATGGTCTAGTAACATGATTTCCAGAACTGGGTTGACGTACCACTCTGGTGCGGAACGTACTCTGTTTGATCTACGACGTTCAGTAGAAACTTGATCCGAAGTTTCATGATCATTATCATCAACTTCCTCACTAATTGGTGTAGGAATCACTGGAACAATTTCCTGTGATGTACTACTTTCCAATATGGGAGAAGGTACAATTACCTCATCAAGTTCTACTTTCCTCCCACTCACTTCTTTCGAGAGAAACTCTTTTTCTAGAAAGGATCTGTTCTTAGCAACGAATATTTTGCCTTCGGATCTGTGATAGAAGGTGTACCCAACAGTTTCTTTTGGGTATCCTATGAAGACACATTTTTCCGACTTGGGATCGAGCTTATCAGGTTGAAGTGTTTTCACATAAGCATCGCAGCCCCAAATTTTAAGAAACGACAACTTTGGTTTCTTGCCAAACCACAGTTCATAAGGCGTCGTATCAACGGATTTAGATGGTGCCCTATTTAACGTGAATGCAGCTGTCTCTAAAGCATAACCCCAAAACGATAGTGGTAAATCGGTAAGAGACATCATAGATCGCACCATATCTAATAAAGTACGGTTACGACGTTCGGACACACCATTACGTTGTGGTGTTCCAGGTGGCGTGAGTTGTGAAACTATTCCACATTGTTTCAAATGAAGGCCAAACTCGTAACTCAAATATTCTCCTCCACGATCAGATCGTAGGAACTTTATTTTCTTGTTACGATGATTCTCTACTTCACTCTGAAATTCTTTGAACTTTTCAAATGTTTCAGACTTGTGTTTCATTAAGTAGATATACCCATATCTGCTCAAATCATCAGTGAAGGTCAGAAAATAACGATACCCGCCGCGAGCATCAACGCTCATTGGTCCACATACATCAGTATGTATGATTTCCAACAAATCTGTTGCTCGCTCCATAGTTCCGGAGAACGGAGTTTTAGTCATCTTGCCCATGAGGCACGGTTCGCAAGCACTAAGTGATTCATAATCAAGTGATTCCAAAAGTCCATCTTTATGGAGTTTCTTCATGCGTTTTACACCAATATGACCCAAACGGCAGTGCCACAAATAAGTTGCACTATCATTATTAACCTTGCATCTTTTGGTTTCAATATTATGAATATGTGTATCACTACAATCAAGATCCAGTAAGAATAGACCACTCTTTATGGGTGCATGACCATAAAAGATATTATTCATAAAAATGGAACAACCATTATTCTCTGATTTAAATGAATAACCGTCTCGCAATAAACAAGATCCAGATATAATGTTCATGCTCAACGCTGGCACCAAATAACAATTATTTAGGTCTAAAACTAATCCCGAAGGTAGATGTAGAGGTAGCGTGCCGACGGCGATCACATCGACTTTGGAACCGTTTCCCACGCGCATCGTCACCTCGTCCTTAGCTAATCTTCGTTTAATCCGTAGTCCCTGTTTCGAGTTACAAATATTAGCAACCGAACCGGTATCAAATACCCAGGTACTACTACGAGCATTAGTAAGGTACACATCAATAACATGTATATCACATATACCTTTGTTCATCTTGCCATCCTTCTTATCCGCCAAATACTTGGGGCAGTTCCGCTTCCAGTGTCCAGTCCCCTCGCAGTAGAAGCACTTAGTTTCAGGCTTGGTTCCAGATTTGGGTTTCTTCGTTGAAGTAGCAACTGATTTGCTATTCTTTTTGAAGTTCCCTTTCTTTCCCTTGCCCTTTTTCTTGAAACTAGTGGTCTTGTTAACCATCAACACTTGATGCTCCTTTTTGATTTCTACCTCCGCAGCTTTGAGCATAGCGAAGAGCTCGGGAATTGTCTTTTGCATCCCTTGCATGTTATAGTTCATCACGAAGCCTTTATAGCTTGGTGGCAGTGATTGAAGAACTCTATCAATAACACTATCTTCGTCAACATTGCAACCAAGTTGAGTCATATGATTGTAGTACCCAGACATTCTGAGCAAGTGTTCACTAATAGAACTATTCTCCTCCATTTTGCAGCTGTAGAACTTATTGGAAATCTCATATTTCTCAATTCGGGCATTTGCTTGAAATATTAACTTCAACTCCTGGAACATTTCATATGCTCCATGACGTTCAAAACGTTGTTGAAGTCCCGGTTCTAAGCCGTAAAGCATGGCACACTGAACTATCGTGTAGTCATCAGACCGCGACTGCCAGACGTTCAAAGCGTCTGCATTAGCGGAAGGGGGCTTGTCACCTAGAGGTGCTTCAAGGACATAATTCTTCTGTGCAGCAATGAGGATAATCCTCAGGTTACGGACCCAGTCCGTGTAATTGCTACCATCATCTTTCAACTTAGCTTTCTCTAGGAATGCATTAAAATTCAAAGGAACGGTAGCACGGGCCATTGATCTACAACGACATAGATATGCAAAACTATCAGGACTAAGTTCATGATAAATTAAAGTTCAATTTAATCATATTAATTTAAAGAACTCCCACTTAGATAGACATCCCTCTGGTCATCTAAATGATCACGTGATCCAAATCAACTAAACCATGTCCGATCATCACGTGAGATGGAGTAGTTTTCAATGGTGAACATCTTATGTTGATCATATCTACTATATGATTCACGCTCGACCTTTCGGTCTCCAGTGTTCCGAGGCCATATCTGTATATGCTAGGCTCGTCAAGTTTAACCCGAGTATTCTGCGTGTGCAAAACTGGCTTACACCCGTTGTATTTGAACGTATAGCTTATCACACCCGATCATCACGTGGTGTCTCGGCACGACGAACTTTCGCAACGGTGCATACTCAGGGAGAACACTTATACCTTGAAATTTAGTAAGGGATCATCTTATAATGCTACCGTCGTTCTAAGCAAAATAAGAAGCATAATAAGATAAACATCACATGCAATCAAAATATGTGACATGATATGGCCATCATCATTTTGTGCTTTTGATCTCCATCTCCAAAGCACCGTCATGATCACCTTCGTCACCGGCTTGACACCTTGATCTCCATCGTAGCATCGTTGTCGTCTCGCCAACTATTGCTTCTACGACTATCGCTACCGCTTAGTGATAAACTAAAGCAATTACATGGCGATTGCATTTCATACAATAAAGCGACAACCATATGGCTCCTGCCAGTTGCCGATAACTTTACAAAACATGATCATCTCATACAAAATCGTATAACTCATGTCTTGACCATATCACATCACAACATGCCCTGCAAAAACAAGTTAGACGTCCTCTACTTTGTTTGTTGCAAGTTTTACGTGGCTGCTACGGGCTTAGCAAGAACCGTTCTTACCTACGCATACAAAACCACAACGATGTTTCGTCAAGTATGTGCTGTTTTAACCTTCACAAGGACCGGGCGTAGCCACACTTGATTCAGCTAAAGTGAGAGAGAGAGACACCCGCCAGTCACCTTTAAGCAACGAGTGCTCGTAACGGTGAAACCAGTCTCGCGTAAGCGTACGCGTAATGTCGGTCCGGGCCGCTTCATCTCACAATACCGCCGAAGCAAAGTATGACATGCTGGTAAGCAGTATGACTAGTATCGTCCACAATCTCATTGTGTTCTACTCGTGCATATCATCTACGCATAGACCTGGCTCTGATGCCACTGTTGGGGAACGTAGTATTTTAAAATTTTCCTACGATCACGCAAGATCTATCTACCAGATGCATAGCAACGAGAGGGGAGAGTGTGTCTACGTACCCTCGTAGACCGGGAGCGGAAGCGTCAAGTGACGCGGTTGATGTTGTCGAACTTCTTCACGATCCAACCGATCAAGCACCGAACGTACGGCACCTCCGCGTTCAGCACACGTTCAGCTTGATGACGTCCCACGAGCTCTTGATCCAGTTGAGCTTCACGGGAGAGTTTCGTCAGCACGACGGCGTGGTGACGGATATGATGTGTTCACCGGCGCAGGGCTTCGCCTAAGCTCCGCGACGGTACGACCGAGGTGTGATTCTGTGGAGGGGGGCACTGCACACGGCTAAAACAATTCAACTTGTGTGTCTTTGGGTGCCCCCCTGCCCCCGTATATAAAGGAGCAAGGGAGGAGGGGCTGGCCACCTCCTATGGTGCGGCTAGGGAGGGGACTCCTACTAGGAATAGGATTGCAATCCTATTCCTAGTAGGATTCACCGGAAGGAAGAAGGGGGAAAGGATTAGGAGAGGTGGCGCCCCCCCAATCCTAGTCCAACTAGGATTCCTAGGTGGGGGCGCCGGCCAGCCCTATGGGCTGCCTGTCTCTCACCCTTTAGGCCCACTATGGACCATCCCCTCTCGTAGGGGGTTCTGGTAACCCCCTCCGGCATTCCCGATAAATCCAAAAATTTTCCGGTATACTTCCGGTGTCCGAATATAGCCGTCCAATATATCAATCTTTATGTCTCGGACATTCCGAGACTCCTCGTCACGTCCGTCATCTCATCCGGGACTCCGAACTACCTTCGGTACATCAATACTCAAAAACTCATAATATCGATCGTCATCAAACGTTAAGCGTGCGGACCCTACGGGTTCGAGAACTATGTAGACATGACCGAGACTCATCTCTGGTCAATAACCAATAGCGGAACCTGGATGTTCATATTGGCTCCTACATATTCTACGAAGATCTTTTATCGGTCAGAACCGCATAACAACATACGTTGTTCCTTTTGTCAAACGGTATGTTACTTGCCCGAGATTCGATCGTCGGTATCTTTATACCTAGTTCAATCTCGTTGCCGGCAAGTCTCTTTACTCGTTCCGTAACACATCATCTCGTGACTAACTCATTAGTCTTTTGCTTGCAAGGCTTATTGTGATGTGTGTTACCGAGAGGGCCCAGAGATACCTCTCCGACACTCGGAGTGACAAATCCTAATCTTGATCTATGCCAACACCACGAATACTTTCGGAGACACCTGTAGAGCATCTTTATGATCACCCAGTTACGTTGTGACGTTTGATAGCACACAAGGTGTTCCTACGGTATTCGGGAGTTGCATAATCTCATAGTTATAGGAACATGTATAAGTCATGAAGAAAGCAATAGCAGTTAAACTAAACGATCATAGTGCTATGCTAACGGATGGGTCTTGTCCATCACATCATTCTCCTAATGATGTGATCCCGTTGATCAAATGACAACTCAGGTCTATGGCTAGGAAACATAATGTGACGCCCGAGACCGACGTCCCAGAAGATTCCAGAGGTTCCGGGTTGCCCGTGTGTTCTTTTGTGCTTGCTTTATTTATTTTTTGCATTGCATCATGTCATCATGCCATCATGTCATTTTTTATTTTGCATCTCAACCTTAATAAATCGTGTGGACCTTCGGTCCATTTAAATCGAGGGAAGATGACTTCTCTTTATAACATATAAAAGCCTCTCAATATTTTAGGGAGCTATATTAAAAATATTCCAATTGCTTCGGAATCAGCATAACACACTTGCATAATTCCCCATTGTCTTTTCACTTCGAGTATCACCTTCAATCTTGCCCATAATTCTTTTCCTATTTATCGAGGTTCCTCCGAAAATTCGAACATTTTTGGAGACTTCGATAATCAAGTCTTAGTTCAAAACTATTTGAATTTAATTCAAATATGTTTGAATTATTTTCCGTTCATGCCTTTCTTATTTTTCTCGGACTTTGCTCATTTTATGATGCTCGAGAAAAATAGTCCTTGTGCTACTTCTGCTCCTAACCCCCTCTATCTTTTTCTTTCTTTGCCTCTTTTATTTTTATTTTTGGCTCTCCTTATTTGTTTTATTCTGCTAAGTAATAAAAAGAGGCAGCCAGGCCTCTAGGCCCACTCCAGCCGCCAGGCCTCCCTCTCCTCCTTCCCAGGCCAATAGGCCCATCTCCTTCCTCCCTCCTGGCCCATACTTCCCTCCTCCTTCCCAGCCGGCCCACTGGCCCACTCCAGAGGCCAGCGCCCGCACCGAACCCTAGCTCGACCACAGTCTTTTCCTCTTGTTCCCTCGTCCGCTCCCTCTTTCCTCGCTGCGCCGCCAGCCTCTTACAGCCTCGCTCGACCGCACCGCATCTCCCCATCGCTCTCTGTCCCGAACCCCTCGAATCCCTTCGTCGCCTCCCCCTCTCCTCTGCGCAGGCGCCCGCGCCTCCGGTCCTCCTCTCCAGGAGCGGCGCCTCTGCAGCGCCAGCGACGCCTAGGCCCGAGGCCGCGGCCTCCCCGCATCCCGGCTCTCTCCCTCCGTTCCCGCGGCCAGGGGCCCTCGCCTCCAGAAGCCGGCGCCCCGAGCCCTCCGGTCCTCCCGTCCTCTGCCTCTCCAGGCCAGATGACCGCGCCTCCCTCCAGCTCTGGCGCGAGCCGGCCGTCTCGAGCGCCGCCCTGCTGCGCCATGGAGCTCCCCCAGCGCCTGATGCCTCCGAGCCTGCGGCCACGAGAGGCGCCCCGACCTCCTCCTCTGCACCTCTCCGCCTCCGTCCAGTGGAGCCCCTGCCTCGTCCTCAAGTCCCCGCAGCGCCCGAGCACCTCCAGCACTTCAGCGCCGGCGACCTCCTTGCTGTTGCTGCCGCCTCCGGTGGCCTCGTCGCCCCGTCGTGCTGCCGTGTTGATTTTTGTTGCTGTAGTTTTGTTTTTGTTTCGTGCTTGCTTGTGTTGACCGTGACAGATGACCCGAACGAGTATACGGCGACCCGACCAAGTACCTCTTCGAAACAAGTACCTCTACACGGCGAAACGACTAGTACATCTACCGTCGCCGAAGACCGCGTGTACCTCTACGATACGGGAACGCCGACACAAGACGACGCGACAAGTACCCTTCGGAGACGTGAACAACTACGAACGAGTACCACTACCGCCGCAAGAACCAAGACCGGCAAGTACCACGACGTCCGAGCTCATCCGACCGTGAACCAAGACGCGAACGTGAACAACTACCGTCGCCGGAGCAACTACTTCCACTACGGAACGTGTACCACTACCGTCGCCTCGAGGACGTCCGATGCCGCGACAAGTACCCCTTCGGAAACGAGAACGTCTACTTCCCTCTACGGAACGACTTCTTCCTCGTCGGACACGTGAACGCCTTCTTCCTCTACGTCTCGAACCGCCCCGAAACGCACGCTTCGAAGGTATAACGAGACGACCCCGTGGATGACTCGTGGAATGCTTGCTCGTGTTGTTTGAAATGTCTCCCGTGTGTGCTCCGTGCCCGTTGTGCCATTTCGTCCGTTTGTCATGTTCCTCGGTTGCCTCGTCACCGACTCGTGGGAACCCGGAGACGGGATCAACCCACTTTCTTCTCGTTGACCCGCTCTCGCCATCTATCTTTTGCACCGGACTCTCAACGAGTTACCGGAACCGATATGTTGCGTGGCATCATTTTCGGATCGTTACCGTGGCACCCTTTCCTTCCACCACGGTGACAAATGCTTCATATCTTGTTAATTGTCAACCTTTTAATAAAAACTTGCATAAACTTGATCATATCATCCGCATCATGTTAACAACCTTGAATGTTTAATTGTTGTTTGCTTATAATTATTAAACATGCTCATGGGGATTTTCCGGATATGTTGTTGTTATTCTCAGGCCTCATTTAAAATGCCTAGATAGTGTAGTTTTATTATGCTTCACCTCTTGCCATGTTAATAACAATTAATCTTGTCTTGTAATTTAATGAGAGTCAACTAAATAATCAAATGTGGTGTTTCGTCAATATGCAACTCGTTGCATATTGATCTCCACTTAACTTGTAGTATTTGTTTGTGCACTTTGCCATGCCATGCATATTTAAACCGGACATGCATCATACTTGGATGTGCATCGTATGCCATGTTTATGTATGTGTGTTTACCGTGTTGTTCTTTCTTTCCGGTTGCTTCTCTTGTTAGCTTCGGTTCCATTCCGGAGTTGTGAGGATCCGCTCGACTGTTGCTCCGTCTTCTTCTTGGATCCGTTCTTCTCCCTTGTGGAATCCCAGGCAAGATGACCGAACCCGGATACCATTACTATCTTTGCCTATTGCTAGTAGTTCCGCTCTATAGTTTTGCCTCGATGCCCATGATCTTCTTGTCAGCCTCCTACTTGTAACCATTGCCATGTTTAACCACCCTACCTACGCAAACCGTTGCTTGGCTAAGTACGCTTCGCTCAGCCCCTCTTATAGCATTGTTAGTTGCAGGTGAAGATTGAAGATGCTTGCTTCATGTTGAAGTTTGGTTGGGTTATATCACACTATATATAAATGCTTAAATGAAATCATCTATATACTGGCAAGGGTGGAAGGCTAAGCCTTTTGCTTGGTGATTTGTTCCACTCATGCCGTTAGGAACCGTATAAACCGGTGTTATGTTCCTTGATTATGCGTTCCTAACACGGTTGGGGTGTATGGGACCCCCTTGATAAACCGCTAAGTGCTAAGTCTTTTCCAGCAAGTCCCAACATTGGTACTATTTGCCTAATAACTAATAAAACTTGCATGTGGACTAGCTATCCCTTTTATTTTAATTCAATCCCCCGGGCCAGTGCTCCACATGAGTGTTGGTCCGAAACGAGCAGACTGCGGGGCCACCTCAAGGAAACTTGAGGTTTGGTAAAAACCTGTAGGATGACTCATCCGGTCGTGTCCTGAGACTTAGATACGCGCGGCTACTATCAGGGTGTCGACACGCCGGGAGGATTTGCTGGATTAGCCTTACCTTAGTTCGGTTTAACTTGAGCACGGGATTCCGAGAATACTCGGATCTTCCCACCTATGGAGTTGCGACTTCGCGGATCGTGGGCTTGTGATGGGCCAAGTTGGAACACCCCTGCAGGGTTTGAACTTTCGAAAGCCGTGCCCGCGGTTATGTGGCAGATGGGAGCTTGTTAATTCCGGTTGTAGATAACTTGACACAATGTTTCAATACACTACCAGCGTGTGTACCGTGACTGTCAATTTCCGAATAGGGATTCGGGAGTTGAACACGGTGGGGTTATGTTTGACCGGCTTTAGCTAGGATCACTTCGTGATCATCTTTCGACCGATGCACTTCTCTTCTCGCTCTCTATTACGTAAGTTAGTGCTAGTTGCTGCTGCAGACTCTTGTTGTTCCTTCACCTCTTGTTCTTTCTTCAGCCTTATTCCACACCCAAGGCTTAAATAGTCTTGTTACCCGGGAACGGGATTGCTGAGTCCTCTGTGGCTCACAGTTACTTCACCACACCAGATGCAGGTTCAGCCGAGTTCGATGCAGGAGTTGGATCAGTTCTTCCCCGGGAGCTCGATGAAGAGTTTGGATGTTTGCTTGTGACGTTTCGACGATCAGTAGTGGTTTCTACTAGGATTCGATCCTGACCTGTGGTTTTATGTTGTTTTGGTATCTTTCTTTTGGATCTTCACCCGTAGTCGGGTTGTGATGTTTTGAATGATGTTTTGCTTATGTAATGTATTGTGTGAAGTGGCGAGTGTAAGCCAACTATCTCCTTTTGCATTTTAATCCCTCTTTTACATGAGTCGTGCAAAGATACCAAACTTGAGATCATTCTAGGATGGATTTATGCCTTTAAGTCGTGCCTCGACACGTAGGAGGTATAACTCCATCCTGGGCATTACAAGTTGGTATTCAGAGCCTTCTCCGACCTAGAAGCCCCCACTGATTGATCGAATCGTTGACGGTTGAGTCTAGGCACACACTGAAAACTTTTTGAGTCCTATATTATATCGGAGAGTAGGATTTCTTTTGCTTCTCATCCCCTTTCTCTCTGGTGAGGACTCCTGACGATTACTCTTGTCTCTTCTACTTTCAAAAATTGCACCAAATTTTTTTTAGGATCCCGCGAGTATTCTGGGATTGTTTCGATGTTCTTGTGACAAGGATATTGTTCTCGATGCCTCCTGTTACCGAGGAGTTGAGCTTCGGGGTATCATTGACACAAGCATATCGCGGCAGTACTAAATACTTAAGACGGCCGACATCGAAAATCTCTCCTATACGGCCAGTGGCAAGATAACCCCGACATCACCCAGTACTGGGGAGGTAGTTCGAGAGTATTGCCATAGCTTGTTATAGTGGATGCTTTTCGAAGGTCCGAGGTAAACAGTTTCCGAGAAAGACTGGTTATGTGTTGAAGGATGGATACACCTGGATGTAGGTTTAGAGTTGATTGCGCGGTGCTTCCCGTGTATCCCCAACACCTGATTGCATAACTGGTAACTTTCGGAAATCTATAGGTGGGTTCATCTAGTAGTTCTAGGCATTATTCCAACGGATGCTCGATATGAAGTTTGGGGTTTTACATTGAGTGAAGTGGTTTTATGGACTTGTTCTGATCGGGAGTTGCATCTTAAAGGGTCCTTGGCTATGCTGATCCGGGGATTGCAAAACCCTTTTGTAACATGTTCCATGAGCTTTCAGCACGAAGATGTCGAACGAAACTTCTATCTTGTGTTTGTTCTATCTGTTCCTTGTTCCTTTTTATTTTCATTTTGCTCTCCAAGTGGCTTCTCGTCAAGTTGATGTACCTGCAGAATTCATTCGTTCAATCCTCTGTTCGAATGATGTTGTGAAGATTAGGCTGTTGCATATCTATCCTTTGTTTTGTTTTGATTCTGGTATTCGAGTTGCTTCGATGTCAAATGTTGATTCCATACCTTTCTTAATCGGTGTTCTCATATTTCGATGAGAGTGCTAGTCCTTCTTGATCATCGAGATGGTCATGTTAATTCTTTTCCAACCGGTGCCCATTTTGTTCATCCCAAGTTATCTTTGCTTTTCCCCACCCTCCCACCCTTCTTCTTCTTGGAGCTAGAAATTCTCAGATGAAATATCCATTTTATTCATGTGATGTTTCTTCATTATTTTCCTTCAATGTTCTTATCCGGTGATTTATCATGAAGATGCTCAAGAGCTTCAAGTTCATCATTCTTTTCTTCTCTAATTCTGTCGGTGGAAGTAATTCAAGATTTCGGTGTTGATCTTATCCTTTCCTCATTTCACAATGCTTTCTTATTCCGGTGCACCAATTAATCATTCTCCTCTTGTTATTCATATCCGGAGTGTTGAAAATTCATAATTCCATTCTTAATCCATTCAAGCTATTTTGAGGATTATCATCTTACTCAAGCCATTTAATTTAACCGGTGCAATATCTCTTAGGCAATCTTTTCCAACGGTGATTTCTTTGAGTGGGCCCATAACCCACAGGTCTTTTCCCAGGATCTTACCTGACTCTTCTAATTTTTTCCGGAGTTATACTCAAAGTCTTTTCAAAGTGTGACGTAAGAATGATCTCCATCAGTCACATGCCTCCTCCAAGATCGCTTTCAATTCTTTTCTTCGTTGGTTCAACCTTTTAATTCTTCATTCCGGAGTGCTCAACAATTCTTATGGCATTTCTCGTCTTCATTCTCAACATCTGAAGACCGGAGAAGAGTTTCTCTTAAATCTTGGCCCGTTCTCTTGAAGATTCGTGGTTCTAGCTTCATGTCATCCTCGTTATTGTTCTGATTGTGAGGAAATCTTTTGATACCATCCGAAGCTTTTCATGAATTCTTTTCCTTTGTGTTCCTCCGAAGGCCATCATTTCAGAAGATTTCTTCGTTCTCAGTTTTCAACTTCGTTCTCCAACTATTCTTCATTGATGTCTCTTCGTTTGTCTCCATATTCTTACGGTGGTTCTTTCAAGTTTTCTCTCCCTTGTATCGTATTGATTCTTTTGTTCTTTTCAAATCCTACCGGTGAGTCGTTCAAGACTACTCTCAGCTTGTGCTAGATCTCTCTTAAATCCTTTCCAACGAGAATAAGTAGTATGCCAAATCCATTGCTTGTCGTCAATTTAAATTGATGAAGGATATGCATAACATAATTCTTATTCTTATTTCATCCAACTGGATTAATTCCTTTGTTTAGAGTTTATTCATGAGGAATAAATTCTAGGCTTCAAGTTGTTCATCTTGTTTTCCGGAGCTCCAAGCTATTTCAATATATCATTCCAAAGCTCCATCTGATTCATCGCAGGCCTTGAATCTTATTCTTTCATCTATCACTTCTCATGTTTTCATTACCGGAGCTCTCATGGTGGTTCATCATGTTTTAATTCATCCTCCAAGTATTCCTCAAGATTCTTGTTGGAGCTTAAGCATTCTTCATCATGCATTCCAATTGCAATTCTTTCTACCTTGTCTTTTCAGGTGGTGTTATGTCATTCTTGATAATTTTCCTCCATGTTTCATGATTCACAAGTTGTCAAGATTGAGATATTTAAAACCATCATTTTTCTTTGTTCAAGAGATCTTTCCAACCCTTCAATTTATTCATTGGAGTTATCTTGGGTTATATTTCACCTAAAGCTTTTCCCTAAGGATTTTGCTTATTATGGTGCTTATAATGACCCAAGTTCTTCATCATCATTCCGGTGAGATAAGTTTATCGTCTCCTTGTTGATCTCAATCCAATCAATTGTTTAAGTTAGTGGCAGAATTGTCACCTCTTAATGTTGAGATGTTTTCCATAAGCCCACATCAAGCTTATTCATTTCGTGTTGATTTTTCCATCAACCACGTTCAACCCTTCTTTGTAAGGATGCTCTTTCAAATTTAACTTGAGAGAAGTTGTCATACTTTTCTCCGTTCATTTCTTTCATTGAACTATATTCTCTATTCTTTCATTCCGGAGGCTTTGTGATGTTGCTCTCTCCAAACCATCTTGTCGTTTTATCGAGATCATGCTCTTTCCCTTGCTTATCATTCAACCAGAGTGCTGTCTGAATCCTTCTTAACCCCTTGTGCTTTTCTTTAATTGTTTCGGAGGATATGCTGTGCATTCATCAAGTATCATCTCATCTTCTCAAGTTCTTGTTAATTCCTTCCATTTTCAGACGGAGTGCTGTCCAAATTCTGTCATTCTTATTCCTTGGCTATACCCTTGCAGTTTCATATTCTTTTGGTTCGTGAGCTCTTGCTTCATGTCTTTCAACCTACAAGGTTCTTGTTATGTTCCTTGTTCCTCTTTTCTAACGGAGTTTTCATCTTCGTTCATCTCCGTTGCTTTCTTCTTTCAACTTGTTCAACCACTCAAGGTTTATTGGTTTCACTCGTCTGTCAAAGAAGCAACTTTGTTTTACCTCTTCCTCTTCCGTTTTTACCCGGTGATATCTCTAGGATCTCAGGTCGAGATCCTCTGTTAGTGTGGGAGAGTTGTGACGCCCGAGACCGACGTCCCAGAAGATTCCAGAGGTTCCGGGTTGCCCGTGTGTTCTTTTGTGCTTGCTTTATTTATTTTTTGCATTGCATCATGTCATCATGCCATCATGTCATTTTTTATTTTGCATCTCAACCTTAATAAATCGTGTGGACCTTCGGTCCATTTAAATCGAGGGAAGATGACTTCTCTTTATAACATATAAAAGCCTCTCAATATTTTAGGGAGCTATATTAAAAATATTCCAATTGCTTCAGAATCACCATAACACACTTGCATAATTCCCCATTGTCTTTTCACTTCGAGTTTCACCTTCAATCTTGCCAATAATTATTTTCCTATTTATCGAGGTTCCTCCGAAAATTCGAACATTTTTGGAGACTTCGATAATCAAGTCTTAGTTCAAAACTATTTGAATTTAATTCAAATATGTTTGAATTATTTTCCGTTCATGCCTTTCTTATTTTTCTCGGACTTTGCTCATTTTATGATGCCCGAGAAAAATAGTCCTTGTGCTACTTCTGCTCCTAACCCCCTCTATCTTTTTCTTTCTTTGCCTCTTTTCTTTTTATTTTTGGCTCTCCTTATTTGTTTTATTCTGCTAAGTAATAAAAAGAGGCAGCCAGGCCTCTAGGCCCACTCCAGCCGCCAGGCCTCCCTCTCCTCCTTCCCAGGCCAATAGGCCCATCTCCTTCCTCCCTCCTGGCCCATACTTCCCTCCTCCTTCCCAGCCGGCCCACTGGCCCACTCCAGAGGCCAGCGCCCGCACCGAACCCTAGCTCGACCGCAGTCTTCTCCTCTCGTTCCCTCGTCCGCTCCCTCTTTCCTCGCTGCGCCGCCAGCCTCTTACAGCCTCGCTCGACCGCACCGCATCTCCCCATCGCTCTCTGTCCCGAACCCCTCGAATCCCTTCGTCGCCTCCCCCTCTCCTCTGCGCAGGCGCCCGCGCCTCCGGTCCTCCTCTCCAGGAGCAGCGCCTCTGCAGCGCCAGCGACGCCCAGGCCCGAGGCCGCGGCCTCCCCGCATCCCGGCTCTCTCCCTCCGTTCCCGCGGCCAGGGGCCCTCGCCTCCAGAAGCCGGCGCCCCGAGCCCTCCGGTCCTCCCGTCCTCTGCCTCTCCAGGCCAGATGACCGCGCCTCCCTCCAGCTCTGGCGCGAGCCGGCCATCTCGAGCGCCGCCCTGCTGCGCCATGGAGCTCCCCCAGCGCCTGATGCCTCCGAGCCTGCGGCCACGAGAGGCGCCCCGACCTCCTCCTCTGCACCTCTCCGCCTCCGTCCAGTGGAGCCCCTGCCTCGTCCTCAAGTCCCCGCAGCGCCCGAGCACCTCCAGCACTTCAGCGCCGGCGACCTCCTTGCTGTTGCTGCCGCCTCCGGTGGCCTCGTCGCCCCGTCGTGCTGCCGTGTTGAGTTTTGTTGCTGTAGTTTTGTTTTTGTTTCGTGCTTGCTTGTGTTGACCGTGACAGATGACCCGAACGAGTATACGGCGACCCGACCAGGTACCTCTTCGAAACAAGTACCTCTACACGGCGAAACGACTAGTACATCTACCGTCGCCGAAGACCGCGTGTACCTCTACGCTACGGGAACGCCGACACAAGACGACGCGACAAGTACCCTTCGGAGACGTGAACAACTACGAACGAGTACCACTACCGCCGCAAGAACCAAGACCGGCAAGTACCACGACGTCCGAGCTCATCCGACCGTGAACCAAGACGCGAACGTGAACAACTACCGTCGCCGGAGCAACTACTTCCACTACGGAACGTGTACCACTACCGTCGCCCCGAGGACGTCCGATGCCGCGACAAGTACCCCTTCGGAAACGAGAACGTCTACTTCCCTCTACGGAACGACTTCTTCCTCGTCGGACACGTGAACGCCTTCTTCCTCTACGTCTCGAACCGCCCCGAAACGCACGCTTCGAAGGTATAACGAGACGACCCCGTGGATGACTCGTGGAATGCTTGCTCGTGTTGTTTGAAATGTCTCCCGTGTGTGCTCCGTGCCCGTTGTGCCGTTTCGTCCGTTTGTCATGTTCCTCGGTTGCCTCGTCACCGACTCGTGGGAACCCGGAGACGGGATCAACCCACTTTCTTCTCATTGACCCGCTCTCGCCATCTATCTTTTGCACCGGACTCTCAACGAGTTACCGGAACCGATATGTTGCGTGGCATCATTTTCGGATCGTTACCGTGGCACCCTTTCCTTCCACCACGGTGACAAATGCTTCATATCTTGTTAATTGTCAACCTTTTAATAAAAACTTGCATAAACTTGATCATATCATCCGCATCATGTTAACAACCTTGAATGTTTAATTGTTGTTTGCTTATAATTATTAAACATGCTCATGGGGATTTTCCGGATATGTTGTTGTTATTCTCCGGCCTCATTTAAAATGCCTAGATAGTGTAGTTTTATTATGCTTCACCTCTTGCCATGTTAATAACAATTAATCTTGTCTTGTAATTTAATGA
The DNA here is from genome assembly GCA_902687465.1 of Secale cereale. Classification (NCBI taxonomy): domain Eukaryota; kingdom Viridiplantae; phylum Streptophyta; class Magnoliopsida; order Poales; family Poaceae; genus Secale; species Secale cereale. The sequence continues at coordinate 726,999,069 of LR738715.1, forward strand.
GAGTCAACTAAATAATTAAATGTGGTGTTTCGTCAATATGCAACTCGTTGCATATTGATCTCCACTTAACTTGTAGTATTTGTTTGTGCACTTTGCCATGCCATGCATATTTAAACCGGACATGCATCATACTTGGATGTGCATTGTATGCCATGTTTATGTATGTGTGTTTACCGTGTTGTTCTTTCTTTCCGGTTGCTTCTCTTGTTAGCTTCGGTTCCGTTCCGGAGTTGTGAGGATCCGCTCGACTGTTGCTCCGTCTTCTTCTTGGATCCGTTCTTCTCCCTTGTGGAATCCCAGGCAAGATGACCGAACCCGGATACCATTACTATCTTTGCCTATTGCTAGTAGTTCCGCTCTATAGTTTTGCCTCGATGCCCATGATCTTCTTGTCAGCCTCCTACTTGTAACCATTGCCATGTTTAACCACCCTACCTACGCAAACCGTTGCTTGGCTAAGTACGCTTCGCTCAGCCCCTCTTATAGCATTGTTAGTTGCAGGTGAAGATTGAAGATGCTTGCTTCATGTTGAAGTTTGGTTGGGTTATATCACACTATATATAAATGCTTAAATGAAATCATCTATATACTGGCAAGGGTGGAAGGCTAAGCCTTTTGCTTGGTGATTTGTTCCACTCATGCCGTTAGGAACCGTATAAACCGGTGTTATGTTCCTTGATTATGCGTTCCTAACACGGTTGGGGTGTATGGGACCCCCTTGATAAACCGCTAAGTGCTAAGTCTTTTCCAGCAAGTCCCAACATTGGTACTATTTGCCTAATAACTAATAAAACTTGCATGTGGACTAGCTATCCCTTTTATTTTAATTCAATCCCCCGGGCCAGTGCTCCACATGAGTGTTGGTCCGAAACGAGCAGACTGCGGGGCCACCTCAAGGAAACTTGAGGTTTGGTAAAAACCTGTAGGATGACTCATCCGGTCGTGTCCTGAGACTTAGATACGCGCGGCTACTATCAGGGTGTCGACACGCCGGGAGGATTTGCTGGATTAGCCTTACCTTAGTTCGGTTTAACTTGAGCACGGGATTCCGAGAATACTCGGGTGTTCCCACCTATGGAGTTGCGACTTCGCGGATCGTGGGCTTGTGATGGGCCAAGTTGGAACACCCCTGCAGGGTTTGAACTTTTGAAAGCCGTGCCCGCGGTTATGTGGCAGATGGGAGCTTGTTAATTCCGGTTGTAGATAACTTGACACAATGTTTCAATACACTACCAGCGTGTGTACCGTGACTGTCAATTTCCGAATAGGGATTCGGGAGTTGAACACGGTGGGGTTATGTTTGACCGGCTTTAGCTAGGATCACTTCGTGATCATCTTTCGACCGATGCACTTCTCTTCTCGCTCTCTATTACGTAAGTTAGTGCTAGTTGCTGCTGCAGACTCTTGTTGTTCCTTCACCTCTTGTTCTTTCTTCAGCCTTATTCCACACCCAAGGCTTAAATAGTCTTGTTACCCGGGAACGGGATTGCTGAGTCCTCTGTGGCTCACAGTTACTTCACCACACCAGATGCAGGTTCAGCCGAGTTCGATGCAGGAGTTGGATCAGTTCTTCCCCGGGAGCTCGATGAAGAGTTTGGATGTTTGCTTGTGACGTTTCGACGATCAGTAGTGGTTTCTACTAGGATTCGATCATGACCTGTGGTTTTATGTTGTTTTGGTATCTTTCTTTTGGATCTTCACCCGTAGTCGGGTTGTGATGTTTTGAATGATGTTTTGCTTATGTAATGTATTGTGTGAAGTGGCGAGTGTAAGCCAACTATCTCCTTTTGCATTTTAATCCCTCTTTTACATGAGTCGTGCAAAGATACCAAACTTGAGATCATTCTAGGATGGATTTATGCCTTTAAGTCGTGCCTCGACACGTAGGAGGTATAACTCCATCCTGGGCATTACACATAACCATCTTTGATCAATGAGCTAGTCTAGTAGAGGCATACTAGGGACATACTGTTTTGTCTATGTATCCACACATGTACTAAGTTTCCGGTTAATACAATTCTAGCATGAATAAAAGACATTTATCATGATATAAGGAAATACAAATAACATCTTTATTATTGCCTCTAGGGCATATTTCCTTCAGTTTCTTACCTACGCCAAAACCACAACGTGATATGCCAGTTTCTATTTACCCTTCATAAGGACCCTTTTCATCGAATCCGATCCGACTAAAGTGGGAGAGACAGACACCCGCTAGCCACCTTATGCAACTAGTGCATGTCAGTTGGTGGAACCTGTCTCACGTAAGAGTATGTGTAAGGTCGGTACGGGCCGCTTCATCCCACGATGCCGCCGAATCAAGATAAGACTAGTAACGACAAGTAAATTGACAAATCGACGCCCACAACTACTTTGTGTTCTACTCGTGCAAGAAACTATGCATAGACCTAGATCATGATGCCACTGTTGGGGATCGTAGCAGAAATCAAAAAATTTCTTCGCATCACCAAGATCAATCTATGGAGTAAACTAGCAACGAGGGAGAGGGGAGTGCATCTACATACCCTTGTAGACCGCGATGCGGAAGCGTTACAAGAACGCGGATGAAGGAGTCGCACTCGTAGCGATTCAGATCGCGGTTGATTCCGATCTAAGCGCCGAACAGCGGCGCCTCCGTGTTCAACACACGTGCAGCCCGATGACGTCTCCCACGCCTTGATCCAGCAAGGAGAGAGGGAGAGGTTCGAGAAGACTCCATCCAGCAGCAGCATGACGGCGTGATGGTGGTGGAGGAGCACGGGACTCCAGCAGGGCTTCACCAAGCACTGCGAGAGACGAGGATGGAGAGAGGTAGGGCTACGCCAAGCGAGAGAGGTCAAACCGTGTGTTGGGCAGCCCCAAACCTCAAGTATATATATAGGGGGAAGGGAGGGGCTGCGCCCCCACCTAGGTTTCCACCCCTAGGGGCGGCCGCCAGCCCTAGAACACATCTAGGGGGCGGCCAAGGGGGAGAGAGGAGGGGGGGGGGCGCACCACTACGTGGGCCTTAAGCCCATCTGAGCCTAGGGTTTCCCCTCCTTCCCTTCTCTCTTCGCCTTGGGCCCTGGTGGGGGGGGGGGGGCGCACCAGCCCACCTAGGGCTGGTCCCCTTCCATAATTGGCCCACGCAGCCCTCTAGGGCCGGTGGCCCCACCCGGTGGACCCCCGGGACCCTCCCGGTGGTCTCGGCACGCTACCGATAGCGCTCGAAACTTTTCCGGTGACCAAAACGGGACTTCCTATATATGAATCTTTACCTCCGGACCTTTCTGGAACTCCTCGTGATGTCCGGGATCTCATCCGGGACTCCGAATAACATTCGGTAACCACGCATATCTATTCCCTATAACCCTAGCATCATCGAACATTAAGTGTGTAGACCCTACGGGTTCGGGAACCATGCAGACATGACCGAGACAACTCTTCGGCCAATAACCAACAGCGGGATCTGGATACCCATGTTGGCTCCCACATGTTCCATGATGATCTCATCGGATGAACCACGATGTCAAGGATTCAATCAATCCCGTATACGATTCCCTTTGTCTATCGGTATAGCACTTGCCCGAGATTCGATCGTCGGTATACCGATACCTTGCTCAATCTCGTTACCGGCAAGTCTCTTTACTCGTTCCATAACACATCATCCCGTGATCAACTCCTTGATCACATTGTGCACACTATGATGATGTCCTACCGAGTGGGCCCAGAGATACCTCTCCGTCACACGGAGTGACAAATCCCAGTCTCGATTCATGCCAACCCAACAGACACTTTCGGAGATACCTGTAGTGCACCTTTATAGCCACCCAGTTACGTTGTGACGTTAGGTACACCCAAAGCATTCGTACGGTATCCGGGAGTTGCACAATCTCATGATCTAAGGAAATGATACTTGACATTTAGAAAAGCTTTAGCATACGAACTACACGATCTTGTGCTAGGCTTAGGATTGAGTCTTGTCCATCACATCATTCTCCTAATGATGTGATCCCGTTATCAACGACATCCAATGTCCATTGTCAGGAAACCGTGACCATCTGTTGATCAACGAGCTAGTCAACTAGAGGCTTACTAGGGACATGGTGTTTGTCTATGTATCCACACATGTATCTGAGTTTCCTATCAATACAATTCTAGCATGGATAATAAACAATTATCATGAACAAAGAAATATAATAATAACCAATTTATTATTGCCTCTCGGGCATATTTCCAACACCATGTACATTGGACTTGAGCTTGTCCCATGAGTACCGCAGCTACTCCAAAGACTCCATATGACTCCACCTGCAACTTGTAGTCCCTTCTTTTCTTGACCACAGTCAACACTTGAGTAAAATTAAGTTCCACATTACTCTAGTTAGCGCTCCCAACTTCCAGAGTATCAGTCCAACGCCATCACACACTGATCACTGACCTGCGTGAAAGTGAACAACTCACATATTGGGTGTCACACATAAGAGTTACCTGAACTCAACATCACTGCTCCTTTCTTGACCGCATGTCTGAAACTTGAAGGAATTTCTCCATTTCTTGTAGTCATCCCGAGTCAAATTCACAGTTGTCTCACCACATGTATGACCAACAGGGCCCTGGCCCATCTCCATGTCCGTGCATACCGCACGCCTCGCCGCTATTACCACGTCGAGCCTCCGCTGTCTCGGTCGAGTCTCAAAGGTCGCGAACCCACACCACTCAACCCCCACTGCAGAGTACCACCGATCATCACCGACCGATGATGAGTTACACGCTTCCATCAGGCCACTGGGCTCCAGTCCAAATTACGTGTTGCTCGCTTTTTTCCGCTGAATAGGCTTCGACTCTCTCTGCACTTACGCCGTAGCCCCTCAATCAACACCGAGTGAAGTCCTCCAGACCCCAGCTCCACCTTCAACATGACTCCATGGTAGATGATTAGTCCACCCACGCGCCCCGTCAACTTCAAGATCCGTGTATACATCACCTTGAATCAACCCTGCGCCATAGTCTTGTCGAAGCCGCACAAGCCTCGGGCCTGCGTCACGTGTTTCCACGCCCAGAAGTCGGTCACCATCAGCATCACGCTCCTACATCGTCATCGCCGATCCCGCACCGTCTTCTTTACCAACCGACTCGCGTCGATCCCGCCAGACTGCCCAATCGGACCCAGCCGAACTCGTTCTACTGTATGACACGCGCGAGGCTCCCAAGTCGTCTTCCACGAATTTCCATCCATCACATGATAATTCCATCTTAGCTGACATGACTTCCCGCAACGCCTTCAAGCATCCCATTGTGTCAATAAATCTTTCACCCTTGTCTGTCATAACCCAAGGTTTTCAGTTCCGCGAACTTTTCCACCTCAAACCTGGTACCCGTTGGTCATGGTTCTTTGTACGACTGACCCAGTGAAAAAATAATTTGAACTTTCGTAGCTCCCTTGACACCAATTTTTAATGCTGGTTAGTTGCCTTTGCCTTGCCAATGCCTACGCAAGTAGTACTTCTGATTGACACGTTTGACGGATCTTTGCCACCGACTGATTTGCCTGCCTGTCCGTGTACAATGGAGACTCGGTCTCCTTTTGTTTCCAAAACAAATCTCGTGATTTTGCAACACACGTATCAACATCAGCTCTGCACCGCTGCTCCACCTCGGTCAGTCACCTAGTACACCTCACGGTTGCACAATGTCCTAGCCCATCAAGGACGCACCAGCGAGCCCCCACCTGGGCCACCATGCCACGCCCTAGGGCCTAGGCTGATGCCCACGAGCCACCTTGGTCTCCTGCGACCGCACGATTTCGCCAAGAGCTGTATCCTGCCGCTACACGATTCTGTCTAGAGCCGTTGTAACCTTGCTGCTGCCGAGATTGCCAGATCGAATCAATCCGATGCCGAGACCAGCCCATCAAATCCCACGACGACAGCTTGCGCATGAACGACTCCTCCGACTGCTAACAGAGCATCTCGCCGCACCATCGACTTTTGCAATCGGTCCACCCGACCATCGATATGAATTCATCCGCTCCACTCCTTCCTCCTCTACATCAACAATCCACAGCCTCCGAATAACCTAGCTCATGATACCACTTGTTAGAATAAATCCGATGCATACCATCGATCATCCGAGGACCAAGCAATCTCACGAACACGGCATCGAGATTTGTTAACGAGGTTCACCCATATGGCTACATCTCCGAGGCTTGACTACGGGCGCTCCTCCCCGTGACACCGTCACAATACCGCACACCGGCCACCCGGACGCCGGCACATGCCGCCGGCTCCCCCTTGCGCACCTGTGCTATTATGTTGGCATAGTTACATCGTGTGTCTACCCCCGCTATATATGAGAAGCCTAGGATACAAGTGTCCTACTAGGACACGACTCCATATCCTATCTAAACACAATACTACTCAGAGTCCAACTGCAACTTACCTTGTACCCAATATTCGACGCAACTCTAACAGCCCAACAGCAGGTAGCACAAGCACTAGCCGTCGCCCCAATTCGTGAGCCAGCCTCCAGCGAAGCCAATTAAGACCCCGCGCGCGAGCAAAGGTAGCCGACCACAACTTCCAACCCCCAAACAAGCAAGCCAATGAGCACATCCAAGAACTGACACCGCCCCAAATCCGCCCGGAGAACGTGAATCAAACGGCCTCGGCCCCGCCCCCGCTGTCGATCAGGCTTTGCCTGGCGACTCTTGCAGGTGGCGGCGAGGGCGGGAGGGGAGCGGTGGTGCCGGCAAGCTAGGCTCTGCTCGTGCCGCTCTTGGGAGAGCGGTGCGGGGCAGCTCCGAACGAGATTATGTACTCCCTCTGTCCCATAATATAAGAACGTTTTTGGCATTACACTAGTATAAAAAACGTTCTTATATTATGGGACGGAGGAAGTAAGTATTAAAAGGTTGTACACATCACACGTAGGCGTTCAACAAATATGTAGTATTTCATACTATGAAACCGAACTGGGAATTCAAACAACTTGTCTGCATCTGAATTTATTAGCCCCCTCGTATTTTGTGTTAAATTATAATAACAATAAACTTTACTGATAAAATACGAGCTACATGTTCAAATACAAATCCAACAATATAATTTCTATGACATTACATGTATTTTGCTAATTAGTTCTATGGTCAAAGTTTGAGCTAAAATATTAGAGCATCTCCAGCCGCGCCCTAACAGTCCCCCAGGCCATTTTTTCTACGCCGGCGCCGAAAAAAAGGTCCAGTCGCGCCCCAGGAGTCCGTTTTCCGTCGGATTGGGTCGAAAATGACGCCGGCGTACCCAACTCGAACATGGGGCGCTGGGGTCGCCTGGGGGCGCCGGACGGACCATTTTTGGCGGGAATTGTGATGGGCCCGTCCTGTCAGTGACGCGCCGCTTCGTCGTCCACATCGCCTCGTTTCCTGCGGGAATCAATGCCAAAGCTGCCGCGCGCGTCGCCTTCGTTGATGACGCGCCTTCCGCGATGCAGCGCGCCGGTCAGCATGCCCATTGATGCCGCGCAGTGAAGCGTCGCGTCGCCCAGCACCACGGTCGCCCGCCACGCGTCGTTTGGCATGCGCCTCCCGCCGCCCGAGCTCCGGCTATAAAGGCAGCCCTCCAAACCGGTGAACGCCACACCGCAGCACATCGTCTCTTCCCCCTCTCGCACACTCCACTCCCCCCGCCGACGAGCAATGGCAGCGCGGTATCCAGGCGATTCGGCGGCGAAGAACGGCTTCAGCCACCGCCACCTTCACGAGTGGGAGGCGCGCCTCCTGTTCGAGGCCGACTACCCGGCTCCCCCGGACATAAGGGTGCCGGGCGCGTGGCGTCTGAGCGCCAGCGGCGTGCCGGTGCCACCCGCTCCCACCAGGGCGGACCGACGGGCAGAGATCGCCCGCATCAGATCGTCGCTGGCGGAGGAAGAGCGGCGACGGCCGGCGTACTCCCCCGACAACAACTCATTTTGGACACTCCATTTCGACCACCACCACGACGGCCTGATCGCCTCCACCAACAGTGTCGTGCCTCGCGGCCGCCACAACGCCGAAGGGCGGCGCGAGTGGTGGGGGGTGCCCGACCGCACCCTCGAGCACGTCCTCAACTACATCGAGGCCGGCAACACGTCGCGCCTCGAGTACCCCGCCCCCGCACCCCCGTCATTTTCTCACCGCCGTGGCAGTCGTGGATGCCGTGGCGGTTGTCGGACACGACGACCTCCTCCTCCTCGGGCGGTTCGCCGGCGGCCTTCGCCGTCAAGCCCGAGCCGCAGGATACGACGGGGGAGTCCCCGCTAGGGCGCCGCACCCGCAGCGGCGCCCTGACTATCCCCGAGGAAGGCCGCGGCGGTAGCCTGCGCCTCATCCTGCTGAAAACCGAGGCGGAGCCGCTCCCGGTGAAGCCAGAGCACCTCGCGGTGGCCGTCGCCGACGAGACGGCCATGAGGTGGGCGAGGGAGAATTACATTCGCGAGCAGGTGGCTCGCCAGCGCCGCGCCCTTGAGGAACACAAGGCGCGCCACCGCCGCTCCGTCCGCGAGGTGGACCGCGTCCTCTACCTCGACAGCGACGAGGAGGAGGCCGGGCCATCCCGCGTCGGCGACCCTGGATAGGGCTGCAGCAGGGACGGCAGCGGGTGGCAGGACGAGGACGAGGACGATGACGACGACGGCGGAGACTACACCGTCTTCTACAAGCGCCTAGGCATGTAGAGGTCGGACGGCGGCAAGGCGCAGCGGGGACGGCGTAGCTAGGCCGTGTTTTTTTATTTGTTTTTTGTACAAATTTGAATGAATGTCGCTGAGTTTGGATGAATTTCGACGAGTTTGTGCCAAAAAACGCCGACTTCCTGTAGCCATGGGGCCGACGACTGGGAACGCACTCGCCCCCACGCCTAAATTCTCGCCGGCTCGCCTCAGGACGCGTTTTTTCGGTGTCCTGGAGGGCCGAACGGCTGAAGATGCTCTTAGGAAAGCAGTAAATCTGAAAGAAGAAGATAATTGCTAACAGTATATTCGCAAAAAAGAAACATGCCAGTAACACATGCGGATAGAATCAGATTAGTAAATCTGAATGTACAAGATTTGACAGTATTCGCAAAAAGAAAAGTACTCCCTCAGTTTCAAAATAAGTGTCTTAACTTTGTACTAACTCTAGTACAAAATTATACTAAGGTCAAGACACTTATTTTGAGACGGAAGGAGTAATTGCTAGCAGTAACACATGCATAACTTGCCACAGTGCAGACTTGCATGCCAACATTGGAACTTGGCACTGCTAGCTATTAGGCTACTTCCAATGCATTGGTGCTAACATGAGGTACTAAGAGCATTAATTTTTTTAACAACTAAAGCCCCCAATACATAGGTGCTTAACTTGTTGGTGCTAAGCATGCTTCATTTAATGATTTTGCAACTAAAGTTCTTCATGCATTGATGGGATTCTTCCATTTAAGTTTTTTGCCTAGGTTCTTGCGCTTAGCATTGTTTCTTCCTGGGTCACCACATTCGTCTCTCTCCTCTTAATTACCTTGCCACATCAGACTTTTTACCTACATGATAGCCTTAGCACCTGTATAAGGTGGAGCATTGAGAGGGGCCTTAGACACGCTTTCTGCCACGGGCGGACTTGAGCAGCTCGCGCAGCACCAAGGGGCAGCTTGTCTCCAGGTGCTGATACCCGTCCGTCGCCATGACAGCATCAAGAGTCGCCGGTGTTCTGACTATAAACTCCAAGCAGTTTGCCTTGAGCAGGGGACAGTTATGCTGCTCCGCTAGAGCCAGAGTCGTCACCGTCTCCGTCTTCTCATCAGCAAGTTCAGGCACCATGTCGGTGTAGACGAAGTGCAGCATGGCCTTGAAGACGGCCGCATCCATGTCCTTGACCTCGGCGTCACGAGAGCTCCTCTCCTTCATATGCCCGAAGAACTCGGCCATGAGCACGGGGGACCTTGCAGCGAGTATGGCCTTGTGCGCGGCGAAGGACTCGCCGGCGACAAGAAACGTGACGTCCGCTCCGGTCCCGCTTCTCAGGAGCTCGCCGAGGTGCTCGTGCAAGTTGGACGATGGCACCTCCATTATTCTCCTAACCGAGATCGATGGCAGATCGGGTATTTCCTTCAGCACTGTGATGGTGCACTGCACGGTGAACGAGTCGTCATTGAGATAGGCCGATATTTCTAGAGCGCTTTTTTCGATGAGCCGGAACACAGACGAGCTATCCTGCGGATTCTTGAATGTTCCACCACGTCTCGTCTCTTCAGATGGTTTCAGCTTCCCCCTCGGATCCACCAGGCGACAGCCGAGAGTCGCCTTAACGTTGCGCGTCCGTGCTTCACCGAGGAAGAAGAGCTCTACCCATATCCACGAAATGTACATGGAATGATGGCCAGGCAACCCTGCGGTATACAGGTGGATCTCCCAATCGTACCCGTAGACGTTCCATCTGGACTTGATGCAGCCCTCGAGGCTGTCCATGGTCTTGGTCATGCAGTAGCCGTTGACCCTCAGCAGCTGTACCGAGCGGACAACGTCGGTGAGGTTGATGCGGGTGCTTGCCATGGCGAAGGCAGAGAGAGATAGGAGAGACGACTGAAGTGAGAATGGTGTCCGCCGTGCATGTGAGGAAGATTGTTGGGAACTTCGCCACGATTTTATACCGGGACGTAAGCTGTCGATTGGACTCTTCGGGTAAAGAGGCATTTGCATGCCAATAAATGGACGTTGGAGGTTGCATGCATGCGGTATACCAGCAGTCACCATTGATGATGCATGGGGACGCCGCAAGTTGGAAATACGAAGCATTTTTGTGTTGGTGAACATCGTGATCAAATGGTGAATGATGAACATCGTGTGACTGTTGGTGTACCGCATTGACAGATCATTTGTTATTCAGCTCGATCTTGCAGCGTCAGGTTCAGACCATTGGTATTCTATTCATGCATCTTTACCCGAGGAGTCATGGTTACTACTCCTAGTATGTTTGAGGCGTACAACTGGTCAACTGCAACCTCATAAAACTTCCAGAATCATTCTCAGTTTCTCATATCGTCTCCTCTACTCTGTTCATTCCACTTCCCAGCTATCTCCATGGAAGATGCCTGCACAAACCTCACGGACGTCGTGCGCTCGGTGCAGCTGCTCACGATCAATGGCTACTCCATGACCAAGACCATGGACAGCGATGATGGCTGCATCAAATCCAGGTGGAACGTCTATGGCTACGACTGGGAAATCCATTTGTATCCTACAGGGCTGTCCAATCGTTACCACAGTTCATCTTTAGCCTTGAAGCTCGTCTTCATCGGTGAAGCCCGTACGAGCAGCGTGAGGGCCAGTCTAGCCTGTCAGCTCGTAGATCCACAGGGAAAGCTCAACCCCTCCAAAGAAGAGAGAGAAGCAGCAACATTCAAGCGCCCCCAAGACAGCTCGTCTCCAGTTTTCCTCATTCAAATGAGTGCTCTGGAAAAATCTGTCTATATCAAGGATGATTCTTACACCGTGCGGTGCACCATCACCGTGCTCAAGGACATACCCGGTTCAGCAACGAGCTCGGTTCATGGAGCGGACGTCCCGTCCTCGGACTTGCGCCGGCATCTCGGCGAGCTCCTGCGAGGCGAGACCGGAGCGGACGTCACGTTTCTTGTCTCCGGCGAGTCCTTCGCCGCGCACAAGGCCGTGCTCGCCGCAAGGTCTCCCGTGCTCATGGCAGAGTTCTTTGGTGATACGAAGGAGAAGCAGAGCTGTCCATGCGTCGAGGTCAAGGACATGGAGCCGGAGGCATTTAGGTCCATGCTGCACTTCGTCTACACTGACATGGCGCCTGAACTGGATCAATCACCGGAAACGGCTATGGTTATGGCTCGGCGTCTGCTTGGAGCTGCTGACAGGTATGGACTGGACAGGCTTAAGATGATTTGTGAGTGCAAGATCTATGATGGCATTGGCGTAGACACGGCTGCGACGACCCTGGCTCTGGCCGAGCAGCGTGGCTGTTCCCTGCTCAAGGCTAAGTGTTTGGAGTTCATCGTCAGCAGTCCTGAGATCCTTGATGCTGTCATGGCGACGGAGGGGTATAAGGAACTGGAGTCAAGCTGCCCTTGGGTTCTGCGCGAGCTTCTCAAGTCTGCACGTGGAAGAATGCGTAGCTAGTGCAAAGGTTACATATATGCTCCATTCCTATGCATTTGTGTTCTGTACCAAATTATCCCTCGTGTCTTTCCGTGTCTTTCATATGGGATTAGCAGTGTTTTACCCAGTATATCTTTTGACGAAAAAGAATCCCCCAGTATATTATATTATAAAACAACCACCCGATATAACCCGATATAACCAACACGGTGAGCCGCGACACAATCAAGTCCTAAAGAGAATGAAAAAGAACGAAATGCTAACATCAAAAGATCTCAGGACTGTTGACGAAGATAACCGGCAACCGTAGTACCACCACGCTCCTAGCACTCCGAAGCATCGCGTACCGAGCAACCTTCAAGAAGGAATGCGACGACGATGACGCTACTGCCCGAACAAGTCCTAGTGCTTTCCTCGGTATTTGGAGGGCCGTAGGGAAAGGGTATACCCGACGCCCAGGGCTTTCCTCGGTATTTGGAGGGCCGTAGGGAAGGGGTTGTCGGTGTACTAAGATAGGGGTACCTTAGTACCCCAACTTGTGCACAGGCAGTAGCAGCTTCCCGCGGCAGGGTTTACCACGTGCTTGCCGGAAACCTTTTTGGTTCCTATAAAGCCATTCAAAAACAAAGTATACAAGACAGAAGATCAAGGCCCCGGCAAGTGGAGCTTGCCGGGAAGGCTACACCAGGCTCAAGATTATCACATTAACACAAGACCCTGGCAAGAGGAGCTTGCCAGGAAGACCCGAAGACTGCATCTCAGAAGACATGCCTCGGCGCACCCTGCGCCCCGGCAGGACCCGGGGAGCGACAAGCTCCCGGGCTCAGCAAGGTCAAGGCCCCGGCAAGGTGCTTGCCGGGGGGAACTCACGCTGTGTGCCCGCGCTCCAGCTCATCTGCCCACGCGTCGCCCTGGGGCCCTTCCAGGGACGCGTGGCGGATGGCTGTGCAGCCTGGGGGACGCGGTGGCAATCCACGGTGACGAGGCTACCGCCGTGTCGAATGGAGAAGCATGGACGGACGCTTTTGGGGTCGACGGTGACGGGCATTTAATACCCTTGTCCCCCCTGTCAAAGTTAGGTGGTGACCACTGTTCATCCACTGTTCACGCACTATTCCCGCACTGTTACAACTACCACCACAGTTACATTTTTGCCCTCCTCTACGTTGACACCTGTCGGTGACCCCTTGGGCTATAAAAGGAGGCCCATGCACAACGTAGAAAGGGTTCGAATCCTAAGCAACTCTCTCGCTCGGTGTAGCTAGTACTGTAGCTCTTCAAGCTCCCGAGCTCAATACAACCAAAGCAGGAGTAGGGTTTTACGCGTCCGCGCGGCCCGAACCTGGGTAAACTGCCCGCGTGCTCTCCTCGATCTGCTCTTCGTGCTCCCTCCGCTCCCTTACCGCAACATAGAAGGGGCTCCGGTCCCATAGGTGCTCGTGGGAGGACAGTTTCCCCCGACATCTTTGGCGCGCCAGGTAGGGGGCGTCGAGGTTGTGCGAACCTGATCCGGCGCTCACGCGGGCGCCTTCTTCATCGGCCTCTCCAGCTTCATCAGCTTCACCAGCAGCACCATGGCCCCGAAGAAGAAGGCTTCGGAGGTCGGAGGCCCATCTGCGTCTGTTCCACCGCCACCAGAACCAACGGTGGGTGGAGGAGACGCCGGCGGAAGGGTGGTTGCCGGCGAGGAAACTCACGGCGCCACCAAATCCAAGGACAAGACGGACGACCGGACAAATCCCAAGGCCTCGGTGTCCGTAGATGCACCACGTCCATCTCAGCAGACGACAGGCCAGCAGCGCCGTGGTACAGGAGGTACCATCCGCTTGCTGGGCCAAGGACAAGCCGGATGATCATGGGACGCTCAAGGCCACCGTCCTGGCATGAGCAAGGCGCGGTCGCCGGCTTGGGAGACTGCTCCTTCTAACCCTGTTAGGAGTCCGAGCATATCCCGCTCCTCGCACCGCTCGCCCCCGCTCCCCTCCTCTCCAGCAGAAGCTCTCGCAAGAGCGCAACTGCTCCTCGATTTCCCTCCAGCGGCAGACAAGGCCGAAGACTGGAGGGCGACGATCCAAAGCCTCATCGCCTTCGCCAACAACGACACGCCGCAGCAGCCGGCGACATCGCGGCCACGGCAAGTCGAGCAGACGAAGGCCGACGGCGACAAGACCGCCGGGGGTGCACCCACCGTGCACTCCCCGCCGCGGAAGCAGAAGACGCCACCCCGCCAGATTAACGTCGACGACGACTCCACGGCGTCGTCGGATCCACGGGCTCGTCGGGACCAGCGCCAAGTCCTTGACGATCAGCGACAAGAGGACGCTCGGACGACAATCGAGCGCCGACGAGAAGCCCGGCGACAATCGGATCAGCGCGCTGGGACCGCTGTCTACACGCACGCGCCCGGTGAACCAGGCGACTTGCCGTACGCGGCAGGTTTCCCTGCGTTCACCCGTGAGCTGCGGCGCGTCCAGTGGCCCAGCATGAAAAATTTCAAGCCCGACGTACCCGAGAAGTACGACGGCAAGACGCACCCCTCGGAGTTCCTCAGCATCTACACCATCGCGGTGCAGGCTGCCGGGGGACGCGACGAGAAGATACTGGCTAATTACTTCCCGCTAGTGCTTAAGCCGAACGTTCGTTCTTGGCTTATGCACTTGCCGGAAGGCTCCATTTCTTCGTGGGCAGATCTGTGCCACCAATTTGTTGGCGCCTTCACAGGCGGCCACAAACCCCACGGCCAGGAGAGCGATCTCCACATCTTGGCCCAGAAGAAAGGACAACCCCTGCGCAAGTATATTCAACGGTTAAGCCGCGTGCAGCACAACATTCCCGACGTCCACCCTGCTGCGGTTATCAGCGCGTTCCACCAGAACGTGCGTAACCACCGCATGCGAGAAAAGATGGCCATGACCAAGATCCGGGATGTCAGCGAGCTCTACGCTCTGGCTGACAAGTGCGCGCGCGCTAAAGAAGGGAGGAGACTCCCCGGAGAGGATATTGGCGCAGGGGGAAGCGACAGTGAGGACGCCGCCCCGGCAAAGGAGAGCCGGCGGCGAAACAACAGAAGAAAGAAGAGCAAGGAAGTGCTGGTCGTCGAGCATTCCGGCAAGGAGGCTCCCGCCAAGAAGGCACAGGCAGGCGGCTCCGGCAAGGAGCCTGCCCCTGTAGCGGCAGCCGACAACCAGGACGGCTCCGACAAGCAATACTGCAAGATCCACCGCACCAAGGGTCACGACCTTTCAAACTGCAAGCGAGTCGAGTACCTCGTAGAACAACAGAAGGCTGAATACGAGTGTCGCGACAAGGAGAAGGCCCAAGGTGGCGGAGGAGAGCCAAGCAAGAAGCGGCCATTCAATGGCCGGGGAGGACGCCGCGGCAAGGCCAAGCAGCGGCAAGGAGATCGACCTCCCCGAGGCCGCGACAAAGATGAGGAAGAAGACGACGACGACGACATGGAGGAAGGTGATAACAGCGAGCAGGAGTTCCAGAAGGCCACAGAAGTTCTGTGTGTCGACGGAGGCGCCTCTCTGCATACTTCCCACCGCCAACTCAAGCAGTGGGTGCGGGAAGTAAATGTAGCTGAGCCGCCCGTTCAGTCACGCAGGCTCCTGAAGTGGTCCGGCACGCCCATCATTTTTGATCTTGAGGATCACCCTGACCGCACAACGGCGGTCGGGTGCTTGCCGATGTTGGTCTCACCAACTATCCGCAACCTCAAGGTCACCAAAATGTTGGTTGACGGCGGGGCCGGCCTGAACTTGATCTCCTCAGCTGTGATCAAGAAACTGTAGATCCCAGACGGCGAGCTCGAAGAGACCGGTTCGTTCCAAGGAATAAACCCAGGAAGGAGCAAGCCCAAGGGGAAGATCACTCTGCCCGTGACCTTTGGCGGGAAGCTCAACTTCAGGACGGAGAGGATAACCTTCGACGTGGCCGATATCCCATTGCCATACAATGGGATACTTGGACGTCCTGCCCTCGCAAAGTTCATGGCAGCTTCCCACTATGCCTACAACGTACTCAAGATGCCGGGGCCGATAAGCGTCATCTCTGTCCCTGGCGACAAGAAGGATGCGCTTATCTGCACTGACAAGATATACCGGGATGCAGCAGCCGCAGCGGAGAGCAACACACTTGCCGCTGAAGCTCCCGGGGGGAAGAAGACCAAGACCAAGTCCGACAAGTGCTCTGGGGCCCACTCCGGCAAACGCACCTCTTCGGAGTGCTGCGCTGCCGTCGAGGACGCACCATCGAGCTCCACCAGCAAGTGCAAGAAGGGGATGGCCGCTCCACCGGCAACCAAGAAGGTGTCCGCCAAGGAGGACGGCACTGGTGGTACCTTCACCATCAGTGCTACGCTTGACAGCAAATAGGAAAGCGCGCCCGTTGCCTTCCTGCGGGCGAATGTCGATGTGTTTGCATGGCAACCATCTGACATCCCCGGCGTTCCCAGGAAGGTAATTGAGCACAAGCTTGCTGTTTGTCCTCATGCGCGGCCCGTCAAGCAGAAGGTCAGGAAGCAAGCCGTGAAGCGCCAAGAATTCATTGCCGAAGAGATCAAGAAGCTAGAAGCAGCAGGCCTGGTTAGAGGCGTGATCCATCCAACGTGGTTAGCCAATCCAGTTGTCGTACGCAAGGCTAATGGGAAGTGGAGACTTTGTATAGACTTCACCGATGTGAATAAAGCATGTACCAATGATCCATTTCCCTTGCCGCGTATTGACCAGATTGTTGACTCCACTGCCGGATGTGAGCTGCTTTCCTTCCTCGATGCATACTCGGGTTACCACCAGATATTCATGGCCAAGGAAGATGAAGAGAAGACTGTATTTATCACTCCATGCGGCACATATTGCTTCATACGCATGCCCTTTAGATTGAAGAATGCATGCTCAACATTTGCAAGGGTGGTGCACACTGCTTTTGAGCCACAGATCCACAGAAATGTGGAGGCTTACATGGATGACATAGTGGTCAAGAGCAAGAGCAAAGATACCCTGATACAAGATCTGGAAGAAACGTTTGAGAATCTGCGCAAGATCCAGCTTAAGTTGAACCCCGAGAAGTGCGTCTTTGGAGTCCCCTCCGGCAAGCTTTTCGGGTTCTTTGTGTCCCAGAGGGGGATTGAAGCCAATCCCGACAAGATAAAAGCCATCGAGCAGATCGAAGCCCCGAAGCGCGTCAAGGACGTGAGGAGACCTGCAGGTTGTGTAGCTGCCCTCAGTAGGTTCATTTCAAAGTCTGCAGAACGCGCCCTGCCTTTCTTCAAGATCTTGAAGAAGGCAGGTCCTATGAAATGGACTCCGGAAGCGGAGACAGCGCTGCAAGACTTAAAAGGATACCTATCCTCCACTCCAATACTTGTCGCACCTAGGCCACAAGAGAAGTTGCTGCTGTACCTAGCAGCAACCAATCAAGTGGTTAGTGCTGCGTTAGTAGCGGAGAGGGAGGCTGACGAGGAGTCTACACCACCGGCAAGTGAATCCAGCGACAAGCAGGGGGCTTCCCCGACAAGCTCTGGCTCCGACAAGAACAAGTCTGCGCAGGAACAAGGAGAAGTGCGGAAGAAGATGGTGCAGCGCCCAGTGTATTTTGTAAGTTCCCTCTTGCAGGGAGCTAGGTCAAGATACTCTGGGGTGCAGAAGTTGCTTTTCGGCCTCCTCATGGCCTCAAGAAAGCTGCGCCATTACTTCCAGGCACACGAGATAACAGTGGTCACTCGCTTTCCGTTGAAGAGGATATTGCAAAATCCAGAAGCAACAGGCAGGATCGTTGAGTGGGCACTGGAGCTGTCAAGCTTTGGTCTCAAGTTTGAGAGTACTTCAACTATACAGAGCAGAGCTTTGGCAGAATTCATAGCAGAATGGACCCCGACGCCCGATGAAGAAGTTCCAGAGACAAGTGTCCCCGTACAAGAAGCAAGCAGTGAATGGGTAATGTACTTTGATGGTGCCTTCTCGCTGCAAGGCGCCGGTGCCGGCGTGGTACTCATAGCGCCCACCGGGGAGCACCTCAAGTATGTTGTCCAAATGCACTTTCCCAGGGAACAAGCGACAAACAATACTGCTGAGTATGAAGGTTTGCTTGCCAGCCTCAGAATTGCGGCCGAGTTTGGGATCAAGAAGTTGATTGTGCGGGGAGATTCCCAGTTGGTGGTCCGGCAAGTTAACAAGAGTTACCAGAGCCCTTTGATGGAAGCTTATGTTGATGAAGTGAGGAAGCTTGAATGACACTTTGAAGGTCTGCAAATGGAGCATGTTCCAAGAGCTCAGAATGATATTGCAGATGGCCTTTCAAAGTGTGCTGCGATGAAGTTACCTGTGGAACCAGGGACCTTCCTGCTCAAGCTAACTCAGCCATCCGTTACACCATCAGTTGGACAAAGTAAGAAGAGAAAGTTGGTCTCCGGCGACTACTTGCCGGCGGATCTTCCAGAAGCCGCCGCCAAGGTCCCCAAGATCAACAACAAAGATGTTGAGGAACAGTTTGCTCCTGCAGATCCAAGGGTCTGTACAGTTGAAGCAAGCGTTCCCGACAAGCCTCGCCCCGGCGAGCTTGCCGGGGAACCATCAGCTCCGACAGAACCGGAGGTTCTTGCCGCACAAGCTGGGGTTCCCGCAGCAGCCCTCATGCCTTTAGTCCTTGCCGTTGAGCCCCAGGCTCCGGCATGGGCACAGCAGATTGTCCGTTTTCTGCAAACTGGAGAACTTCCCGACGACTCAGAAGAGATAGAGAAGATAACCAGGCAGTCAAGTATGTACCAGTTCGTTGATAATGAACTGTACAGAAGAAGACTCAATGGTATCAGGTTGAAGTGCATTTCCAGGGAAGATGGACAGAAGCTGTTGGCAGAGATACATGGAGGCATATGTGGTCACCACATTGGCGCAAGGGCACTTGCCGGGAAGGCGTTCCGGCAAGGGTTCTTCTGGCCAGAAGCCCTCCAAGATGCAACTGCACAAGTAACCAAGTGTGAAGCGTGCCAGTTTCATGCCAAACAAATTCATCAGCCAGCTCAAGCTCTCCAGACGATCCCTTTGTCCTGGCCCTTCTCGGTCTGGGGGCTCGATATCCTCGGACCCTTCCCCCGTGCTGTCGGGGGCTTTGAGTACTTGTACGTTGCAATCGACAAGTTTACAAAGTGGCCAGAAGTGGAACCAGTGAGAAAGGTGACAGCACAGTCAGCAGTCAGGTTCTTCAGGTCGATTGTTTGCCGTTTCGGGATCCATAACAGGATCCTCACCGACAACGGTACACAATTTACTAGTCGCACCTTCATGCAGTACGTCCAAGACCTTGGCGCCAATGTCTGTTTCGCTTCTGTTGCTCACCCGCGGAGCAATGGTCAAGCGGAGAGGGCAAATGCTGAAGTGCTGCGTGGACTCAAGACAAGAACCTTCGACAGGCTGCGCAGGTGAAAGTGCAACTAATCCCCGGGTGGTTTTGGTAATTAATAACAACATATATATCATTGAACTAATATTATCTTGAGAATCATTTCAAAGAAGTTCGATGATGTGGGTATGGAAATGTCTGAAGAAGTGGACCCCTCAAAATGCTAAGACAAGCATTGGCAAAAGCTCAAGACTCCTTTTTGGTTTAGTGATCAAAGATCACATTGAGTCCATAGGAAAGCCAATACTATTAAAAGGGGATGAGGTTGTGTTAATGTTCTTGTTGCTCAAGTGCTTGGTGATCTAACTCCCTCAACTATCAGCACTATTCACTACTTAACACACACCCATAAGTAATCTCGGTCACACCGATTTCTCCAACTCAGTCCCACCGAGATGAACCACTTCAGTTGTTTCTCCAAACCCTAGCTTCTCGGTCAAACCGATTCTGAGTTTCGGTCTCACCGAAAAAGGGCTGCCAACCTTCTGTGATCAGTTGACATCAATTCGGAATATCCGAGTTTATATTTTCGGTCTCACCAAAATGGCAAACCCTAACCTTTGACTCACTTCGGTCTCACCGAGATGGTATTTTCGGTCCCACCGAAAATCCCAACGTTCACTATATTTGAACTTTCGGTCTGACCGAGTTTTCACTTCGGTCTCACCGAGATTGGTCAAATGTGTGTGTAACGGTTGGATTTTGTGTGGAGGCTATATATACCCCTCCACCCCCTCCTCATTCGTGAGGAGAGCCATCAGAAAGTACCACCACTTCTACCATACACTTTCTGAGAAGTGAACCACCTACCCTTGTGTTGAGATCAAGCCATTCCATTCCTACCATATGAAACTTGATCTCTAGCCTTCCCAAGTTGCTTTCCACTCAAATCTTTCTTCCACCACAGCCATATCAGTGAGGAGAGTTGAGTGTTGGGGAGTTTATCACTTGAAGCACAAGAGCAAGGAGTTCATCATCATCAACACCGTCTATTACCTTTTGGGGGGTGGTGCCTCCTAGATTGGTTAGGTGTCGCTTGGGAGCCTCCGTCGTGATGTGGAGTTGAACCAAGAAGTTTGTAAGGGCAAGGAGATCGTCTACTTCGTGAAGATCTACCCCGAGTAAGGCTAGTCCTCCGTGGGCGTAGGCCGTGATGGAATAGACAAGGTTGCTTCTTCGTGGACCCTTCGTGGGTGGAGCCCTCCGTGGACTCGCGCAGCCGTTACCCTCCGTGGGTTGAAGTCTCCATCAACGTGGATGTACGATAGCACCACCTATCGGAACCACGACAAAAATCTCCGTGTCACCAAACTGCGTTTGATCTTCTCCACCTCTCTTTTACATGTGCAATTTACTTTCCGCTGCATAAACTCTAGAATTGCATGTGTAGGGTGTTACTTGAACTGATCTTGTTTGTGAAACTGCCAAAAACATTGCATGATCTAAAGGCAGATTTTTTATATTGTCAAGTAGTCTAATCACCCCCCCTCTAGACCTACTTTCGATCCTACAAGTGGTATCAGAGCTTTGGTCTCCATTGCCTTGGTTTCCATAGCGTTGGACTCCATAAGCTTGGTTTCACAACCTAGGAGAGTATGGCGTCTAGTGAGGGTAATTATCGTAGAGGTCCTTACTTTGATGGTACAAATTTTGCTAGTTGGAAGCATAAAATGAAAATGCATATTCTTGGTCATAACCCAGCCGCATGGGGCATTATTTGTGTTGGCATGCAAGGTGACTTCTTTGAAGAAGGAAAAGTTCCGGATCGCGAAGCTACACCCGAAGAATTGAAGATGTTGCAAAACAATGCTCAAGCTTGTGACATTCTCTTCAATGCTTTGTGTCCCGAAGAGTTCAACAAAATCAGCCGTCTTGAGAATGCTAAAGAGATTTGGGATACTTTGGTTGAAATGCACGAGGGTACTGAATCTGTGAAGGAATCAAAGCTAGATATTCTTCAAGGTCAACTTGACAAGTTCAAGATGAAGGATGGTGAAGGAGTCGCTGAAATGTACTCTAGGCTTGCTCTCATCACAAATGAGATTGCTGGCTTAGGAAGCGAAGAAATGACCGACCAATTCATCATTAAGAAGATTCTCAGAGCTTTGGATGGAAAGTATGACACCGTGTGCAGTTTGATCCAAATGATGCCAAACTACAAGACTCTCAAGCCAACTGAAGTCATTGGAAGGATTGTTGCTCATGAGATGACACTTAAGGATAAGGAAGAGCTTCACAACAAGTCAAGTGGTGCTTACAAAGCTGCAAGTGATGCTCCTACTACCTCAAGTGACAAGTTAGTTTCCAATGAAGACATAAGCCTAATGGTCAGGAACTTCAACAAGTTCTACAAGAATAGAGGCAAAGAAAGAAGCTCAAAGTCTAGATCATATGATGGAAAGAGATCTTCTAGTCGTGATCGAAACTGCTACAATTGTGGAAGACCCGGACACTTCTCAAATGAGTGTACGGCTCCCCACAAGAGAAGAGAAGAGTCTCCAAGAAGAAAAGCAAGAGATGAGTCACCTCGGAGAGAGAGAAGGAGTAGAGATGATCGTTATGAACGAAGACCTTCTCGGAGAAGCAAGGACTCGGAGAGGAAAGACAAGTCATCAAGGAGCTATACAAGAAGAAGACATCAAGCTCATGTTGGTGAATGGGTCTCTGGCTCCGACTCTGACAGTCAATCCGATGGAAGCTATCACTCCGACTCCGACTATAGTCAAGATGAAGGTGTTGCCGGACTTGCACTCGTATCCTCCAACTCCAACTCCTACGACTTATTTGATTCACCAAATGAGGGAATTGGAAGATGCTTCATGGCTAAAGGCCCCAAGGTAACACACCCTGAATTCATTGACTTTGATAGTGATGAGGATGACTTGCTTGGTGAAGATGAGCTCTTGCATGATAAATCTAGTGAGCTTAGTAATGATGAAAATGCTAGTAGTCTTTATAGTCGAGAAGAGTCGAATGACAATGCTATGAAGGAGATTGAGCGTCTAACTAAAGAACTAAACACTCTTAAGTTAGCTCATGAAACAACTCAAGAAGATCATAGAGAGCTCCTAAGATCTCATGAGAAGCTACGCTTCGAGAATCTCACTCTAGAGCAAGAACATGAGTTTCTAAAAGCGATCAATGACGATCTTCGAAAGAAGAGTTCTTCATATCTTGCCAAACGACTTCTCTTGTCTAATTTCTTGCCACCTATTAAGACTAAGCATGACAAGCATTAGAAAAATTCTTCCTCTAGTAGTAACAATAACCATGTTAAATCCAATATTGTTGCTTCTAGTAGTTCTCTTGATTCCACTAACAATGTTTCAAGCCAAGTTACACTTGAGCAAGAAAATAGCTTATTGAAGGAAATCATAGAGAAAGGTGTCTACAAGAGTCTTGCCGGAAGCAAGAACTTTGAGGAGATTGTTCGCAAACAAGGAAGGCACCGGAAGAATCAAGGGATTGGTTTTGAGCGAAAGTTCAACGCCGAAGGTGTTGAGTGGGAAGAAGGTCAATACCCTACTCCACAGTTTGTTTCACAAAAGGAGAAGTATGATCCCACTTCTTCCAATGTGGAACAAGCTCAAGATGACCTTCCACCACAAGACCACAAGCTAAAGGCCAAGGACAAGCTTCAAGAGGAGATTGATGCATTCATTGAAGCACCTCAAGCCATGGTCAAGTGGGTTCCCAAGGACACATCAAGTTCTACTTCGTCAAGCTCAACTACAACCCCAAGGATTCCCATCAAGATGATGTGGATCCCAAAGAAGAAGAACTAGAAGGTTCTTGAGGGTGACTCCGCCAACAAACTTCACTCATATTCATTTTGGCAAGAACTTATGCAATCAACTTCCACATCATGCACTAGTTCATGGAGTCACAAACCCTCTTGTTGGTAAGTCAAGGGACAAGGTAATCATTGCTTTCATGGACATCATCTTTTGTGAACTTCAATCTATGTCTATGGATATCCTTGTTTGTTCCTTGTGGGACTAACCCATGTAGGTATTGAAAGTGCCCTAATCCAAAGGATAGCTCCCAACTCTTGATGATCTACATCAACATTGAGCATCCACATCTTCAACATCTACATGAAGTCTTCTACGACAACCCAAGGTTAGTTTGACCCTTTAAAAGGGGTTCTCACATCTAGGGGGAGCTTTGCTCTAAAAATTGAGCTAAAGCATCTCCAAATGATGTGAACACATAAATGCTTTATGTAAAAGTGGTAACCCCACTTGTGCTTAAACGATGAGTATGACCTATGACCAAATGTTCTCATTTGGCTCCTAAGTCAATATACTCATATATAGATGACCTAGTCATCGACAAATTGTGTGCTAGTAGCTAGAGTTTTGGTTGTGCATGTTTGACACATATTTCAGTTGCTATCTTATTGTGTGAGCATGTTGAATGCATGATTTTATTCATTCAAGGACATCCATTTGTGGTTTTGATTGTTTTGGTTTCTTTTTCTGGCCAAATGGATGGACAAGAATGCCTAAGCACCTTCCCTAGCTATCTATGCTATCTTGTCTCAAATTCTATTCATGCTTATATCACAACTTTGAACAAGTCTTTTTCAGACAGTCCGAGTGAGGAGCACTCGGAACCACCGATTCGTCTAAGGCTGACTTCCAAAACCTTCTAAGTCCATTTCGGTCTGACCGGCTTCTCAATCTCGGTCCAACCGAAACACTTAGATTGATCTAGGTTTCATCTCGGTGAAACCGAGTTCAACATCTCGGTCTGACCGATATGCGTAACTGCACTGCAATTATGCATCTCGGTGACACCGAGTTTTTCAACTCGGTCCCACCGACAGCACGGGGTTATATATACTGAGGGCTGCGCGCGATTTATTCCTTTCAAACGTTCGCCCTCCAAGACCCCTGCTGCCGCCGCCCTGGTCTACGGATCGTCGCCTTCATCACCTGTGCGTCCTCGCCGCAGGTCTCCGCCGCCGTCAACGGTAATCTTCTCCGCCGTTGCCACCGTAGAGGGACACCACCAAGTTAGGGTGTGTCCCGATCCCTTTCATGCTCCACTTCTGATTCTTGCATGATAGGACTGCCCTGATTCAATCCAAGTTTGATATGATCCCAATACATTGTTAAGATCTTCTAGTTTCGAGGAAAATTCTTAGGTTTAGGTTTCCACGGAATGCATCTCAGTGAAGCCGATTCCTGAAACTCGGACTGACCGATTTGGTCTCTGACCATTGCACTACATAGTTCGGTCTGACCGAGTTGTGAAAATCGGAATGTCCGAATTGAAGTTTCTGTGAAACCCTAAGTTTTCGGTAGGACCGAAACCCATTTCGGTCTGACCGAAAGTGGTGTGTAGGTTCTGTTGAACACTTCGGTTACACCGAAACTTGAAATCGGTTTGACCGAAATACATTCTGTGAAAACTCAAAACTAAGTTTTTAAACTCATTTTTTTTGAAAAACTTCTGCAGTTGTGATAACTCTTCTATTCTGCCTATACCTTATCTTTTCACAGGTCTTTCAACCATGTCAGATGTCAGTGACAGCCAGAACAGGTCTGAATCACCATTTGCTGAAATCCCAGAGGCAGAAACAAGTCCTGCAAGCAGCTCTAGTGATGATGGTGAGAGGAGCACCCCTAGTGGTCTGCCTCCCGCAGCTACGAGAACCAGGAAGAAGAGAACTTCTGATGATGAGGATTCCGACTTTGTTGCTGAGGAAGTTACCTCCAAGCCCAAGA
Organism: Secale cereale; assembly: GCA_902687465.1. Taxonomy (NCBI): domain Eukaryota; kingdom Viridiplantae; phylum Streptophyta; class Magnoliopsida; order Poales; family Poaceae; genus Secale; species Secale cereale. The sequence goes on from LR738715.1 coordinate 727,024,304, forward strand.
GGAATGTGGTTGCCAAAGAGCACCAAGGGCAGCAGCCAAGGAAAGGTACAAGCAAGGTAAAACAGTCTGCAGTTGCTAAGAAACTCATCTTGGAAGAGCCTGCTCCAAGCAAGGTGAAGAAGACTTCCAAGAGGAAGAGAGTTGTTTATGCTGAACCTCAAGTTGATGTTGCTGAAGAAGAAGAAGAAGATGCACCCCAGCCTCCTCCTCAGAAAGCTAAGTTCATGGGTGATGCTATTCGGGCTCAAGCCTCCTCCAAGCCCAAGAAGCCTGCTCCAGCTAAGGCAGCTCCAGAGAAGCCCAAGAGGACAACCAGAAGCATTCCAGCTTCTGAGAAGAACAAAGGTGAGATGCCACCTTCTGAGTCAGATGAAGAGCATGTGTTGCTCAAGCTCCGTCCCAAGTTGCCACTCCACAATGATGCTCATCCTCAAGCTGAGGATATGAAGGCAAGAAAGGACAAAGGTCTCAGGCTATGGAGACAGTCTGATCCATATGCCGTAAGAAGAAGGACTGCTGTGGACCCCAGATTCCACACCAGAGAGCAGCAGGATTTCTATGAGACCGTGCTAATGGATAAGAAGCCCATTGTTGCTGACACCAGGTATGTTGACTGGAAGTACATTGACAGCAGAGAGCATCGGGACTTCTTTCCCCATGTGCATGAGAGCTTTACTGCATGTGGAGTTGCTGATTTTGTGGGTCAAGAACTGACAGCCTGGAATGACGAGATGATCATGCAGTTCTATGCCACAGCCCATTTCTACCCCGATGGCAAGATCACCTGGATGACTGAAGGTCAAAGGTTTTCTTCAACTGTTGCAGAATGGGCAGAACTTCTGAACGCTCCAGTGCAGAGAGAGGACGACATTGATGTCTATGGGATTCCTAAGAAGAGTCATGATTCTATGAAGAATATGTACAAGGAGATCCCAGCTGCTGATTTGGAAGGATGGAAGCTCGGCTCAGTGTATTATCTCCAGGCAGGTCTGACCACCACCAACACTATTCTGAGGCATACTTTGATGCCTAAGTCAGGTGACCACCGAATGATACGAGGCTATTCTATCAACATGCTGCACATTCTCGATGAGAAGGCACCTTTTAAGGTGATGGACTTGATGGTTGAGACCATTAAGAGGACTGCAGCTGACCAGAAGAGGTCATGTGGGTTTGCTCCGCAGATACAGATGCTCATCAACGCCAAGTTTGGCACGGGCAAATTCATGTTGGATAGGAAGCACTTGCCACTGCAGCCAGAGCATGAGGACAACGTAGTTGTGATGGATGAAGAGGATCCCACCTCAGTTGAAGGGCAAGCCAAGATCGAAGCTGCAAAGAAAGCCAAAGCTGACAGAGAGGCAGCAGCAGCAGCAGCTAAGCCAAAGAGCTTTGGAGAACAAATCCTTGAAGCAACCCAGAGAATTGAACAACGCCTGGCCAGCATTGAGCAATCTCAGGAGAGCCTTGAGAGGATTGTCGAGGACAAGATCCACGCTCTAGACGTGAAGCTGACTGAGATTCAGGTGTCTGTCAACAAGCTTGAGGCAGACATGGAGGAGACTAGGCAGGAGAGAGCAGAGCTTATGCAGGATGATATAGTCCAGGACTCTCATCGCCAGACTGCTCCGGTTCCCAGAGGATCCAGGTCTGCAGCTATCCCAGTTACTTCAGCTCCAGCCACAGCTCCAGCTCCAGCATCCACTCCTCCAGCGCAGACATCAGCAGAAGTCTTCGCCGACGCAGCTATCTCTACACCGACATCTACCCAGACGGGAGCAGCCAGCCGAGCCCGCAGTGACGCTTAGCTCTATACCTTTTCGAACTTTTTGGTAACTTGTTGCCAAAGGGGGAGAAATTGCTATAGATCATAGGGCTTCGAGAGAGAGAGTGCTCCTTCGTCTTTTCGTTCTTTTGCCGGTTTTCCTTGAGATACATTGGTTTCTTTTGGTTCCAGATACTTTATGTGTGCTTGCTACTACGTTTGATGCTACCTTAATGAGTGCTTAGTCATACTATGCCTTAATGTGTGCTTATTGCTTATCATATGCTATTTCTTATTGTATGGCTATTTACTCTTGTCTTGGTGATTGAGTGCATGTTATTCATTCTTATCATTTTGTGCGCTCCACCAAGATGTATGTGACATGGAAGAGTGACCCATAATCCTAATCGATTGTGCATTTGCATTCAAACGCAAATTTTAAATAATGCACAAATTTAGGGGGAGCTCTTGTTTATCACATACTTCTCAAAGCGACGATATTATTCATTGATTATACCTTTTGTCGAAGCTTTGATCTATATGTTGTCATCAATTACCAAAAAGGGGGAGATTGAAAGTGCAACTAATCCCCGGGTGGTTTTGGTAATTAATAACAACATATATATCATTGAACTAATATTATCTTGAGAATCATTTCAGAGAAGTTCGATGATATGGGTATGGAAATGTCTGAAGAAGTGGACCCCTCAAAATGCTAAGACAAGCATTGGCAAAAGCTCAAGACTCCATTTTTGGTTTAGTGATCAAAGATCACGTTGAGTCCATAGGAAAAGCCAATACTATTAAAAGGGGATGAGGTTGTGTTGATGATCTTGTTGCTCAAGTGCTTGGTGATCTAGCTCCCTCAACTATCAGCACTATTCACTACTTAACACACACCCATAAGTAATCTCGGTCAAACCAACTCTGTCCCACCGAGATGAAGTTATTTCTACAAACCCTAACATCTCGGTCACTCCGATTTCTCCAACTCAGTCCCACCGAGATGAACCACTTCAGTTGTTTCTCCAAACCCTAGCTTCTCGGTCAAACCGATTCTGAGTTTCGGTCCCACCGAAAAAGGGCTGCCAACCTTCTGTGATCAGTTGACATCAATTCGGAATATCCGAGTTTATATTTTCGGTCTCACCGAGATGGCAAACCCTAACCTTTGACTCACTTCGGTCTCACCGAGATGGTATTTTCGGTCCCACCGAAAATCCCAACGTTCACTATATTTGAACTTTCGGTCTGACCGAGTTTTAACTTCGGTCTGACCGAGATTGGTCAAATGTGTGTGTAACGGTTGGATTTTGTGTGGAGGCTATATATACCCCTCCACCCCTTCCTCATTCGTGAGGAGAGCCATCAGAAAGTACCACCACTTCTACCACACACTTTCTGAGAAGTGAACCACCTACCCTTGTGTTGAGATCAAGCCATTCCATTCCTACCATATGAAACTTGATCTCTAGCCTTCCCAAGTTGCTTTCCACTCAAATCTTTCTTCCACCACAGCCATATCAGTGAGGAGAGTTGAGTGTTGGGGAGTTTATCACTTGAAGCACAAGAGCAAGGAGTTCATCACCATCAACGCCGTCTATTACCTTTTGGGGGGTGGTGCCTCCTAGATTGGTTAGGTGTCGCTTGGGAGCCTCCGTCGTGATGTGGAGTTGAACCAAGAAGTTTGTAAGGGCAAGGAGATCGCCTACTTCGTGAAGATCTACCCCGAGTAAGGCTAGTCCTCCGTGGGCGTAGGCCGTGATGGAATAGACAAGGTTGCTTCTTCGTGGACCCTTCGTGGGTGGAGCCCTCCGTGGACTCGCGCAGCCGTTACCCTCCGTGGGTTGAAGTCTCCATCAACGTGGATGTACGATAGCACCACCTATCGGAACCACGACAAAAATCTCCGTGTCACCAAACTGCGTTTGATCTTCTCCACCTCTCTTTTACATGTGCAATTTACTTTCCACTCAAATCTTTCTTCCACCACAGCCATATCAGTGAGGAGAGTTGAGTGTTGGGGAGTTTATCACTTGAAGCACAAGAGCAAGGAGTTCATCACCATCAACACCGTCTATTACCTTTTGGGGGGTGGTGCCTCCTAGATTGGTTAGGTGTCGCTTGGGAGCCTCCGTCGTGATGTGGAGTTGAACCAAGAAGTTTGTAAGGGCAAGGAGATCGCCTACTTCATGAAGATCTACCCCGAGTAAGGCTAGTCCTCCGTGGGCGTAGGCCGTGATGGAATAGACAAGGTTGCTTCTTCGTGGACCCTTCGTGGGTGGAGCCCTCCGTGGACTCGCGCAGCCGTTACCCTCCGTGGGTTGAAGTCTCCATCAACGTGGATGTACGATAGCACCACCTATCGGAACCACGACAAAAATCTCCGTGTCACCAAACTGCGTTTGATCTTCTCCACCTCTCTTTTACATGTGCAATTTACTTTCCGCTGCATAAACTCTAGAATTGCATGTGTAGGGTGTTACTTGAACTGATCTTGTTTGTGAAACTGCCAAAAACATTGCATGATCTAAAGGCAGATTTTTTATATTGTCAAGTAGTCTAATCACCCCCCCTCTAGACCTACTTTCGATCCTACAGCAGGTGCGGAAGAAACTGGATAGAGGAGCTACCGGCGGCTCTTTGGTCAATCAGGACGACACCAAGTCGAGCCACCAGACAGACACCCTTTGCTCTTGTCTATGGAGCAGAGGCAGTTCTCCCCACGGAACTCGTATACGGATCTCCTCGGGTGCTCGCTTATGATGAGCTCGAGCAAGAGCAACTGCGACAAGATGATGCATTGCTCCTCGAGGAGGAACGTCTCTAGGCTGCTGTACGAGCTGCTCGATACCAGCAAGCCTTGCGCCGCTATCATAGCCGCATGGTCAAGGCCAGGAGTCTCGAGGAAGGCGACCTTGTTCTTCGGCGTGTTCAGTCCGCCAAGAATTCCAACAAGTTGACGCCGAAGTGGGAAGGCCCTTATCGGGTGAGACAAGTCACAAGGCCCGGCGCTGTCCGCCTTGAGACCGAAGAAGGCTTACCGGTGAGCAACTCCTGGAACATAGAGCATCTTCGCAAGTTTCACCCATAAGGCGCGGTTGCCGTGATCCGCTCCGGCAACCACCTTTTGTACGAGTCTTGCCGCTGTTGCATGTAAACCTTTGTACAAAGCCGGGCGCAGATCCCATGCATCAGTAAAGTTTTCGTGCTTCGCACTATTTGCCATTTCCATGCCTTTCTTTGCTATTTGCATGCTTTATTTGGCACCTTGTGCAAAGCACATCCTCGGTAAGCACTAGCAAGCCGTAAGGCCCTATGCTTGTTTTCCCTCCTCTTTTTCTTTCCCTCTTAAGCAGAAGGAGACTTCCTCGCGCACAAGTTTGCCGGGGGGGAAGGAGATGGAGGATGAACCAAGTGCTGTTCAAGAAAGAGGAGCCTTGTCGGGGAACAAGCAACATATGAAAGCTAAGTTACCAGAATTTGAGCAGTTCAAATTTTTAAATTTTAGTTATCTTCCTTGAACAACCACACTTTGTATGGAAAACCTGTGCGCGGAGGAACCTACCCGTGGTTAGCCGTACCCTTACCTTGTTTCCGAGCACGCTCAATGACTTAAGTGAGCTGCGACAAGTGTCGCGCCCTTATTTCATTTTCGAGTTCGCTCAGCAAGCTAAGTGCGCTGCGGCTAGCTGCGGCAAGGTTGCTTGCCGGTAAGGTCCTTTGCCAGCAGGCTGCTAAGAGTCCAGCACTCAGCGCTCGCGGCGGGGGCCCCTTGCCGACAAGTCCCCTAAAAGCGTGGGGTAGAAAGCATACAAAGTGAAGGACCAAAAGCAAGGGAGATAACACCGCATTGATTGCTCGAAAATAAGATAGTATATTACAGAGATAACTTGTCGCAAGGACTAATAGATTCATGTTCATGGCACACTTTGCAGCAGCAAAGGAAATAAGAAAGAAAGAGGCCTAGTCTACGCGGTCGCCTTCACGCCTGGAGATCTTGTTCACCTTGGCGACGATGTGGGCGACCTGCGCCTTCAACGCCTCCAGATCTGCGTCGTCCGGCAAGCTGCGGAGGACGTTGACGAGATTAATGCCAGGGTTGCGGTAGACAATCTTCGTCAAGACGCGCTCCAAGGTGCCCGCGCAGAGCTGACGCGACTCCTCGGCCAGCTGCGCGGGGAGCTTCTCCTGCAGACGTGCAAGCGCTGGCGCGATTCCCCTGAAGAAGAGACTTAACTTGGCGCTGTGGGGAAGATTTTCATCCGGAGAGTACACAAGGTGATCCACCCTCAGCGCCATCAGCTCCTTGTCGATATTAGCAGCAGAAGCGACCAAGTCGTCGGTCCACTGCTCCACAGCCCGGCTGAAGTTGTTCGCTGAAGTGGCGGCGCTCTCCACTAGGCCTCGTTCCTTGCGGAGCTCGTCCTTCAGCTTCGTTTCGCGATCCCGGGCGGCGTCAAGTGAATCAGTCAAAGTGGAGACCTTCAACTCCAAGTCAGCGATTGAATATTTGGCGGCAGTAAGCTCGTCGCCCTTCTTGGAGAGGCGTACCTGAAGGTCAGAGTTGGTGTGGGCGTCCTTCTCCCGCTCCACATTGAGCGCGGTGACCCTGTCCTCACTCGCCTTCAGGTACCGCTCCAGCTGCTCAACCTTGAGTTACAGTTCCCTCTTGGCGGTTTCCGCGGCGGCTGCGGCTTCCTTTGCCTCCTTCAAGGCTTGCTCCCGGGCGGTGAGCTCGTCGTCATGGGCGTCGAGCTCAACCTTCCGCTGGTTGAGCGCCCCCTCCCGACGAGACAGCTCCTCGGCGGCCAGCCGCTGCCGCTCTTCTGCCTCCGCCTTCTCCAGGAGGAAGGCTTGCTGCTCCCCGGCGAGTTCTTCCCGCTCCTCCGCCAAGTTGCGGAGGGCGGCCTGGTTGGCGGCGCGAAGCTCCGCGGCCCGCTTCTCCAAGTCCACTCCAGCCTTGGTGGCAAGAGCTTCTCGGGAGTCCAGCTTCGCCTGTCTGGCCCGGTAAAGGGCCAGGAGCCGGCGAAGCAGCTTCTCCTCTTCGGGCTCGTCGCTCCCGCCGAGCGCATCAACAATCTTCAACCCCGCGGAGGCGAGGACCTCTCTGTCGTAGGTCTCTCCCTCCACGGGGGCTCGCGACAAGGAACCCCACGGGACTTGTATGAAGACTCCGTTGGGGGCCTCAAGGTAGACGCCTGGCTGCTCCTTGGCGGCGGAGGGGTCGGCGGCCGGTGCAGCGCTTGACGCTCCTGCTGCCTTCGGGCCAGCAGTGTGGTCGCCGTCCCCCTCCCCAGCCGCGGCATCTGCGCCCGGGGCGGTCTCCTCAGCGGCAGGCTCGTCGGCTCCTGCCATGCCCTCAGCGGCAGTGGCGTTGCCGCCATCGCCTTGCGCGCCCTCCTCGCCGGTGGCCTCAGTCTCCATCTGCTCCGGCGCAGGAGGATCTAGCAGTAGAAGAAGAAAAGAAAAGATCAAGCAAATATCCAAAAAGACGAGTTCAAGAAGATAAAGCTACAAGACTCACCTTCGCGAACTTCGTCGACGACAGGCTCCCTCGCCGGGGAGTCCTCCCTTGGCGGTGGAGCAGCGGCCCCTGCTGGCGGAGGGCCGCCCCTGCCCTCCCTTGGCGGGGTGGCCACCCTCGTCGGGCTGCTCACCCTTGGCGGGGTGCCCGCCCTTGGCGGGGTGCCCGTCCTTGTCGGAGCATTCTCCCTCACCGGGGAGTTCGCCCTTGGCGGGGAGGGTAGAGCAAGCGGCTCGTCGGGGGCAGTCTCCGGGCGCTCCTGCGGCTGCGGCTCCACTTCTGCACAAGACAAACAAGACAACAAGATGTCAGTACAAATAACAACCTCAAGCGCGCCCGTCGGTCAGAAAAGAATAACCACCAGACTTACGCTGGGGGCTGCGCTGGGGGCTGCTCCTCGGAGCAGCGGGTTGATCCGGCAAGCCTGCCGTCGGCGTCTCTCCGGTCGCCGCGGTGGGCGAGTCGTCTTCGACCTCGACCACAGGGATCTTGGCCCTCTTCGCCGTCCGCTGGGCCAGGGTCCTGAAAGCAAAGCAAGAACAAGATCAGAATCATCAAGAAAAATCGAGACAGAATTGAAGAAGTTACAAGTCGCAAGTACTTACTCCTCTTCCTCGTCGTCGCCGGAGCTAAGGGCGGAGAAGTCGAACTCCACCTGAGATTCTCCCGCGCGAGGAGCAGGAGGAGAAGGCTCCCTCGGGCACTTGGCGGTCTCCGGGGCTGGGGGTTGCGAAGACCCAGCCTCCGTTGACGCCGAGGCCCGGGGAGCAGGCGGAGCAGCCGCTCCGCTCCGGGAGGATCCCCCTCCGCTTGGCGCTAGTGCGCGGGGCGCCTCCGTCGCGGCTGGAGCGCGGGGCGCCTCCGTCGCGGCTTGGTTCGCCCTGGTGGCTCGCGTCGCCCGGCGAGCAGGCTGCTGTCGGGGCGCCTGCGTCCTCGTCGCTGTAGCCGCCTTGCGGAGGCGATTCCTCGGCGCTTGCGTGAGACTTGCCGGAGGCGGGGAGTTCTCTGAGGACGAGGAGGCGTCGTCGTCAAGTCCCAGAGATCCGCCGGTGTCTTCATCGGCCTCGACGTCCTCCTCCTCCTCCCCGGCAGGCTCGCTGGGCCCAGCGCCATGCCCGGCGACCTCGCTCCCTCCGGCGGTCCCGCTCCCTCCAGCGGTCCCGCTTCCTCCGGCGGCCCCGCTCCCTCCGGCGGTCCTGCTCCCTCCGGCAACCTCGCCTCCGGCGGCGGCCTCGCTCATGACCCCGGGTATCCCGGCATGCCTCAGGGAAGGAACCCCGGCAAACTCATCGGGCGGAAGCTTGAGCAACCTGAGGATTTCGGCCTCCTCTGCTTGGCTCAGCCGCGTTCGCGGCTTCCGCATCATCCACAGTACATCCAAAGTCTCCTGCCGCCGCAGCTGTGGCGGCCTCTTCCATCCGGGAAGCGATATAAGCTATATCCCGAGCCGTAGTGGCCCGGGTAAGGCCCCTGTTCTCCTCGGGGTTCTTGGGCACCTCAATCAAATTGTCAAAGAAGCTCAGAATGGCATCCGGCGGAGGCTGGATCCAAGTGGGGACGATGCCGTGGGAGTCGCACTCCAGCATCATCGCGCGCAAGGAGTCACGGGCGGTGCTGTTGCACAGTGGCACCACTCCCTTGGCGGGTCTGAACCACTCCGGATGCGCCGGGTCATGCTTGAAGAGCTCTCGCACCATTCCTTTCAGCTCCAAAGCGGTGAAATTGAAGTTCAATCCGCAGCGCAGCCTCATGATATCTGCCGCGTTGTCAAATTCCCAGGCGGGCCTTTTCCTTTCCTGTAAAGGGGCAATGCGGCGGCGAAGGAAATCTGCGCCAACCTCTCCGATGGTCAGATTGGCGGCCCGGAGACGGATAATCCTAACAAGGGCAATACTGAGTCTGTTGTCCTCCGGGGCCAATTCACTCCAGTCCCTCCCGCGCACTATGGCAGTTGTGCGCGGCGCAGTGAAGGGCTCCGGCTTGTCCTCCACCACCCAACACCAATCTGCACGCCATTCTTCCCACTTGCCGCGGAGTTCTCCCTTCAGGTATGAGTCCTTCTTATTCAACCGGAAGATCCAGGAGATGCCGCCGGAGAGGGGAGCGCCAGCCTCTACTCTAGGCATGAAGAAATGGCGAAAGAGCGCTACGTTTGGATGGATCCCAATGTAGTTTTCGCACAGATGTGCGAAAACCGCCATCGTAAGGATGGCATTGGGAGTGAAATCTAGGAGGTGGAGGTTGTATGTGTTCATAATGTCACAGAAAAACTCCGAGTACGGAGGGCACAGTCCGCAGTGAAAGAAGACGGCAAAGAAGAAATACCCGCCGGGAAACAGATCTCTGGCGACGGCGGGGAAGGCTCTGGTACGGGGATGGGCTTTGGTCTCCCCGGACCAGAAGAGGTAGTACTTGTTCCGCAGCTCCTTAGCGCTGAGCCTCGACGCGAAGACCACGTTCCTCTTCCGCAGGGCGGCAAGCTTCGCCGCCTGCTCGGATTTCTCCTTCTTGGCCTTGTCCGCTTTCGCCTTCTCGCTCTTCGGAGCCATGGCGGAGGCGGCGAGGGAAGAGGCGAGGAGCTCGACGGCGGAGGAGGGGTGGAGGCAATGAGCAGCGGGGGATTTCTGGAGGTTGAAGATGCAATGAAGACGAAGGAGGGAAACTGCCCCTGCTTCCTCTGCTTTTAAGGGGGGAGTGGGGGACGCTCCGCATTTCCCATTGAAGAACGAGGCCACGATCTCTCCCACGACGCCGCAATCGACGCGTGCCGTTAGGGAGGGGCGCGGCGGACGCGGAAGGGGATTTACGGCTCGCCGTGGGCCGCGCGTGCCCGTGCACTGTTTTGTGCCTGGCCCAACAGCGCTCGGCACCGTGTGTGGCCCAGGCCCGGGGGCTCCTGTCGGTGTACTAAGATAGGGGTACCTTAGTACCCCAACTTGTGCACGGGCAGTAGCAGCTTCCCGCGGCAGGGTTTACCACGTGCTTGCCGGAAACCTTTCTGGTCCCTATAAAGCCATTCAAGAACAAAGTATACAAGACAGAAGATCAAGGCCCCGGCAAGTGGAGCTTGCCGGGAAGGCTACACCAGGCTCAAGATTATCACATTAACACAAGACCCTGGCAAGAGGAGCTTGCCAGGAAGACCCGAAGACTGCATCTCAGAAGACATGCCTCGGCGCACCCTGCGCCCCGGCAGGACCCGGGGAGCGACAAGCTCCCGGGCCCGGCAAGGTCAAGGCCCCGGCAAGGTGCTTGCCGGGAGAGGAACTCACGATGTGTGCCCGCGCTCCAGCTCATCTGCCCACGCGTCGCCCTGGGGCCCTTCCAGGGACGCGTGGCGGATGGCTGTGCAGCCTGGGGGACGCGGTGGCAATCCACGGTGACGAGGCTACCGCCGTGTCGAATGGAGAAGCATGGACGGACGCTTTTGGGGTCGACGGTGACGGGCATTTAATACCCTTGTCCCCCACTGTCAAAGTTAGGTGGTGACCACTGTTCATCCACTGTTCACGCACTATTCCCGCACCGTTACAACTACCACCACAGTTACATTTTTGCCCTCCTCTACGTTGACACCTGTCGGTGACCCCTTGGGCTATAAAAGGAGGCCCATGCACAACGTAGAAAGGGTTCGAATCCTAAGCAACTCTCTCGCTCGGTGTAGCTAGTACTGTAGCTCTTCAAGCTCCCGAGCTCAATACAACCAAAGCAGGAGTAGGGTTTTACGCGTCCGCGCGGCCCGAACCTGGGTAAACTGCCCGCGTGCTCTCCTCGATCTGCTCTTCGTGCTCCCTCCGCTCCCTTACCGCAACATAGAAGGGGCTCCGGTCCCATAGGTGCTCGTGGGAGGACAGTTTCCCCCGACAGGGGTATACCCGACGCCCAGGGCTTTCCTCGGTATTTGGAGGGCCGTAGGGAAGGGGTATACCCGACGCCCTTCAGGAAGGTCCGGCGACACCCGCGGGTGTCACCGCGTCGGTGTCGTAGAAGCCGTTAGCAATTTCTCTCGACACAAAACAACCACCGCCACACTGGACAATCCGTAGTGCACCACCCAACATGCAGCCCACCAGCCCATGCAACCACGGTCACCGAACCAACTTCGCCGTCTCACTGAGGCCCCCGACATGAGACCCGGAGGAGGGAAGAGGAGACAACAAGCTCGGGGGCATCCGCAACTTAGCCGACGGAAGGGGACAACAGGGGCCTACCGAGCCCAAATGGGTTCGGTCAGCCCCTATCGCCACCCCGCAGCACGTCGGCTAAAGAAGCCACCGCCACTCGAAGACCACCGCCGCCTCGCCACCATCACTAGGGATTAGCGCCGCCGCGCATCGAACCGCCGGCCCGCCCCAACTCAGGTGGGGCCCAAAAGGGCGCCGCCGGCAACCAGCACCACCACGCTGCCCCGCGAGCAATGACCGTGCCGTCGCGTCAAGGGCACCTCAGGCCCGTGGGATCCCCGACGCCGGCCAAGCAGCACCGCCACCATCGGGGGGCATCCGTCCTATGCGCCCGCGGGTGAAGGCCGGCCCACTGCCACCAGCGCCGCGCGGGCAGGGCTCAGCGGACTACGGTGGCGGTGGCAGGGAAGAACGTGAGGAGGGGGGCCGAGGGTTCACCCGTCGCGCAGGGGGGGGGGAGGGGGAGCGCGGGTTTGTGTGTACGTGTTTCCACGCATGTGTTTGATCCCGGGTATTGGTTACCGGTCGAAATTTCAAGATTTCTCATGGTTACCGCATATTTCCGTGCCCCTCGATAATTCCACATACCGAGCAAAAAATACCATTTTTCTGAAAATTTTAAATTTAAACACTCCATTTGAAGTAAAGTGCTTAGGATCTAATTAATGCCATGAGAGTTGATTCTAACATATTCGTAGCAACCTAGTTCCTGTTTTGACAGGTCTCTGGTTCGAAGGTTCGTTCATTCATTTATTTAAATTCAAAATTCAACTATAAAATTTGTTCGAAATATTCTCGGTATTTGTCGGTATTTTCCGGTAACCGTGGTAACCACGTTTATCCGTCCCCTTCGGTAAAATTGCCTCATTCGGTAACCAAAACCTTGGTTTGATCTACCATATCCTGTTAATCCGCTGAACATGACCGTGTTCTAATTGGTCAGTAGCTTGGAACAATCTTGCGCACGACTAGCCAATTCCTACAAAATCTTGTGGCTTTTAGATGGAATTTGTGCCGGTGTTGGGATTCCATCATACTACGAAGCTGGGTTGATTGGTGGTTTCCCAGACCCCGACTAGATCAGGCACATCCAAATCCAATTCTTTCCCGGATCGAACTGGCACGGGACGGAAGGACCTATAAGTACAAGGCTGACACAGTTTGCCTCCCCTGCCGTCGTATTCCACCTGCTCCAAGTTTGTCCATCATCCACCCACGACCATGGAAGCTCCAGCTCCACATTGGTCCGAGCTGCCCGCCGACATACTGTGCGACGTGCTCGCGCTGCTCGAGTGCCCGGACCTCCTCCGGTCCGCTGCCGTCTGCGCCGCCTGGCACACGGCGTACTCCACGCTACGCCGCGCCGGCATCTACCCCGTCCGGCAAACCCCCTGCTTACTCTACTGCACCGAGGCCGCCGGCGGGCACAAAGCTCTCGGCATGTACAGCCTCTCAGAACGGAAGGCCTACACCATGCCGCCGCTCCCCCCAAAACCACCCATCATGAACTGGATCGGCTCGTCGCACGGGTGGCTGGTCACCATGGACGACAAGTCCGAGCTGACGCTGCTAAACCCCATCACGGGCGACACGATCGCGCTCCCTCCGGTGACAACCATGGAGCACGTCAAACCCGTCCTAGACAACGACGGGGTCCTTGAAAAGTATGAGGTGTTTTACTACGACGGAGAGATTCCGAGGGTGGTGGAGGTGGACACCGCCATATTTTCCTTGGAGGAGTATGGTCACATAGTCTATCTAAAGGCAACTTTATCGTGTGATCCATCGGTAAGTGGATGCATCGTCATGCTCATCCACCAGCCGTACGGGCAGCTCTCGTTTGCCAAGGTAGGAGACGGTCGCTGGAATTGGCTCACCGTATGTAGCTACTACACAGATTGTGTGTACCATGACGGGTGGTTCTATGCAGTGACCGAAGAAGGCGCGATCGACGCGTACAATTTACATGAACCGTCTGTCATCCACAAAAGATTGTTACCCAAAATATTCCAAAGGGTTTCGAAATGTCACGTTGTTCGGGCACAATGGGGAGATGTCCTCCAAATCATCAGGAGGCAGCTTCTAAATCCTGATCATGAACAAACGGGCAGTCGGGAGTGGGTCACTGAAATCAAAGTGCACAGGGTTGATTTTGATGAGCAGAAGTGTGTCAGCATAACAGAGATAGGGGACTATGCGTTGTTCATCGGGAGCAGCACAACGACTTGCTTAAGCGTCAAGGACTATCCAGACTTGATGCCAAACCATGTCTATTTTACTGATGAGGACGAGGCAGCACACATTTTCCGGAGAGATGACCCTCCCAAGGTTGGAATTTACGACATTAAAAGTAAGACCACAGCGAATGTGGTTCATCCTGAACTTTGGATGAACTGGTTGCCTCCCATATGGTTGACACCGAGTCTTGCAAAAACGGGTGCGATTCTACTTGTCCCTTGATATATATGTACAACTATTATGGAAAATGCTGCTTGTTGTATTTGTATAGCTCAATCTTTGAGCAGCATTTATTCATATTTTGTATTTTCTAGTGCCGCTCCTCCTAGAATATATAGAAATCCACTTCCAACAATATGACTGTTGAAAGTTTTGGCATTATAACATTTATTTTGGCGGAACATTATAATTAATTACAGTTTTGCTAAAGCACATCTAGATGTGTCATAAGTATTGCACATCTAACTCTCATGTCATTGATCTTACGTCAACATTCATTCAGAGCGTTTATTTCATTCTCGTCTTGATGCGGATTGTTAGTTGTACTTTTTATGTTCATAAAAATTACTTTGTATATTTTAACCGCTATAGAAACAATTTTGGCTGGATCGAAAGACCAGACTTGTTTTGTTGGGATAGTTCAATATATGAAAGTTGTCCGGTTTTAAAGTTGAATGACGAAACCCACACATGTCAATAAGCTTTGGGACCAACTGGACTTCTCTACAAATCGATATAATCATGGAAAGTAGAAACCTTTGTTGTGAAAGCCAAAGATGGACGCCACAAACCAAAACAAACGCATCGCAACTCCCTCCTGGGAAAGTAGGATCGCACGAGGCGAGGGTTCCCTTGCGCGTCGCCGGCGACGCCGCCGGTTCCCTCTCTCTCCGTCGGCCGCTTCGGCGGCGGGAGGGAGGGGGAACCTTGGGTATGTTCGCTAGGTGGATGTGTGGTAGGGTTAAGGTTGAGGGAGACGCTGCCGAGGCCGTTGCGGTGGTGTCGCGTCGGAATAAGTTTCTCCGGGCTCCGTTCGCGGTCAGGCGAGGCTTTTGCCTTCGTCTAGGAGCCAGCGGTGTGGGGGATCCCCGGATCTCGTCGAGGTCGCGGGCTATGGTGGCTGGAGGTCCATCGGCACTGGTCGTTTGGGTCCTCAGATGGGTGATGGATGCAAGGAGACGAAGACCCTTCTTCTTCCTTGTCGGTATGATTTGCTACTGTTGTTCTTCTCCTTCCTCTGCGCTGATGCTGGTGGGAGTTCCTGCTTTGTTCGGGCGGATGGCCCGGCCGCGATGCTGGACCGGTCAGATGACTCGAGTTCTCTTCCTTTCGGAAGGTACACTTTTCGCGGTACTCAAAGCTAAAGATGGCGACGGCTATTGCAGGTGTGTTGGATCGATGTCCATGCCCTCTCAGCCCTGGTGTCAAGAAAGGAGGAAGCAGCGTGGCGGTAATTGTACCATGGTCGAAGATGATGACCTGCTTGCGCCTGGTTACAGATCCTTCTGCTGCAGGGGTCTTCTCTCAAGATTTAGGGATGATGACACTTGGCTCCGGAGATCTTCTTGTGTTACAATTGTCTTAGGATACTCTAGGTGTTCATGGTCTTTTTGTTTGCATTTCAGTGTACTTGTAAGGGTCAACTACTTTGTACTGTTTCATGATTTGAATGAAAAAATTCTAAAAAAATGACACAGGCATGCCGCTCAGCATGAACGGTTAGCTAGCTTACAAACAAACAAAGAAAAGACACAGGCATAACTTGCCATAGTGGCAGTGCACACACGCATGTCAGTCAAACCCTGGACCCTTGCACTAGCTACGCTTTCTCCGACGGGCAGATTTGAGGAGCTCTCATAACACCAAAGGGCAGCTTGCGTCTAGGTGCCTATACCCCTCAGTAGTCATATAACACCATCAATAGTCGTGGAAGTTCCAACAAGATCAGTGCTATATGGACGATAATTCATGCCCGATATGATGCTTGTGATCTGGCCCTACAACATTTGGGCAAAGGAAGACCAGATCGTTGGATTTCTGTAATGTCCAGGATGGGACTATATCTTCTACGTGTCGAGGCACGACTTAGAGACATAACCCCATGCTGGAATGATCGCAAGTTTGGTATCTTTGCACAACTCATGTAAAAGATGGGGATGGAAAACATAAAATAGTTGGCTTACACTTGCCACGTCACACAAATACATTACATGTTTCAATCATCATACAAAAGAACATCACAGCCCATCTAAGGGTAAAATCCAAATGACAAGATACCAAATATAATTTAAATCCACAGGTCGGATCGAATCCTAGTAGAAGAACCACTACTGATCATCAGGATAACGAACATAGTAACGGATACGCTCCTCGTCGTACTCCCAGTCTAGCTCAGTGCCATCGCCTGGGTAACTCACCATCGGACCTGCATCTGGTGTGGTGAAGTAACTGTGAGCCACAGAGGACTCAGCAATCCCGTTCCCGGGTAACATGACTATCTAAGCCTTGGGTGTGGACAAGGCTGAAGAAAGAATAAGAACAAGTGGTTGCAGCAGCACTAGCCTAGCTTACGTATAAGAGAGCGAGAAGAGAAGGTGCCTCGGTCGAAATATGATCACTAAGTGATCCTAACTAAAGCCAGTCAAACATAACCCCACCGTGTTCATCTCCCGAAAACCCTTTCGGAAAATGACAATCACGGTACACACGCTGGTAGTGTATTGGACATGGTGTCAAGTTTTCTACAACCGGATATTAATAAGCTCCCGTCTGCCAAATAACCGCGGGCACGGCTTTCGAAAGTTCAAACCCTGCAGGGGTGTTCCAACTTGGCCCATGACAAGCCCACGATCCGCGGAGTCGCAACTCCAAGGTGGGAAGACCCGAGTATTCTTGGAATCCCGTGCTCAAAATACTCCGATCTAAGGTAAGGCTAATCCAGCAAATCCTCCCGGCGTGCCGACACCCTGATAGTAGCCGCGCGTATCTCGTCTCAGGCCACGACCGGATGGGTGATGCTATGGGTTTTTACCAGACCTCGAGTTTCCTTGAGGTGGCCCCGCAGGACCCCCAGTTCGGACCAACACTCATGTGGAGCACTAGCACGGGGTTGTTGATTAAGAAAGAGGGTTAATTACTCCCTATGCAAGTTTATTTTGTTATTAGGCAAATAGTACCAATGTCGGGACTTGCTGGAAAAGACTTAACACTTAGCGGTTTATCGAGGGGGCCCCATAAACCGCAACCGTGTGAGGAACGCATAATCAAGGAACATAACACCGGTTTATACAGTTCCTAGCGGCATGAGTGGAACAAATCACCAAGCAAAAGGCTTAGCCTTCCACCCATTGCCAATATATAGATGATTTCATTTTAAGCATTTATATAGTGTGATATAACCCAACAAAACTTCAACATGAAGCAAGCATCTTCAACTTCACCTGCAACTAGCAACGCTATAAGAGGGGCTGAGCGAAGCCTACGTATAGCCAATCAATGGTTTGCATAGGTAGGGTGGTTAGACATGATCATGGTTACAAGTAGGAGGCTGACATGAAATACATGGGCATCGAGGCAAAACTATAGATCGAGACTTCTAGCAATAGGCAAAAATAGTAATGGTATCCGGGTTCGGTCATCTTGCCTGAAAAGTTGTCGTTCGGATCGTAAGAGGGGTCCTCGTGCTCAACCTCGGTAGTAACCTCGTGCTCGTACTCGTACTCGGCTTCCGGCTCTAATCAACCCAACCACACAAGGCACGAATCAACAAGATGCAATGCGCACACGAAAATATGCAGGATGCATGACTTATGCACTAAGGGAGCACAATGAGCATGACAATATGCGATCAAGCAAAATGCATCAAAACAAGAGAACAATAGGATATTATGAATCTACACGAAAAATCAATCAAGTTTCATATAAGACTTGCTGCAATCGGAGCTACGGGCTAAAAGTTACACACAAAACAATAAACATGCGAAAGCTGAAAATTACAGCAACATAGCAACTTCAGAGCACTAGATAAATAAGCTACATCACTCAAACATCATGGCAAAGAGCATGAACATAAACTAGACATATCCTACAGCAAATAAGTCCATTGGTGCACCCCCAAATGAGCCACGGATCAATAGCAACAAGCTTGGACATATTGAACTTGACAACAAAATCCTGACAGCAGTAATTTATTGCAACTTGGGAGCAAAAGATAAATATGCTACAGCCACTCAAATAATCATGTGAGAGCATTAATGGATAGCCAACAATATATACTACAAGGAATCATCAAGAGTCACCCCAAAACTATCATGGTTTGTCCTAGAACAACATGCAAACATGGCATCTGGAAATTACAGATTCCAGACTTAGTGAAATTTCACTAAGTGTTAAAACAGCAGTTTCATCATGGCATCTTTGAGAGCAAGTTTAAGTCACCTCAAAACTAAACATGGCAAGTGGTAAGCACCACATCAAAGTACACATGATGGTGATTCCAAAACACCTAAGCATGCATCATGGAGATAAACACAATGATAGCAATGAGCTCAACAAGATGGCATCTCATAACAAGCTTAACAACTTAACAGCCACATAGCACTTTACAACGAAGATAAACATGGCAAGATTAAATCTAACATGCAAGTCTAAGCATTCAACATGTAGAGCATGGCAAGACGAACACGTGGACATGTCATTTGCATCAATCGGATAAACGAGCTAAAAGATATCACTATGCAAAGATGGCATAAAAACAACACATAGCAGCAGTTTGTAACGGGATGCACTCTTGCAACAGATATTTAAGCATCTAGATGATCTCAAACATGCATGGCACAATGGAATGAAACGTAGCGCAAGTCACCACGAACGTTTGGACATGTCATTTGCGCAAAACCGAGCATCACACAAAAAGATATCATCATATGAATATTGCATCAGACAGCACAAAAACTGGGACTTAGAGGAAAAACTACCTCCTCCCAGATCTGGAAAAGTCAAACGGGCCTCGGGCTTCGCGGATCGGGCGGAGCAGAGGCGGATCGGGTGCTGATACGTCCAAAATGTATCTATAATTTCTGCTTGCTCCATGTCACTTTTGGGTGATATTGCTATGATATTCATACACTTCCATACACTTTTGATCATATTTGGACTAACTTACTAATCGAGTGCACCCCAGTGCCAGTTTCTGTTTTCGGCTGTTTTTGTATTTCAGGTTTTCACGTTACGAGAACTGCCAGGAAAAATCCAGAAAAATTATATAAAAAATCAGCGTTTCGGAAACAACCTTGCGTCCGAAGGACAGCCGGGGGGGGGGGGGCACCAGGGCTCCAGGCGCCCTGGCGGCGCGCCCCCCCTGGGCCACGCCGGGGTGGTGCCTGGCCCCCCCGAAGCTTCCCCGATGCCCCCCTTTGGCATATATTTAAAGCGTCCTCCGAAACCCTCAGAACAGGAACTCTTTTCGCGATCCCATCTCTGTTCCGCCGCCGCCGCCGCTTCCAAGATCGGGAGCACCAGGAGAACTCTTCCCGGCACCCTGCCGGAGGGGAGGATCACCACCGGGAGCTTCTCCACCACCATGGACGCCTCCCGGATGAGTCGTGAGTAGTCTCCCTTGGACCATGAGTCCATGACCAGTAGCTATGTGATGTTCTCCTCCCGTTCTTGTGCTTCACTAATTAGTCCTCGTGAGCTGCCCTACATGATCGAGGCACCTATGTAATCCTTATGCTTTTGCTATGTTCAGTTTGCTGGGATCCGATGGATTATGAGATTATGTTCAGATTGATTTTGAGTAATATATTTGATTTACCTCTTTTATATTTTTGTTCATAAGTAATTCTTGCATGTTCTCTGTTGTTATTTATTGCTTTGGCCGAGTAATATGTAGTGACTCCAAGAGGGAACGTTATGCTCGATTGTGGGTTCATGCCCCTCGATGACTAGCTTGAGTGACAGAAACATGAGTCTAGGGGATGTGCTGTTGCCACAAGGGGGAAAACAACGGTGCTTGTGCCCGCGGGTGCAAGGATTGTTTACTTTACGCAAAGTTCTTTTAATGCAGTTGTCTGTTGCATTGAGTTTACACTATGGGTGGGACTCGCAACTTAATACCAGCGAGATGTTCTGGATAGATATCTCAAGGTGGATGATTAGTAGTAGATATTGATGGATTTCGGTCTACTTACTTCGGCGTACCGCCCATGCTTTGAACCTCAACCTTTCTTGCAATGTAGTCAGCATTGGTTTGCGTTCGTGGTCCTGTCAATTGCCCAGCTGTAATTTGTTTACCTCACATAGCTGTTTTATCGTCTTTTGGGAGAGAGACATCACTAGTGAACATCATGAGACTCCGGTCCATATTACCATCATTGATCACATACACTATTTACTTTTCCGCTATTTACTTACTATTGCAAAACACTATCTATCACTACTATCATATTGCTTTTAACCCTTTGTGAACTACAAGGCCGGAGAGATTGACAACCTCTCTGTACTCGTTGGGAGCAAAGTTATTTGTATCTGTGTGCAGGTCCACGTTGATTGCTAATTGCGCCGTTAGCAGTTGACACCTACCTGTTGAACCTAGGAGTCTCTGGGGATTCAATCCTTGGCATCTTTGCTAGGGGAAAACACTTCTACTTACTGCATCTTACACCTTCCACTTGGGGTAACCAACGAGGGGTTCGAGGCCCATCACTACCAGGCACCCGAAGCACAGCCAGAGGGGGACCACCAGGGCCCCAGGCGCCCTGGTGGCGCGCCCCCCCCTGGGCCGCGCCGGGGGGGGGGGGGCGCCTGGGCCCCCCGAGCCTCGTCTGACGCCCCCCTTTGGCATATATTTAAAGCGTCTCCCGAAACCCTCGAGACGGGAACTCTTTTTCGCGATCTCATCTCTGTTCCGCCGCCGCCGCCGCTTCCAAGATCGGGAGCACCAGGAGAACTCTTCCCGGCACCCTGCCGGAGGGGAGGATCACCACCGGGAGCTTCTCCACCACCATGGACGCCTCCCGGATGAGTTGTGAGTAGTCTCCCTTGGACCATGGGTCCATGATCAGTAGCTATGTGATGTTCTCCTCCCGTTCTTGTGCTTCACTAATTAGTCCTCGTGAGCTGCCCTACATGATCGAGGCACATATGTAATCCTTATGCTGTTGCTATGATGAGTTTGCTGGGATCCGATGGATTATGAGATTATGTTCAGATTGTGTTTGAGTAATATATTTGATTCACCTCTTTTATATTTATGTTCGTAAGTAATTCTTGCATGTTCTCCGTTGTTATTTATTGCTTTGGCCAAGTAGTAGGTAGTAACTCCAAGAGGGAACGTTATGCTTGATTGTGGGTTCATGCCCCTCGATGACTAGTTTGAGTGACAGAAACATGAGTCTAGGGGATGTGCTGTTGCCACAAGGGGGAAAACAACGGTGCTTGTGCCCGCGGGTGCAAGGATTGTTTACTTTACGCAAAGTTCTTTTAATGCAGTTGTCTGTTGCATTGAGTTTACACTATGGGTGGGACCCGCAACTTAATACCAGCGAGATGTTCTGGATAGATATCTCAAGGTGGATGATTAGTAGTAGATATTGATGGATTTCGGTCTACTTACTTTGGCGTACCGCCCATGCTTTGAACCTCAACCTTTCTTGCAATGTAGTCAGCATTGGTTTGCGTTCGTGGTCCTGTCAATTGCCCAGCTGTAATTTGTTTACCTCACATAGCTGTTTTATCGTCTTTTGGGAGAGAGACATCACTAGTGAACATCATGAGACTCCGGTCCATATTACCATCATTGATCACATCCGCTATTTACTTTTCGTTATTATTTACTATTGCAAAACATTATCTATCACTACTATCATTGCTTTTAATCCTTTGTGAACTACAAGGCCGGAGGGATTGACAACCTCTCTGTACTCGTTGGGAGCAAAGTTATTTGTATCTGTGTGCAGGTCCACGTTGATTGCTACTAATCTGGCGCTGTAGCAGTTGACACCTACTTGTTGAACCTAGGAGTCTCTGGGGATTCGATCCTTGGCATCTTTGCTAAGGGAAAACACTTCCACAACGCTGCATCTTACACCTTCCACTTGGGGTAACCAACGAGGGGTTTGAGGCCCATCAAGGAGTATTTTTTTGCGTCGTTGCCGGGGACTCCACTCTTCAGGATAGGGGAGTTGCATGCTATCTTTTACCTTTGCTTTTTAGTCTTGTTAGTTTACCTTTCAGTTTTTGCTTTAGTATCTTTTATCAAAAATCACAAAAAAAAAACTATTTACTTTCCTGTTAGTAGTCCTATCTGTTTAGCTAAACATGTTAGGATTTGGTGCTTTGAGGGAATCAGAAGTCCTAGATTTCCATCAAAGGGATGGAGAAAATATGAAGAAGGCATGGGACAGAATTTCTGATGCACATAGAAGAATTATGCCTTGGATACCTATAAAAATTGTGCTTAGAATTTTTTACCATGGTCTTTTTAAATGGTGTAAACACTCCCTTGACATTATAGCTGAGGGAGATTTCCTAGAATGTGATGAAGCTAGAGCTCTTGAAATTATACATGGTCTATCTAGCTACTTTGTTTATGATCATAACTTTGATACTGTCATAGATAGACTTGCTACCCTTGAAAAGAGAATGGATGCTCTAGACTTGATGAAGGTAGAGAAACCCAAACCCAATAGGAAAGACATTTTGGAAATAGACAATGATTGGGAACCTTTTGTTAGGATTAGCATCTCTAATCAAGACTTCCTTGCTTATTGTGATATTGGATCTATGGTTTCTACTATGCCAAAAATTGTTCATGATTCTTTAAAATTTAACATGGATAGATTACCATCTTATCATGAACATACTAATGGAGATATTTCTGAAATCCAGGGAAAAATAAAAGACGTGCCAGTTAAATTCCTTAAAGGGATTGCAATGATTGATTTCTTTATCATGGAGCCAAACCAAGGAAATGTAGAGCTTGGAAGGGACTTCCTCCGAGCAGTTAAAGGCTTCATCGATATAGGTAAGGGACAAATCTGCTTACGCGGGAAGGCAAAAGGTGTGTACCCCTTTCCTAGAAGGAACAAGAATTAACTTGTTGAGGAGCCATTTGAAGCAATTTATAACTCCGATTATTATGATGGTTATTGATTCCTCTATGCATTATGCCTAGCTTAAAGGCATAAGAGAAAGCGCTTTTGGGAGGCAGCCCAATGAATAAATATTTTTCTTTTTGTTGTGTCTTGATGTTGTTTACTGCTGTAGCATCATCATTGTATCTTTGCTTTTCATATTTGTGCCAAGTATAGCCTCCGATTGCTAGGAAGTTCAAAAGTTGTGAGGTGCTGTCCAGGAAACAGATTCTGTCCTTGGATAGAAAAATTCGTATAAAATCACCAGATCATCTTTTTGGTCTGAATTTTTTCGACAGCGTTCTCTATATAATTGTCTTTCGTGCGTCTGTTCTGAGTTTTTTTATTTGAGTTGCAGAAGTATCCCGAACAGATCAATTACTGCCTGCTGTTCTGTTTTTCACAGATTCTGTCCTGTTTTGCCTTTCCTTCACTTTGCAAATCAAGAGCTTGCTTTTTCTTTGCAAAAACCTTTTGGCAATCTTGAGAAACAGTAGAACTTCAAGAATATCTTTATTTCCAGCAAGGTATAATTATTTTATTAAGGGTACTAACCTCGCTAATCAGATTATGATGAGTTATGTATGAAGGGAGTTTTCAAGTGTGCGAGGGAAGATGATAAAAAGATTCAGGAGTGTCAAGCGCTCAAGCTTGGGGATGCCCCCGTGCACCCCCAAGAAATATTCAAGGAGACTCAAGCGTCTAAGCTTGGGGATGCCCCCGTGCATCCCCTTCTCCATCAACATTATCAGTTCTTCTTTCGTTCAACTATATTTTTATCACTTCATGTGTTATGTGCTATGCTTGGAGCGTCTTGCTTTTAGTTTTCTTTTTAGTTTTTCATAACGAGTCGGAACTCAGCATTCTTTATGTGGGAGAGAAACACGCTCCACTTCTACCTAGAACATAACATAGAATTTTCATGTCTATCTTTGTTGTGTGTGTTCTTTGTCTTTTAATAGCTACTATCATGCTCTGCTCTTAGTATTCATGCTTATCCTTTCAAAGAGCTTTTGTTTAGTTGGTTGCTTGAACTCTTTTTAATTACCATGCTCACCTTATTAAGAGAGTTTGCTTCCGTTGCATTGGTTAATATGTCTATGACAAAGATGCTACTTGCATGATGGTGCTTAGTAGTTCAGGTTTTCTTATGGTTAGTCTCAAATAGCTGGGGGGTTCCCAATGTGTTATTGGAGTACCAACTTGATTTGTTTGCCTATGATGTGGTATGGTTTAGTAATATCTTCCTTCGAGAATTTATTTTGATTGACTTGGCGTATGCTCACGCATATTTAAGACTGTAAAGAAAGTCTGTCAAGCCTTGATGATCTTTTGTTTCTGAGTAGCGATATAACTACCATGCCTGATTCAATATTGCTTTGTCGCTCTGCATGATTATGACCGTCATTGCTCTCTTAGTTGGTCGCTCCCAGTCTTTTGCTAACCTACACCTGTACTAAGCGAACTAACTTGCAATACATAGCTCATGGGAAAGTAGTTTTAGAACTATTGTGGTAAAGAATATGTTGCCTATGTATCTTATTTCTTATAAGTTGCTTGCTGAGCGGTAACCATGTTTCTGGGGACGCCATCAACTGTCACACTTTTGTTGAATATCATGTGAGTTGCTATGCATGTTCGTCTTGTCTGAAGTAAGGGTGATTTACCGTGGGTTGAATGACTATGCATATTGTTAGAGAAGAACATTGGGCCACCAACCAAAGCCATGTATCATGGTGGAAGTTTTAGCTTGGACCTTAATCCTCAATCTCTTATGAGAATATGCTTATGCATTAAAGAGGAGTCCATCATCTATTTTCTATGTTGTCCCGGTATGGATGTCCTCAAGTTGAGATCTATCAAAAACGAGAAATCAAATGCGATTTATCTCCTTGGACCTTTGTACAGGTGGCATAGAGGTACCCCTTTGTGACACTTGGTTGAAACATATGCAATGCAATGATAACCCATGGAAATCCGAGCTAATTAGGACAAGGTGCGAGCACTGTTAGTATTCGATGCATGAGGCTTGCAACTTATAGGACGTCTTATGCATGACACATATGAAGTACTACTACCGTTGACAAAATTGCTTTTATGTTTTGAAAATAAAAAGCTTTAGCACTTCAAGCACCAACTACTGAGAGCATGATTGTCATTCTGAGTGTAATGTGCATTGTCCCAAAGTAGCATTGTCTTTTGCATGATTGTGATATCGTTTATTTTGAAATCATTGTATCTAGTCATCACTTAAACCTTGAAGGTGCCCCTGCATTTATGTTTTGCTTCACTAAAGGGGGCAAGCTAGATATCACTTTATCATATTTGCACATCATGTTCATTGCAAATCTATTTGATGTTTCAGTTTCATATTGTAAAACTTTCAGTCATTTGTGATTTTCTCATGAGGCAACTTAATTACTTTAGAATCATTGTCTCAGTAAGCTTTTGTCATATGACTATAAAAGTCCTATATGGTTAATAGCATGTCACCACATAAATTATTCTTGTTATCATTTACCTACTCGAGGACGAGCAGGAATTAAGCTTGGGGATGTTGATACGTCCAAAACGTATCTATAATTTCTGCTTGCTCCATGCCACTTTTGGGTGATATTGCTATGATATTCATACACTTCCATACACTTTTGATCATATTTGGACTAACTTACTAATCCAGTGCACCCCAGTGCCAATTTCTGTTTTCGGCTGTTTTTGTATTTCAGGTTTCACGTTACGAGAACTGCCAGGAAAAATCCAGAAAAATTATATAAAAAATCAGCGTTTCGGAAACAACCTTGCGTCCGAAGGACAGCCGGGGGGGGGGGCACCAGGGCTCCAGGCGCCCTGGCGGCGCGCCCCCCCTGGGCCGCGCCGGGGGGGCGCCTGGGCCCCCCGAAGCCTCCCCGATGCCCCCCTTTGGCATATATTTAAAGCGTCCTCCGAAACCCTCAGAACAGGAACTCTTTTCGCGATCCCATCTCTGTTCCGCCGCCGCCGCCGCTTCCAAGATCGGGAGCACCAGGAGAACTCTTCCCGGCACCTTGCCGGAGGGGAGGATCACCACCGGGAGCTTCTCCACCACCATGGACGCCTCCCGGATGAGTCGTGAGTAGTCTCCCTTGGACCATGAGTCCATGACCAGTATCTATGTGATGTTCTCCTCCCGTTCTTGTGCTTCACTAATTAGTCCTCGTGAGCTGCCCTACATGATCGAGGCACCTATGTAATCCTTATGCTTTTGCTATGTTGAGTTTGCTGGGATCCGATGGATTATGAGATTATGTTCAGATTGATCTTGAGTAATATATTTGATTTACCTCTTTTATATTTTTGTTCATAAGTAATTCTTGCATGTTCTCTGTTGTTATTTATTGCTTTGGCCGAGTAATATGTAGTGACTCCAAGAGGGAACGTTATGCTCGATTGTGGGTTCATGCCCCTCGATGACTAGCTTGAGTGACAGAAACATGAGTCTAGGGGATGTGCTGTTGCCACAAGGGGGAAAACAACGGTGCTTGTGCCCGCGGGTGCAAGGATTGTTTACTTTACGCAAAGTTCTTTTAATGCAGTTGTCTGTTGCATTGAGTTTACACTATGGGTGGGACTCGCAACTTAATACCAGCGAGATGTTCTGGATAGATATCTCAAGGTGGATGATTAGTAGTAGATATTGATGGATTTCGGTCTACTTACTTTGGCGTACCGCCCATGCTTTGAACCTCAACCTTTCTTGCAATGTAGTCAGCATTGGTTTGCGTTCGTGGTCCTGTCAATTGCCCAGCTGTAATTTGTTTACCTCACATAGCTGTTTTATCGTCTTTTAGGATAGAGAGACATCACTAGTGAACATCATGAGACTCCGGTCCATATTACCATCATTGATCACATCCGCTATTTACTTTTCGTTATTATTTACTATTGCAAAACATTATCTATCACTACTATCATTGCTTTTAATCCTTTGTGAACTACAAGGCCGAAGGGATTGACAACCTCTCTGTACTCGTTGGGAGCAAAGTTATTTGTATCTGTGTGCAGGTCCACGTTGATTCCTACTAATCTGGCGCCGTAGCAGTTGACACCTACTTGTTGAACCAAGGAGTCTCTGGGGATCCGATCCTTGGCATCTTTGCTAAGGGAAAACACTTCCACAACACTGCATCTTACACCTTCCACTTGGGGTAACCAACGAGGGTTCGAGGCCCATCAGGCGCGGGCCGGTGGAAGCGGATCTGGCGCGCGGGCCGGTCCTGCTCCCGATCTGAAGCGGCGGCGGCCTCTGCAGGCGCGGGCGGCTGGCTGTTCGGCCTCGGGCACGACCCACCGGCCCAGCAGAGCGGCGGCTCGGGGCAGCAGGGAGAGGCCCGCGGGAGGAAGGGCGATGGAGCGGCGGCCTGGGGGCTCGAGGTGCCCGAGCGGAGGCGGTATCGGGCCGGCCCACTGGGGGTTGGAGGCGCCTGGACGGAGGCGCGGCTGGGCCTCGAGGCTCGACCCGCGAAGGAGGCAGGCGGGACGGCCTAGGGTTTCGGCCCACGGGAGGGAGCCTGGCCCAGGGCGGAGGGGCGAGCGGATCTGGCAGAGGAGATCGATCGGGAGCCCTTTCCGATCCCGAGCGGCGGCTCTGCTACTGGCTTTGGCCAGCAGCGGTGGCAAGGGGGAACTGCGGGATGGCGCTGGGGAGATCGGGGCCGGCTGGATCCGGCGGCCCCTCGCCGGATCTGGCCGGAGGACGGCGGCGCCGGCGGAGAGGGCCCCGCGGTGGAGAGTTGGCGGTGAGGAGAGGCCCGGTGGTGAGGAGGAGGTGGCGGCGGTGAACTCCGGCGAAGGTCCGGCGGGATTCCGGCGAACTCTCCGGCGAGGTGGGGGTGGCTGGAGGAAGAAGAAGATGGGGGCTAGGGTTTCCTATATTTGGGACAAAAATTGGGGAAGGTGGACAAATATATAGGCACAAGGAGCTAGGGTTGTCCAAATGGAGTGCGGTTTTCGGCCACACGATCAGGATTGGATGGCCTAGATGAAGGGAGTGGTTTGGAGTGGTTTGGTGCGCTGATGGAGGGGTGTCTTGGGCCTCAAAGTGGAGGCACTTTGAGCCCACGAGAATAACTGTTGGGGTAGCAAACGGACTCGAAACGCGACAAGATTTGACAGGCGGGTTACACACATCAAAACAACAACACATGACAAATCTCGCGCCAAAACGGTAACGTTACACGGCCAAACACCAAAGTAGGCCTCGGGGATGCCACAGACACGTGAGGGAGCTCCGGAACACGAAACGGACAACGGAGAGGAACGCGTGGGACCGAATGCAAACGACAACACAAATGCAATGCGATGCACATGGCTACATGCTATGAATGAATGCCACACACGCACACAACAAAATGACGAAAACCCGAAAGACAAAGAACCCGAAATGGAATTGATGAAGCCGGAGATATATTATATGCCCAAAAGGGAAAGTATTACATCCGGGGCATTACAAACTCTCCTCTACTACAAAAAGATCTCGTCCCGAGATCTAGGACTGGAAAAAGGAAGGGTACTCCGAACGAAGATGATCTTCTCGTTCCCACGTAACTTCTCGGTCGGTATGGTGTGACCACTTGACTTTCAAGAATTTGATGGACTTGTTGCGGGTCTTGCGCTCGGTTTCTTCGAGAATAGCAACAGGATGCTCTCGGTAGGACAAATCTTGTTGAAGATCAATCTCTTCAAACGGAATCATGCGTTCAGGTGCCTTGAAGCATTTGCGGAGTTGAGACACATGGAACACATCATGAACATAGGCGAAGTTGGAGGGGAGCTCAAGTTGATAGGCTAGATCGCCTCTTTTGCCAAGGATCTTGAAAGGCTCGACGTATCTAGGAGCAAGCTTTCCTTTGATACCGAATCTTTGGGTTCCTTTCATCGGAGAAACACGGAGATAGACATGATCACCAATGTTGAAGGCCAAATCACGATGCTTGCCGTCATAGTAACTCTTCTGACGCGACTGAGAGGCCTTGAGATTCTCACGTATGACTTTGCACATTTCTTCGGCTTCTGAGATCAAGTCATTGCCAAGAAGTTGACGTTCTCCTATTTCGGACCAGTTGAGAGGGGTACGACACTTTCTGCCATAGAGGATTTCAAACGGAGCTTTGTCGGCACTTGCTTGGAAGCTGTTGTTGTAAGAGAACTCGGCAAATGGAAGGCAATCTTCCCATTTCATGCCAAAAGATATGACACAGGCTCTGAGCATGTCTTCTAGAATCTGATTCACTCTCTCGACTTGACCACTAGCCTGAGGGTGAAAAGCAGTGTTGAACCTGATCTTAGTGCCCATGGCAGACTAAAAGGAGTCCCAGAACTTTGAAGTGAACAAACTTCCACGGTCTGAGGAGATAACTTGAGGAATGCCATGTAAGGACACAATTCTGGATGTGTACAACTCTGCAAGTTGAGCTGCATTGATGGATTCTTTTACTGGAAGGAAGTGAGCGACTTTGGTAAGCTTGTCAATCACCACGAAGATAGAATCATTCCCTCTTTTGGACTTAGGAAAACCAGTGACGAAATCCATTTCAATGTGGTCGAATTTCCACTCGGGAATAGGAAGAGGTTGGAGAAGACCGGCTGGACGTTGATGTTCCGCTTTCACTCTTCTGCAAACATCACATTCATTCACAAATTGGGCAATTTCCCTTTTCATGCGTGTCCACCAGTAAGATTGCTTCAGGTCTTGGTACATCTTGGAACTGCCGGGATGAATGGAAAGGAGAGAATCATGTGCTTCTTCCATTATGAGCTTCCTGAGATCACCTTTGGGAACCACGAGTCTGTCCTCAAAGAACAAGGTATCTCTCTCATCAACGCGATAGCACTTGTATTTTGGAGTGCCCTTTGCAATACCATGTTTCACCTTCTGCACCATGGCATCACTGAGTTGGGCCTCACGGACCTGATCTTCCAAGGTAGGAGCAACTTGAAGATTTGCAAGAAAACCCTGCGGAACAACTTGGAGGTTGAGTTTCCTGAATGCTTCACAAAGCTCAGGCTGGAACGGCTTGATAAGAAGGCTGTTGCAATATGCCTTTCTGCTCAAAGCATCTGCAATCACATTCGCCTTGCCAGGAGTGTATTCAATGCTGGGATCATACTCTTGGATCATTTCAACCCAACGAGTCTGGCGAAGGTTCAGATTCGGCTGTGTGAAGATGTACTTCAAGCTCTTGTGATCGATGAAGATGTCGACTTTTCTGCCCAACAACAGATGTCTCCACGTAATCAAAGCATGTACCACAGCTGCTAGCTCAAGATCATGTGTGGGGTAATTCTTCTCACTTGGCTTCAGCTGACGAGAAGTGTAAGCCACAATTCTCTTGTCTTGCATAAGCACACCACCAAGTCCTTGAAGAGAAGCATCACATAATACTTCATAGGGCTTGGATTCATCTGGAGGAGTAAGAACTGGAGCAGAGACGAGCTTTTCTTTGAGAGTTTTGAATGCCACTTCACACTCTGGAGACCAAAAGTATTTGACATTCTTCTGCATCAAGTTGGAAAGAGGCTTGGCAATCTTGGAGAAGTTCTCAACGAACCTTCTGCAATAGCTGGCAAGACCAAGAAAACTTCGGAGTTGCTTGACGCTCTGAGGAGCTTCCCAGTTGACAATTGCTTCAACTTTCTCGGGATTAACCGCAATACCGTCAGAAGAGATGATATGGCCCAGGTACAAGACCTTATCGAGCCAAAATTCGCACTTGGAGAGCTTGGCATAGAACTTATGTTCACGGAGTCGGTCGAGAACGAGACGAAGGTGCTTTTCGTGATCTTCTTCATTCTTGGAAAATACCAGAATATCATCCAGATACACAAGCACAAACTCGCCGGTGTAGGGGTTGAAGATGTAGTGCATCATTCTCGAGAAGGTAGGAGGAGCATTGGCGAGACCAAAGGACATGACCGTATACTTGTATGAGCCGTAGCTCGTTCTGAAAGCAGTCTTGTGGATATCCTCCTCGCGAATGCGAATTTGGTGATAGCCCATTCGGAGGTCGAGCTTAGAGAACACTTGAGCTCCTTTGAGCTGCTCGAACAGTTCGTTGATGTTGGGGAGCGGATACTTGTTCTTTATTGTCTTCTTGTTCAATGGCCGGTAATCAACGCAGAGGCGCTCCGTGCCATCTTTCTTCTTGACAAATAAGACACCACAGCCCCAAGGAGACGTACTCGGCCTGATCAGACCCAAACGTTCCTGTTCATCAAGCTGTTTCTTCAACTCCTTAAATTCTCCAGGAGAGAGCTTGTACGGACGCCGGCATGCTGGCTCAGTACCCGGCTCGAGTTCAATGACGAATTCCACTTGACGGTGTGGAGGCATGCCTGGAAGTTCTTCAGGAAAGACGTCTTGGTATTCGTTTACCACCGGAATTTGAGAGATGGCATTAATCTCACCCTTATCATTGAGAGAGAAAAGCCCGATAGTGTTATCCCTGGAGGCGAAGATAATCACATCTTCATCAGGATGAGTCATCTTGACTTCCTTCTGTGCACAATCAATGTGAGCATCATGCTGAGAAAGCCAATCCATCCCGAGGATGAGGTCAATGTCGGAATTGCCGAGAATCACCGGAGAAGCCAGAAATCGATAATCACCCATGCGAATAGAAACATCCGGAGCATATATACTGGAATGCATTCGTCTCCCCGGAGAAATAACTGATAACTCCCTTGGCAGACTTTGGACGTCAACATTATACTTGGATGCAAATGGTTGAGACATGAAAGAGCATGAAGCACCCGAATCAAACAAAACTTTAGCAGGTATAGAGTTAACTGGAAGGTTACCCAAAATGACATCAGAAGAATTCTCCGCTTGCGCTGCATTCATCAGATTGACCCTTGCTTGCTTGGGATTATGCTTGACAATAGCTGAACTCACAGGTGGAGGAGGTGGAAGGCGCTTCGGGTTGGGGCACTTGTTGGCATAGTGACCTTTCTGAGTGCACTTGTTGCAAGTCACTTCTGAGAGAGGATGGAAATGAGAACCACTTGACTTGGAACCTTGAGACTGAAACTGATTTCTCGACTGGTTGCTCGGGTTGGGTTGGTGGGAGAAACCACGTCCACTAGAGTTCTTGTTGCTGTTGGAGTTGTTGTAAAGAGCTCGAATCACTAGAGGAGGAGGAAGCCAAAATTTATGTTGCTTCGCGACGACTTGAGAAGATGAGGAGGAGTGAACGGCATCTCGAATCCTCTTTTTAGAAGCCTCCATCTTGAGCTGGGCTGCCTCTTGTTTCAAAGCCATGTTATAGAATTTGTCGAACTCATCGGGCTCGAACAAGGTGAGAGCAAGTTGAAGTTCATCTTTGAGACCTCCTCGGAATTGATAGATTTTGCTCTTGGCATCAGGAATGTCTTGCTTAGCATAGCGGGCGAGGTTTTGGAACTTGACATTATACTGGTAGATAGTCATAGAGCCCTGCTTCAGGTTGCGGAATTGCTCACGCATACCCTCGATGACAGTTGTTGGAATGTGGTGAGAGCGAAAATCCTTGCAGAAATCCTCCCAAGAGATCACACGACCTGGCCTGGAGTCTTTGTACTGCTGCCACCAGTCAGCTGCTTGGTCTTTGAGTTGGAAGGCTGCAAACTTCACATAGTCCTCTTCTCTTACGTTACTGCACTCAAAATGCTTCTTGATATCGGTTAACCAATCTTCAGCATCGAGAGGGTCGACACAGTAACTGAAAGCTTTTGGTTGATTGGCCAAGAACTGGTTGAGAGTAGCATGGTGCTGCTGGTTGAAGAAATTGCCTTGATTCCCTGGAACACCCTGATTAGCTTGATTAGATTGCATCTGCTGCATCATCTACATCAACATCTGGGTGTTCTGATTTGCAGTCTGCATAATCGCTCTCCAAGCCTCAGACGGAGGAGGAGGGGAAGGAGGACGGTCTGGGACCTCTTCACCCTCTGGGTTAGCGTTGGGAACTCGTTTCAGAGCCATCCTGAAAGAGATGACCACGAATCAACAATTGGTTGAAAGAAGGTATAAGCTGAAACAACGGATTGAATGCAACATAGTGTTCACAATAATCATTCGAACAAGAGGAACGAATGAAATTCTCAGCTAAATGATAACATCAATCTTCACGAGAAGCCACATAGGGGACAAAAGGTAAATAAGAAAAACAACAAGGTACAGATGGAAACAAACACAAGATAGGAGCTTCGTTCTAACATCTTTGTGCTGAAAGCTTATGAATGCGTTACGAAAGGGTTTTGCAATCCCCGGATCAGCATAGCCAAGAACCCTTTAAGATGCAACTCCCGATCGGAACATCGGTCATAAAACCACTTCACTCAATGTAGAACCCCGAACTCGCTAACCTGCATTCGTTGGAAGAATGCCTACGATCTACTGGATAAACCCACCTATGAATTTCTGAAAGATTCTAGTTATGCAATCAGGTGTTGGGGATACAGGGGAAGCACCGCGCAATCAACTCTAAACCTACATCCAGCTGTATCCATCCTTCAACACATAACCAGTCTTTCTCGGAAATTGTCTACCTCGGACCTTCGAAAAGCATCCACTATACCAAGCTATGGCAATACTCCCGAACTACCTCCCCAGTACTGGGTGATGTCAGGGTTATCTTGCCACTAACCGTATAGGAGAGATTTTCGATGTCGGCCGTCTTAAGTATTTAGTACTGTCGCGATATGCTTGTGACGACAATACCCCGAAGCTCAACTCCCCGGGACACTGCCACAACCCCTAATGTCAGGAGGCATCGAGAACAATATTCTCGTCACAAGAACATCGAAACAATCCCACAAT
The DNA here is from genome assembly GCA_902687465.1 of Secale cereale. Classification (NCBI taxonomy): domain Eukaryota; kingdom Viridiplantae; phylum Streptophyta; class Magnoliopsida; order Poales; family Poaceae; genus Secale; species Secale cereale. The sequence continues at coordinate 727,057,986 of LR738715.1, forward strand.
ACTCGCGAGATTCCTAAAAAAAATTGGTGCAATTTTTTAAAGTAGAAGAGGGAAGAGTAGTCGTCAGGAGTCCTCACCAGAGAGAAAGGGGATGAGAAGCAAAGAAATCCTACTCTCCGATATAAATATAGGACTCAAAAATATTTTCAGTGTGTGCCTAGACTCGACCGTCAACGATTCGATCAAACAGTGGGGGCTCCTAGGTCGGAGAAGGCTCTGAATACCAACTTGTAATGCCCAGGATGGGACTATATCTCCTACGTGTCGAGGCACGACTTAGAGACATAACCCCATGCTGGAATGATCGCAAGTTTGGTATCTTTGCACAACTCATGTAAAAGATGGGGATGGAAAACATAAAATAGTTGGCTTACACTCGCCACATCACACAAATACATTACATGTTTCAATCATCATACAAAAGAACATCACAGCCCATCTAAGGGTAAAATCCAAATGACAAGATACCAAACATAATTTAAATCCACAGGTCGGATCGAATCCTAGTAGAAGAACCACTACTGATCATCAGGATAACGAACATAGTAACGGCTACGCTCCTCGTCGTACTCCCAGTCTAGCTCAGTGCCATCGCCTGGGTAACTCACCATCGGACCTGCATCTGGTGTGGTGAAGTAACTATGAGCCACAGAGGACTCAGCAATCCCGTTCCCGGGTAACATGACTATCTAAGCCTTGGGTGTGGACAAGGCTGAAGAAAGAATAAGAACAAGTGGTTGCAGCAGCACTAGCCTAGCTTACGTATAAGAGAGCGAGAAGAGAAGGTGCCTCGGTCGAAATATGATCACTAAGTGATCCTAACTAAAGCCAGTCAAACATAACCCCACCGTGTTCATCTCCCGAAAACCCTTTCGGAAAATGACAGTCACGGTACACACGCTGGTAGTGTATTGGAACATGGTGTCAAGTTTTCTACAACCGGATATTAACAAGCTCCCATCTGCCACATAACCGCGGGCACAGCCTTCGAAAGTTCAAACCCTGCAGGGGTGTTCCAACTTGGCCCATGACAAGCCCACGATCCGCGGAGTCGCAACTCCAAGGTGGGAAGACCCGAGTATTCTCGGAATCCCGTGCTCAAGATACTCCGATCTAAGGTAAGGCTAATCCAGCAAATCCTCCCGGCGTGCCGACACCCTGATAGTAGCCGCGCGTATCTCGCCTCAGGCCACGACCGGATGGGTGATGCTACGGGTTTTTACCAGACCTCGAGTTTCCTTGAGGTGGCCCCGCAGGACCCCCAGTTCGGACCAACACTCATGTGAAGCACTGGCCCGGGGTTGTTGATTAAGAAAGAAGGTTAATTACTCCCTATGCAAGTTTATTTTGTTATTAGGCAAATAGTACCAATGTCGGGACTTGCTGGAAAAGACTTAGCACTTAGCAGTTTATCGAGGGGGCCCCATAAACCCCAACCGTGTGAGGAACGCTTAATCAAGGAACATAACACCGGTTTATACGGTTCCTAGCAGCATGAGTGGAACAAATCACCAAGCAAAAGGCTTAGCCTTCCACCCATTGCCAATATATAGATGATTTCATTTTAAGCATTTATATAGTGTGATATAACCCAACAAAACTTCAACATGAAGCAAGCATCTTCAACTTCACCTGCAACTAGCAACGCTATAAGAGGGGCTGAGCGAAGCCTACGTATAGCCAATCAATGGTTTGCATAGGTAGGGTGGTTAGACATGATCATGGTTACAAGTAGGAGGCTGACATGAAAGACATGGCCATCGAGGCAAAACTATAGATCGAGACTTCTAGCAATAGGCAAAAATAGTAATGGTATCCGGGTTCGGTCATCTTGCCTGAAAAGTTGTCGTTCGGATCGTAAGAGGGGTCCTCGTGCTCAACCTCGGTAGTAACCTCGTGCTCGTACTCGTACTCGGCTTCCGGCTCTAATCAACCCAACCACACAAGGCACGAATCAACAAGATGCAATGCCCACACGAAAATATGCAGGATGCATGACTTATGCACTAAGGGAGCACAATGAGCATGACAATATGCGATCAAGCAAAATGCTTCAAAACAAGAGAACAATAGGATATTATGAATCTACACGAAAAATCAATCAAGTTTCATATAAGACTTGCTGCAATCGGAGCTACGGGCTAAAAGTTACACACAAAACAATAAACATGCGAAAGCTGAAAATTACAGCAGCATAGCAACTTCGGAGCACTAGATAAATAAGCTACAGCACTCAAACATCATGGCAAAGAGCATGAACATAAACTAGACATATCTTACAGCAAATAAGTCCATTGGTGCACCCCCAAAGGAGCCACGGATCAATAGCAACAAGCTTGGACATATTGAACTTGACAACAAAATCCTGACAGCAGTAATTTATTGCAACTTGGGAGCAAAATATAAATATGCTACAGCCACTCAAATAAGCATGTGAGAGCATGAATGGATAGCCAACAATATATACTACAAGGAATCATCAAGAGTCACCCCAAAACTATCATGGTTTGTCCTAGAACAACAAGCAAACATGGCATCTGGAAATTACAGATTCCAGACTTAGTGAAATTTCACTAAGTGTTAAAACAGCAGTTTCATCATGGCATCTTTGAGAGCAAGTTTAAGTCACCTCAAAACTAAACATGGCAAGTGGTAAGCACCGCATCAAAGTACACATGATGGTGATTCCAAAACACCTAAGCATGCATCATGGAGATAAACACAACGATAGCAATGAGCTCAACAAGATGGCATCTCATAACAAGCTTAACAACTTAACAGCCACATAGCACTTTGCAACGAAGATAAACATGGCAAGATTAAATCTAACATGCAAGTCTAAGCATTCAACATGTAGAGCATGGCAAGACGAACACGTGGACATGTCATTTGCATCAATCGGATAAACGAGCTAAAAGATATCACTATGCAAAGATGACATAAAAACAACACATAGCAGCAGTTTGTAACGGGATGCACTCTTGCAATAGATATTTAAGCATCTAGATGATCTCAAACATGCATGGCACAATGGAATGAAACGTAGCGCAAGTCACCACGAACGTCTGGACATGTCATTTGCGCAAAACCGAGCATCACACAAAAAGATATCATCATCTGAATATTGCATCAGACAGCACAAAAACTGGGACTTAGAGGAAAAACTACCTCCTCCCAGATCTGGAAAAGTCAAACGGGCCTCGGGCTTCGCGGATCGGGCGGAGCAGAGGCGGATCGGGCGCGGGCCGATGGAAGCGTATCTGGCGCGCGGGCCGGTCCTGCTCCCGATCTGAAGCGGCGGCGGCCTCTGCACGCGCGGGCGGCTGGCTGTTCGGCCTCGGGCGCGGCCCACCGGCCCAGCAGAGCGGCGGCTCGGGGCAGCAGGGAGAGGCCCGCGGGAGGAAGGGCGATGGAGCGGCGGCCTGGGGGCTCGAGGCGCCCGAGCGGAGGCGGTATCGGGCCGGCCCACTGGGGGTTGGAGGTGCCTGGACGGAGGTGCGGCTGGGCCTCGAGGCTCGACCCGCGAAGGAGGCAGGCGGGACGGCCTAGGGTTTCGGCCCACGGGAGGGAGCCTGGCACAGGGCGGAGGGGCGATCGGATCTGGCAGAGGAGATCGATCGGGAGCCCTTTCCGATCCCGAGTGGCGGCTCTGCTGCTGGCTTCGGTCGGCGGCGGTGGCAAGGGGGAACTGCGGGATGGCGCTGGGGAGATCGGGGCCGGCTGGATCCGGCGGCCCCTCGCCGGATCTGGCCGGAGGACGGCGGCGCCGGCGGAGAGGGCCCCGCGGTGGAGAGGTGGCGGTGAGGAGAGGCCCGACGGTGAGGAGGAGGTGGTGGCGGTGAACTCCGGCGAAGGTCCGGCGGGATTCCGACGAACTCTCCGGCGAGGTGGGGGTGGCTGGAGGAAGAAGAAGATGGGGGCTAGGGTTTCCTATATTTGGGGCAGAAATTGGGGAAGGTGGACAAATATATAGGCACAAGGAGCTAGGGTTGTCCAAATGGAGTGCGGTTTTCGGCCACACGATCAGGATTGGATGGCCTAGATGAAGGGAGTGGTTTGGAGTGGTTTGGTGGGCTGATGGAGGGGTGTCTTGGGCCTCAAAGTGGAGGCACTTTGAGCCCACGAGAATAACTGTTGGGGTAGCAAACGGACTCGAAACGCGACGAGATTTGACAGACGGGTTACACACATCAAAACAACAACACATGACAAATCTCGCGCCAAAACGGTAACGTTACACGGCCAAACAACAAAGTAGGCCTCGGGGATGCCACGGACACGTGAGGGAGCTCCGGAACGTGAAACGGACAACGGAGAGGAACGCGTGGGACCGGATGCAAACGACAACACAAATGCAATGCGATGCATGACTACATGCTATGAATGAATGCCACACACGCACACAACAAAACGACGAAAACCCGAAAGACAAAGAACCCGAAATGAAATTGATGAAGCCGGAGATATATTATATGCCCAAAAGGGAAAGTATTACATCCGGGGCATTACAATTTCTATCGTGCTAGCATCGTGCAAAAAAACATCATGTGTGTAGTAGTTTCGTTCCGACAATGAACTCCAAACAATCACTTTAGCTACATTTCAGTCAGCTGACTTTTCATTTTGTGGTCAGTCAATTTTCTGTTCGTTGGATGTGCTTTGAGATCTGTGTTGTTTTTATTTATTTTTCTGTTTAATTCTATTGTTGGGTTGGGCTGTGGGGAATCGATTGGCCCCTATTTTGGGTCACTCGAATTGCTTCTTAAGCTCGTTTTCTTCTTCCGGGTTGCATTTTTCTTTTTTCTTTTTTCCTTTTCTTTATTGGTTATTTTTCGTTTTTGTGTGTGTTTGGCCGAGTGTAAATACATACAAATACTATATAATATGTGCCGAAATTTCACGATTATATGATTATTTTTGCATATTACGATAAAGTGCAATTTGGGTGCAAAGTTGCGCGCAAGTTTTTTTAAAATCTCTCTTATTAAAGGAAATACCAACGCAACTAATTCATTTCTTTTTAGAAAAAATCATTATTTTGATATTGTTTGTCTTTACTTCATTTTCATTCTACTTTATGGTTTACCAATGCGGCTATTCATTTGTTCTTAGACTTTGTTTTTGCAAAAGTTCAACTTTTATGTGCTTATTCTTGCATATTTTTGAAAGCATAAATTTTATGTATATTTCGCGCAAATTTTGACAGTTTTTTGTTTTAGATTCATTTTTCCCATTTTCTTTGTTCTTAAATGGTAATACCAATGCCACCTATTCGTTCTTTCTTTTGTGGGTATTTTTTTTAGTTTTTATTCCAGCTTTCTGTTTTCTATGTGTTTTTTCTTTCCATTTATTGGTTATTTTTTGTTTTTTGGGGGGTGGGGGGGGGGTTACCTTTTGTTTTTTTGTCTTTTAGTTGAGTTTTCTTTTTTCTGTATGAGTTTCTTGGGATGTTGAGTGTGTGTAAATATATGCACACAAGTACTACATGCATACATTATATTAGAGTATGGAAATTTTACTACTATGTGTGTCTTCTTACAATTGTATTAATCTTGACGAAATTTTAATTTTAAGTTTTTGTTTCACTTTCTCTCTTACTTAAGGGTAATACCAAAGACACTAATTCATTCCTTCTTCGAAACTTTTTTGTATGTAAATTCTACTAATATATGTTAGTTCTTGCATAGCTATAAAATGTTCAATTTATGTGTAAATTATGTGCAAATTTTATCATGATTTATTTTTTAATTCCTTTCTTCCTAAAGGGTGGTACCAATGCCACTACTTCATTCTTTTTTACAAAATGTTATATTTTTGTGTTTTTAAAAAGGTATACACGCAAGTACTATACAACATGTGTGTAAATTATAGTAGAGCGTGAAATTGTAATAGTATATGTTCGTTGTTTGCATATTACTAAAAGTGCAATTTCAGTGCAAATTTGTTGGTGAAGGAGCAATCTTCCTGTACGTATGTATAACATCTCATATCACAACTTGCTTATGATATACTACCTCCTTTCCGGTTTATAAGGCTTGCGCGTATCCCTAGGTCTATAATTTGACCAACATAAAATGAGTTGTATAGTCTAAAAATTACATCATTAGAAAGTAGAAGATCTGAAGTTTATAATGATATATTTTTTGTGACAGATAACCTGTATTACGTTGGTTTATTTTTCAACCTAGATAGACGTGCAAGCCTTATAAACTGGAAAGGAGGTAGTAATACTGTGGGATTAAAGTATTCGGCAACGCAGCGTTACTGTTAGTTGGTGAAAGGAGTAGCATGCACCGGACAATCCAATACCGCCCAAGAAAAACTTGGCTAGTACACAAATCGACTGAACCAAGCTATGGTCAGTCGACTGACCCAAATAATGTTTTCAGTCGACTGTTTGCTAGCCAGCCCCCCCAAACAATTATCCTTGTTAAGCGAACAAGTATGTCGCTCCACAAATATAAGAGTGGCCGACGACGTGTTAATAGATACTAAGTTCATCTGAGAGCTTGGACTCACAAATCTGCTTGAGCATATCTACTGCGTACCTCAGTAGCTCAAGTAGATGTTGAGTTATAACCATCACCATCTCCGGTTGATGATCAGCAAGTCCAGGCGCCTTGTTTGTGTATATATATATGAAGTTCAGCATGACCTTGAAAGCCTCTGTCTCCATGTCGTTAATCTCGACATGTCAACATTGAGAACATTTTATGAAAATTGAGGAAAATTTTGAAATTTGAAAAAAAAGCAAACCAATTTTGAAATGTATATATTTCTGAATTTTCAATCAAAAATTAGAATTTCAGAACATTTTTGGGAAATGTGAACAAAATTTTGAAAAATAAAAGATTTTCAAAAAAGCATGTGCAATTTTTGAAAATCCAAACATTTTTTGAAATTCAAACCTTTTTGGAATTTTCTAAACATATTTTTAAGAAAGGGACAAAAGTGAAAAAACAAATAGAAAAAAACCGACAAAAATTCTAAGGCAAAAGATTCCGTCAGCCGTCTGATTTCCCGGCCGCATCCGCTGCATCTTTTCCTTGACACGTGGCCTATTGACCACCCACGTCTCTCTCCCTTATCTTTTCTCTTCCTCAATCTCTCTCTCCCGTACTACCTCAACCTTATCTAGCAGAGAGACTTCAACCTAGTGGAGCGACTGAAGGAGACAGTAAAGTGGTAATTAATGGCGTACATCTCGCTGGCGAGGAGGATTGTGGCGAGGCAAGTTGGTTGGAGGTCCGACGCTCACCGGCGGTGGCGGTGGCGGAGACGGACGGCGCCGCTCCTTCCCGCGAGCGCACGCCATCAACGGCATGATGGCGGGGACGGGCAGCTCCGCTCCCCCTCACCACCGTCCGGCCGGAGCTCATGGTGGACGACAATGGTGTTTTCACAACATCCAATTTGCTGCAACAAAGATTTCTGCAACATCAGCCATGTTGTAAAATTTTATTCCGTAACACCATATAAGGTGAGGACAAAGAAAAAAAAAGCAACATCACCCCACCTGCAAAGTTATTCTGTAATAATACCTCTGTTGCAAAAAATAACTGAAAACAGAAAGGAAAAAACCCGCAACACGACCTATGTTGCAAAAAAAAAAAATCCCGCAACACAACCCCAAAAAATAAATCCACAATACAATCTCTCCTAGAAGTGTTACTGCAGCAATAACTCAGTTGCAAAGTAGGTGAAGACGTTCAGCCGCTCGATGTTGCTAGATCTGACGATTCACGAGGTGGCGGATCTTTAAAAAAGACAGGCGAAAGATCCGTCGGTTGACACGTAGCAGGCTCCAAATTCTAAACAGAAGCTTATAGAATGTTCCTAAATCCGATAGAAAACTGAAATCACGCTTCACTACACTGGCTAATCATGGGCCGGCCCATCCACGAACGCTCCCGTTGCTAGAATTTGGTGGCGACCCCAGCTCGGAGCAGCGCTCCATGCCATGCTGCGACCGGGGAGGGCATTACGTACGCTCCATCCGCGCTAATGCTCTGTTCGAGCTGCAATAATCGCGGTCATGGCGGCGCCATGGATCAGGAGCCTGGGTGGACTCCGAATCAGTAAATAAGCAGTGTTCGGATTCCATCATATCAAACTGGGTTAATTGAGGGTTTCTTGGTTGGCGAGTGATCAGCGCCGGCGCATCGGCCCAAACTTTAGGCCGGTCGTACCCTGACCACAGGATGCCACTTGTTCTGGCCGTTTGATCTCGCGAAAAAAAACCATTCGTCCCAGATCTTCTTTTTCCTCGCGCTCGCGCAGCTCCCCGCATCTACGCCGTCTAGCGCAGCTCCCTCCGCATCTTCACCGTCTAGCGCAACTCCCCTCCGGTGCCTCATCTCCTCTCCGGTGGCCTTCCTCGTCGCCGATCCCCACCCTGGCCGGCCGTCCTCGTAGTTGGTTCCCACCCTCGTCGGTCGTCAGCGGTTTTCAGCTCTCAGCGGCTCCAGTTGTAGCTCCGCCGCCCGTCGCCATTGATGCTCGCTGAACGGAATTGCGTCGACGACTCCCACCAGCCAATCACGCCGTTGAATGGATGTAGCAAAAAAAATCACCGGTCGTAGCAAAACCCGACTACGGTTGCAGCAAAATCGCCGTCGCCGCCGTCGCGAGATCGCAGCTCTGCCTTAATGGATGTAGCAAAAAAAATCACCGGTCGTAGCAAAACCCGACTACGGTTGCAGCAAAATCGTCGTCG
>LR738715.1:727068171-727083060 GCA_902687465.1 Secale cereale
GGTCCTAGCAAAACCCGACTACGGTTGCAGCAAAATCGTCGTCGCCGCCGTCGCGAGATCGCAGCTCTGCCTTGATAGATGTAGCAAAAAAGATCACCGGTCGTAGCAAAACCCGACTACGGTTGCAGCAAAATCGTCGTCGCCGCCATCGCGAGATCGCAGCTCTGCCTTGATGGATGTAGCAAAAAAAATCACCGGTCGGAGCAAAACCCGACTACGGTTGCAGCAAAATCGTCGTCGTCGCCGTCGCGAGATCGCAGCTCTGCCTTGATGGATGTAGCAAAAAAATCACCGGTCGTAGGAAAACCCGACTACGGTTGCAGCAAAATGAGTTGCTTGCGGGAGCGGCGCGAGGAAGACGAAGGAAAATGACTGGATGGATAAGGATTGGTTATGGACCCGTAAAAAAAGGTTGGTTGGGCCTATGCGCAAGCGTGGGCGACGCACGATACTGAGAATCGCCAGTTTGGCGTGAGACCGGCCGAGCGCTTCGGCCGGCGCACCGATTTTAAACATTTCCCTTCTTGGTTTCTGTTGTTTCCAGATGAGGTAAATACATTACTGGTGCTTGAACTTGCCACGAATGTATACTTTGATGCCTGAACTTGCAAAATACATTGAACTGGTTCCGTAACTGGCATGAATGCGCATATACGGTTCAAATCTCGTTTTTATACGTCCATGACGCCGATGAGGCACTCCAGGATGTAAGGGACAATGTGTGTGGCCTGTTTTTCAGAGAACCCCTAGAATAAAAAAATCTTACAAAAAGGCCCCCAAAGAGAAACTGATAAATTGAAGAAATAAACAATTAATCTATTAATAAATAAACTGGTCTGGGGTTTGAAACACACGCTCAGGTATGCGTGCCTAGCCAATCTACCCGTTCAAATTTAGTGTTAGCAAATGATTCATACACTTTATAAACATAAAGCTGAACAACATAAATTAAAAAAATTACTCCAGCAATATAGTGCCACTGCTTTGAACCTGCAACCAGGGGCTATATAGCGGCCGCACATACCACTATAACCGACGAACGTCGAATGGTAAAATGATAAACTTAGGTTCATAACATAACGAGCCGTGTGGCTAAAATGGACCGCAGTGTGGATCAAGTTTCAACGGGTTTGTTCTTTTTCATTTCATTAAAAAAATACGTTAATTACTATCACGTACTGACATACAAACAATATACATAATGTAAAACAAATTATGTTAAAAAGTTTATGTAGTATATAAGTTTGTGTGTTTTCTAAAAAAAAAATACAAGCCTAGTGTGCCATTAGACAGCGGATCCTCACATGAATAATACCTGAATCATATAAACATTTTAATCATTCATAAATATTTTCCATTAATTGAATATGTTTTAAAATAACATGTGAATTATTTTTAAAATGACATGAAGATTTTTGCATTATTTTGAAATTATGTTTGTTATTTTGAAATAAAGCGTACTTGTACTTTTGATACATGATAACTCATTGGTTGGAGTGGCTTCCGTGCCTGGTCTACAAGCCTTGTTCTGATGTTCGGGTCACAGATCCAGTGGTGTTTATGCAGGATTATTAAATTCTATTTATTTTGTTCGGCTAAGTGATTAGGAGGCAGCTTCTAAATCCTGATCATGAACAACCGGGCAGTCGGGAGTGGGTCACCGAAATCAAAGTGTACAGGGTTGATTTTGATGACCAGAAGTGTGTCAACATAAAAGAGATAGGGGACTATGCGTTGTTCATTGGGAGCAGCACAACGTCTTGCTTAAGCGTCAAGGACTATCCAGACTTGATGCCAAACCATGTCTATTTTACAGATGACGACGACGCAACACACATTTTCCGGAGAGATGACCCTCCCGAGGTTGGAATTTACGACATTAAAAATAATACCAGGGTGAATGTGGTTCATCCTGAACTTTGGATGAATTGGTTGCCTCCAATATGGTTGACACCGAGTCTTGCAAAAACAGGTATGGTTCTACTTGTCCCTTGATATCTACGTATTCTGGAAGATGTTGGTTGTCGTATATCTCGAGCTTTGAGCAGCATTTATTTACGTGTTATATTTTCTAGTGCCCTCCTCATAGAATTTATAGAAATCAACTCCCAACACTAAGACAGTTAAAAGTTTTGCCATGTACTCCCTCCGTCCGGAAATACTTGTCATCAAAATGAATAAAAGGGGGTGTATCTAGATGTATTTTAGTTCTAGATACATCTTTTTTTATTCATTTTGATGACAAGTATTTTCGGACGGAGGGAGTAACATTTTTTCCTTTTCTATTGGAACATCATTATTGCTTCGTATTATATGTACTTTTATTTGATAAAATTCGCTTGGTTATGTTGAACTTGCAAAACCTAGTTTTTGTAAGGTTGACTTGTTAGATGCACTTTTTTTTTACCAAACCTGTAGAAATTTCTTCCCACAGTTTTTTTAGATAAATTATGAAAAGCTTTATATACAGAGTTAAAGCTATACCTATACTAGACCAGAAAGAAATGGAACTGTACAACAAAGGCACACACAGTACCTGGAGAGCTAGTTATGCGAAAGAATGAACCCGAACCTCAAATTTCTCATATTTTCGTCTCTTTGCCCTATGAACGATCCACTGCACTAGTGTATTGTTTACCCACATAATCCTAGTGTTTTGTTCTTTCAAATCTCTTATTGGATCTCGTATTGTGCTGGTCTACAGAGAAACGGAAAACAACAGACGCTTCGTGCCGTGGCATCACTGCTACTCTCAGTACAAAGTTAATACAAAGTTGAGTCATCTATTTTAGAACGGAGGGAGTAGTTGATATCGCAAATGGTTTCTTCCACAAAGGCAGAGATCGGGCGCCAATGACGAGAAGACTTGGGGTAGGGCAGCTATACCTGGCGGTACTGCTGTTTAGTTTTTTCTGTTAGATGCTCTGTTTCAATTCTGCATCTGTAGGGGCCCTGCGTGGTTTCCCTCTCTTCCATTTCAGATTTTCAGTAAGGATTTTAAGGCCCGGTGTTAGCTACCTGGGCACCCGACTGGCTATTTTAAACCTTGTTTATCGGTTTCCTTTCATTCTATGAAATGAAATCGGGGCACGCCCCTCAATTCGAAAAAAGATATGATAGTTGTTTACATATAGGAGCCTCGCTGTCCAAGGGCATAAGAGAACTACTCCCTCTGTTCCTAAATATTTGTCTTTCTAGAGATTTCAACAAGTGACTACATACGGAGAAAAATGAGTGAATTTACACTTTAAAATATGTCTACATACATCCGTATTTGTAGTCCATTTGAAATGTTTAGAAAGACAAATATTTAGGAACGGAGGAAGTAGTAATTAATTCTGTGGTAGACAGAGCCACCCATCTTAAAAATATAAGGCCCATTTCCCATATTTATGTTGTCATCAACATGAGTGCCAAGTGACGTGAAACAAAACATAGCATTATAATTCCTAACCAGACGTAAAACTCAGTTGATCCAGTACCACCACTAAATCATTAAAGCAGGGCAAATCTTTCAATGGGAAAGGTCGCTCAGGAAACGTTGGAAAAGAAACCTTTTCGGCACAACAACAACCATTGTACATTGGTAAAAAGTAAAAAAGACAGAAGGTAAACCTCGAGAAGCCCGCACAGGATGCTTTCCTTCACGGATATCTCGGTAGCACCGCTGGACTTCAACAGAATTCAAATGTCCTCCTAAACAAATACTCCCTTGGTTCGAAAATAAGTGTCTCAAGCTTAGTACAACTTTATACTAAAGTTGGTATAAAGTTGAGACACTTCTTTTGGAACGGAAGGAGTATGAAGAATGATCCCAAAGAAAAAACAATTAAGAATGACAACCAATTTCTCTGGATACAGCAAAACCAAAGGAAATTACTCACCAACAACAGTAAAATCCGGCACCAAATCATCAATAAAGGGGACGTGGAGTATTTGAGCTCGGGCTCAAATGAGCCTGCATGAACAGTAACATCGAAAACAAATTCAAAAAATTCTAATTTCTTTTATGAACTTTGACAAATTTTCTAAGTGCTTGCAAATTTTCATGATGAGAACACATTCGAGGAAGGCGTGACAAAAAAACAAAAATGATGTTCTAAAAATGCTACTTTTGAAAGCATTTTGGAACACTGAAATTTTTTTTTGCCACGCCTTCCACGAATGTGATCTCAGGATGAAAATTTGCAAATACTTAGAACATTGTCAAAGTATACCACAAAAAATATTCAGGTTTTTTTATCTTTTTTTTTTTTACAAATTTACTGTTCGTCCGGGCTCAAATGAGCTCGAGCTCAAAAGGATACTTTCGCAATAAAGGAACATCTACGTGAGAAGGATACATGGCTCTCGCAAAAAAAGAAACTGCATCATCAGGCCATCTACAATGATACCAGTAGTTGCTCTATCAGCCAAATAGATGTGCTAGTTAAAACTTATTGTTGGAGCTAATAATTAATAATAGATAATAGATTCTTTGGGCAACATTTGTTCACATGTTTTATTTCCTAGTGCTCCTCCTCCTATAATTTATAGAAATCCACTTCCAACAATAAGGCCATGTTTGTTTGGGCTTTTGCTTCTCCTTTTACAATTTTTTCACTTTGACAAAAAAATAATCCTAAGTAGATGTTTTTCGCTTCGGCTTTTGACTTGTACCATCATATAGCAATATTGATTCATAAGCCAAAAGCCAAAGCAAAAAGGGCATTGCATGCTGCGCGTCGACCAGAAGATCTTTTTAAAAGATCCGCCGCCTCACGGGCCATCAGATCTGACCGATTGAGCGCCGAGTGTCACACTATGCTCTTGCAACACATGTCGTGTTGTAGAAATTTTCTGCAACACGGGTCATGCTGCAGAATTTTGTGCAACATAGGTCAAGAAACAGATTTTTTTTGCAACTGAGTTATTGTTGCGGTTTTTTTGCAACAGAAGTGATGTTGCAGAATTAGTCTTCACTTTTTCGCAACACAGGTCTTGTTGCGGAAAGAGTTTTTGCAACACATGTGATGTTTCAGAAGAAGAAAAAATACAGCGGAGCTCGTCTTCATTGTCACCCGGTCAGCAGGAGCCAGCGTCGTTGATCGAGGAGAGGGAGGAGGAGAGAGGGGTGGGTGGGTGGTGGAGGCGGCAGACGACCGTGACGGCGGAGCGCTCTCTTGCCAGCGGCAACAATAACGCAGCGGGTGTGTTTGGTGGCGGCATGGCTGCCAGTGCCTCGTCTAGATGAAGGACAGATGCAAGAGAGAAAGAGGAGATTACCGTAACATGGGCGTTGTTTGGGGAAGGTAGAGACGTGAGGCCCACTGGACACGTGTTTGTTGGAAACTAGATGATACCCCGCGCGTTGCTGCGGAAATTGCTTGCAATATATTTCGATGAGATTTTGTTATATATACATGAACATGAATAGATAATGAACAGTTGTAAAACATAGGTAAGTATAAGATATTTTGGAACATCGCTCAGTAAATCATGCGCATTCTGATCATCAAGAATTTAGAACTATATATGTATGATCCAAATGATTTGGGCTTAGCGTCACAAAGTTTCACAAATAAAGAATAGTTTGCCATTTCTTAAGCTATGCATTGTTCAGAATGGTAACGGGGTGTGTGAGGTGCTTTGTTAGTTTTGGTTGCTTGTATTTTGAACTTTTTATAAGCGCATCACATAAGTCTCCATCCAGTTCCACCCCCATAGATAAATTAGAAACTGAATGTGTTATAAAATGACATTTACTTTAGTTTAACATGGAAATTCAAGAAGTAAAGGCGTGCACATGCAAAAAAAATAGTCAATGTTTTATTATCATCACTGGACAAACCATGATGCCTTCACCCCCTAAATATATACTAATCTAGAGTCAGATAATTTGAAATGGAGTGAGATGCATATTATGAACAATTTTGTCACACCAGATATATATATCAAAACTGCAGTATTTGTATATGATAGCAGAACTCTGGAATTCTCGATATCATTCCCTTCATCCCAAATAATGTATGTTTATCTATAATAAGTTCTCTATGCACATGGGTTACTTTGACATTGTTGGCACAGGCCCGACCTTAACGACGCAATCGTCGAGTACTTTCCGACGTTGCGCTCGTACAAGCTAGCGGCCGATTACTTTCCGGCCGATCGAGTTGTAGCACACAACAAGCAAGTAGACACGCAGGTCGATTGATCCTACGTGAACTAGCACATGCACGTACGTATATGTAACAATACGCCGCCAGGGTCAACGGAACTCACGCACGCGAGAACACACGTGTTGATGGCAACACAGGTACGTGTTTGTTTATTTCTTTGATTGATCTGGGTTACAAAATCTTACAGGGGTACAAGTATATATAGGAGTTAAGCTAGCCTGAACTAGTCCTACACCTATACGGCTTGGTGATTGCACCTGTCCGAGCCGGACAAGGCCACCGATCGTGCTTAATTCCAACAATCACCCCCCTAAACACGATGTCCTCACTTCACAGCTCGGACGCCGATCCTTCGTCGCATCTTCATGAACTTCTGTCGTCCCAAAGATTTGGATAGGATATCTGCAAGCTGGTCGTCGGTGCAAACGTAGTTGATGTCAATCTTGCTTTCTTCCACGCACTCCCTTAGGTACCGATACCTCGTATCGCTGTGCTTCCATCTTCCATGATGACACACTGGATTCTTCCACGGAGAGATTGTAGACTTGTCGTCAATGTTGAGCACCACTCGTTTCAGTTCCTTACCCGTGAGGTCACCGAGTAGCCTTCCAAGGCAAACGCCTTGATACACCGCGGTTGCAACTGCAATATACTCCGCTTCACGAGATGATAATGCGACCACTTCCTGCTTTTGTGATAGCCAACTCACTATGCTTCCTCCCAAGAAATATGCCACGCCCGAGGTACTTTTACGGTCGTCCACATCTCCTGCCATGTCGCTATCACTATAGCCAAGTAGCTCCACCATCTCCTTCTTCTTCTCTCTCAAATAGACACAACCGAAATTTGTTGTCCCTTTGATGTACCTGAGTATATTTTCCACAGCTGCCCAATGTTCCGTCGTGGGTGCTTTCATGAAGCGACTCACTATGCCAACGGAATAGACCAAGTCCGGTCTTGTATTCGTGAGACACCTCAACTTCCGGACCACACTTCTATACTCCGTTGCATCAACCGCGAGTGCTTCACTTTTCTTGCTTAGTATGAGATGAGGCTTCATCGGAACATGACTTGGATTGCAATCTTTCATGCCACAGCTTTCAAGTACCTTCTTTGCATATGCCTCTTGGCATATTGTGATCCCCTCCGAATTTTGATGTACCTCGATCCCAAGGTAGTAACTCAAGAGCCCTAGATCAGTCATCTTGAATAGCTTCTTCATTTGTAGCTTGAAGTTTGCAATCACCTCTTCGTCTGCTCCCGTTATCAATAAATCATCCACATAGATGCCCACTAAGAGACGATCCTTGCCTTTGCCTCGCTTATACATTGCATGCTCTAGTGGGGCTTTCTCAAATCCAAGAGAAATCAATGTACGATCAAGCTTGATGCTCCATGCCTGAGGAGCTTGTCGTAGCCCGTACAACGTCTTGTGTAGCTTCAATACCTTATGTTCCTCTCCTTCTTCGATGTACCCTGGTGGTTGCTTCACATACAACTCTCCTTCTAACTCTCCAGTCAAAAACGCGGAGTTCACATCCATATGATGTATCCTCCAAGATTCTTGAGCCGCGAGAGCTATAAGTAATCTCACCGAGTCCATCTTTATAACTGGAGCGAACACTTCTTCGAAGTCCACACTTTGGTCTTGCACGTTTGCTTTAGCCCACGAGCCTTGCTTTATGCTTCACCAAGTTCCCTTCGGCATCCTTCTTGATTTTGTACACCCACTTGAGCTCTATGGCATTATGACCGTTTGGAAGATCCACGAGTTCCCATGTATCGTTGTCTCGGATCGACCCCAACTCTTCATCCATAGCACGAAGCCAATACTCCTTCATAATTGCGTCCTCAAAAAATTCCGGTTCCTCGATATGCAAACGTCGTTGCCCTTTACTCTTCATCTTCACCGAATTTATTTGAAGCGCTTCTTCTGAAGAGATGTTCACCACTTGTCGTTTGTACGCTATTGGAGAAGAAACACTTGCTTATGAACTTGCCAAAGTTCCTGTTTCTAGCAATTCACTGATCCCTGGATTTTTCACTAGGCTACACCACCGTGGACTGCTTCCCGAAGAATCTGCATCCCGGCCTGCTGGGCAACTATCTTCCTCATGCACGTCTCCTTTTCCTTGGTGTTGCCCACCTTCTGGCCCACCCATCACAAGGCATGCACGTACTGGCGAGTTCCTTTTAGGAGAACTAGCTGCTGTACACAACTTGTAGCAGCCAGTACGTGATGATTGGCTCCCTTGTGGGAATCTGGCCGCAGCCGGCCAGCTTGATGGACTGCCAGTCGCCAGCCTGCCTGCTGAGCTGCATGCGCAAGCGAGCGCTCCTGCACCGGCCGTATACGAGACGTGTCTCGTCTCGGCTGCGTGTTCGTGCGGGCTGGCTACCTTGCCGCTCGATGCAATGCGTCCTAGTGCAGCTCGCCGCATGTCTCGCCTTACGTCATGGACTTCTGGCGCCACGTTTTCGCCTGTTTCTAGCACGACCACACCATGATACCTTGTGTCGTGGCCTTCTAGCGCCACAACTTCGACTGGAGTTTCTGGCGTGACCACACAATCACGCCTTGCATCATGGTCTTCTGGTGCCACGATTTCGCCTATGCTTAGTGGTGTGACCACATCATCACGCCTTGTGTCATGGTCTTCTGGCGCCACAACATCGCCTAGGGTTAGTGGTGAGGATGCACTCACCGGGCCCATGACCAGCTGATCAAGATCATCTGGATCCTCCTCGTCCACTAGCTCGCACATCAGCATCATATCCCCGTCGTCTCCTTCCTCGGCCATGAGCGCCCGCTGCTTTGGTGCTTCCTCGCAGTTTGCCTTGAAGTGACCGAGGAGGCCACACTTATGACACCTCACCTTCCTGATGTCAAACTTCCTCCTCGGTGGTGCAGGCGCATCCTCGTCGTCCGAGTCGGTGAAGTTCTTTCTCGCCAAGCGCTGCTTCCCCTTCCCCTTCTTCTTGCCACTGCTCGTGGATTCGCCTTGCTTTTCTTTCGACAGGGCGATCCATTGCGCCTTTGTCAGCATCAGGTGCTCACTCGCCTCCGCGTCGCCGAAACTGAGACGAATTCTCTCGTCGTGGGCCTTGAACCTTCCGACGAGATCCTCAACCGTGAGGGTTTTCAGGTCGAGACATTGCTCGATCGACGTGACGATCTGGATGTAGCGTGCCGGCGCGGCACGCAAAAATCATCGCACGATCGCAACTTCTTCTAGGGTTGAACCATAGCTGCGTATGCCGTTGACGATGGTCTTGAGACGGGAGGCAAACTGATCGACCGTCTCACTTTCATCCATCTTCAGGCACTCGTAGCTTCTCATCAGGGACTGAAGGTGTGCTTCCTTGACACGGTCATGACCCTGGTGCAGGATCTTGATGGTCTCCCATGCCTCCTTCGCCGATTTCTTTCCGACGAGGTGTTGCAGCACATCCTTCGGCATGGCGGAGTAGATCGCCGTTAACGCCCGACAATCCGTCCGGTACTTCGCCGCGCCCTTCGCGTACTCGTCGCCGCCGGGGTCAACGGCTTCCCAGAGCTCAGCCCCCTCCATCGCGACCTCCATGTTCATCGCCCATAGTGCGTAGTCCTCTCGATCCAGACGGGGGAATTGGGACACCCCCACCATCGGCATCGGTGCTGCTGCTGCCGCTGTCACGATCTCCTTGCCCGTGTTCGACATGATCCTTCGATTGCTTTTCGAAAATCACGCCAATACACCAAGCTCTAGATACCAATTGTTGGCACAGGCCCGACCTTAACGACGCAACCGTCGAGTACTTTCCGACGTTGCGCTCGTACAAGCTAGTGGCTGATTACTTTCCGGCCGATCGAGTTGTAGCACACAACAAGCAAGTAGACAGGCAGGTCGATTGATCCTATGTGAACTAGCACATGCACGTACGTATATGTAACAATACGCCGCCAGGGTCAACGGAACTCACGCATGCGAGAACACACGTGTTGATGGCAACACAGGTGCGTGTTTGTTTATTTCTTTTGATTGATCTGGGTTACAAAATCTTACAGGGGTACAAGTATATATAGGAGTTAAGCTAGCCTGAACTAGTCCTACACCTATACGGCTTGGTGATTGCACCTGTCCGAGCCGGACAAGGCCACCGATCGTGGTTAATTCCAACAGACATAATATATACATTAGTGATTCATCTTTAGTTGTTCATACCAGTAGCATATAGAGATCAGCATTAATATCCACAAACTGTATTGTTTGTAAATAGATGGCTTAATTAGTAGGCGAGTGGAACCTTGGTGTCCTCATCTGGCTTGGATTCCAGCGAGCTTGTCCAAGGCCGTGATTGCTTATAATACCACAGAGGTGACGCACCCCACGCTATAGCTACTGCTTCGCCGCTGACACACCTTTCACAAGGGTTACTTGGCAAGGCTTGATGCATGTGAATTACATTCAGAGTTTTAGACTGCATGTAAACATAAGATATAGAGTGGAGCCCTCAAAATTAAGACTAATTTATCCTTCAACGTCAGCCACTTCCAGTCAACCAATAGAGACATCCGGCAAACACATCCATACACTTTAGAATCTGTACATAAGCTTAGGCCACAAACCAATCACTAAAGTCGAGAAAAGAAATCCCAAAAAGATGAAAAAAATAATGTGCATATGCAGTTATATACACACCAGGAACGCAAATCACATATGCATCACTAATTGTCCTGCACATCACGCAGTATCTAGGCCTCCAGGAAAACTACATGGACGTGGAGATCTAGACAAAGAAACGATGAAGCGACATCATCTTCCTGCTCCTACCTTGGACGGCGGAGGCACTACTTGGATCGGAATCTGGACCTCCATTAGCGCCGCCAAAGTAAACCTGGCAATCGTCGCCCTCTCCCTTTTCATCTATTCTGGTTTGGGATCAGATCTTCGAACCAAGCTGACTCAAAATAAAATTGTTTATATAGTTGAAGATAAAGAGGAAGAAGAGCCCCCACCTCTGCCGCAGGTGATGCTGCGGAGGACGTCAGGGGTGGCGCGCATGGTTTAGTGAGGTTGGGTAAAGGGCGAGGTGTACACTTGGGCCAATCTTGTTCGCGCCGACGACCATCTTACATCTCTCGGTTTAGGTGGGCAACAAAAGCAAGATGGAGGGATCCATAAATAGAGGGGAGAAGGAAGAACCGGAAGGACTGCAGTAGAGATTAATTGATTGGGGGAGATGAAGGGAACCATGGGTGGAAGGTGGAGGAAGAGGCGAAAGACCAAGTGGCCGAACAGGGCTAACGCTTCGGGGAGAAAAGTTGGGAGATGCAACGATATTTTGGACGTGGGTTTCTAGTTTGTTTGTGGCAGGGAACGCACGTTAGCTTTTTTTTTTGAGGGGAGGAACGCACGTTAGCTGCTGGTTCATGGGAAGTCTAGGAAAGTGATGACATGGCCTGGTGGGATCAGTTTTTGCTGAGATGGCATAGTTGCTGATGTGGACAGTGTGCATGGTGAGAGAATAGGAAGTAGTGGGGAGCAACTTCTTAAGAATGATAGATATGCCCTAGAGGCAATAATAAAATGGTTATTATTATATTTCCTTGTTCATGATAATTGTCTATTGTTCATGCTTTAATTGTGTTATCCGAAAATAGTAATACATGTGTGAATATATAGACCACAACATGTCCCTAGTGAGCCTCTAGTTGACTAGCTCATTGATCAATAGATGGTTACGATTTCCTGACCATGGACATTGGATGTCATTGATAATGGGGTCACATCATTAGGAAAATGATGTGATGGACAAGACCTAATTCTAAGCCTAGCACAAGATCGTGTAGTTCATATGCTAAAGCTTTTCCAATGTCAAGTATCTGTTCCTTAGACCATGAGGTTGTGCAACTCCTGGATACCGTAGGAATACTTTGGGTGTGCCAAACGTCACAACGTAACTAAGTGGCTATAAAGGTACACTACGGGTATCTCCGAAAGCATCTGTTGGGTTGGCACAGACCGAGACTGGGATTTGTCACTCCGTGTGACGGAGAGGTATCTTTGGGCCCACTCGGTAATACATCGTCGTAATGAGCTCAATGTGAGTAAGGGGTTGGTCATGGGATGATGTGTTACGGAACGAGTAAAGAGACTTGCCATAACGAGATTGAACAAGGTATCGGTATACCGATGATCGAATCTCGGGCAAGTACTATACCGCTAGACAAAAGGAATCATATATGGGATTGATTGAATCCTTGACATCATTGTGACGCCTCCGATTTGACCATACACTAATCATGCACGCAAATGTGTACAACCAAGATTAGGGACTCACTGGAAGATATCACAACGCAACTCTAGACACAAAATAAAATAATACAAGCTTTATATTACAAGCCAGGGGCCTCGAGGGCTCGAATACAAAAGCTCGAATACACAAGAGTCAGCGGAAGCAATAATATCTGAGTACATACATAAGTTAAACAAGTTGCCATAAGATGGCTACCACAAAAGTAGCAACGATCGAAAAGGCAAGGCCTCCTGCCTGGGACCTCCTAACTACTCCTCGAAGCCGAACTCCAAGTAGAAACATCCTCGGGATCTTCTGGCTCCTAGACTCCACCATCTGGTTGTGTCATCCGAGAAGAGAGGAAAAAGGGGGAAAGGGGGAGCAAAGCAACCGTGAGTACTCATCCAAAGTACTCGCAAGCAAGGATCTACACTACATATGCAATGATATCTGTGTAAAGGGGTAATATATGTGGGCTAAACTGCAGAATGCTAGAATAAGAGGGGGATAGCTAATCCAACCGAAGACTACACTTCTGGCAGCCTCCATCTTGCAGCAGTAGAAGAGAGTAGCTGGAAAGTAACAAGTATACTCGCTTCTCGCAGCCTCTCTCTTGCAGCAATAGAATAGAATAGATGGTAAGTTCACCAAGTAACATCATATAGCATAATCCTACCCGGCGATCCTCCCCTCGTCGCCCTGTGAGAAAGCGATCACCGGGTTGTATCTGGCACTAGTAAGGGTGTGTTTTATTAAGTATCCGGTTCTAGTTGTCATGAGGTCGGAGTACAACTCCGGGTCGTCCTTTTACTGAGGGACACGGCTATTCGAATAAATTAACTTCCCTGCAGGGGTGCACCACATTACCCAGCACGCTCGATCCCATTTGGCCGGACACACTTTCCAGGGTCATGCCCGGCCTCGGAGGATCAACACGTCGCAGCCCTACCTAAGCACATCAGAGAGGTCAGGACGCCGGTCTAAGTCCTAAGCGCACAGGGGTCTGGGCCCAT
The DNA here is from genome assembly GCA_902687465.1 of Secale cereale. Lineage (NCBI taxonomy): Eukaryota > Viridiplantae > Streptophyta > Magnoliopsida > Poales > Poaceae > Secale > Secale cereale. Next base: position 727,081,622 of record LR738715.1, read on the forward strand.
CGCCCAATGCACACCTGCATCTTGCGAGGGCGGCCGGTAAGCAGACCTAGCCGCTCCTAGTACCAGAGTGGCGTTCCAGTCCAATCCGGCGCGCGCCGCTAAGTCACTGACGTCAAGAATGCTTCGGCTGATACCACGACGTCGAGTGCCCATAACTATTCCCACATAGCTGGTTAGTGCGTATAGGCCAATGGCCAGACCCAGATCAAATACCAAGATCTCGTTAAGCGTGTTATTTTGAAGTAACTACGGACAACAACCAGGGACCAGGCCCACCTGTCTCCTAGGTGGTCGCAATCCGCCATGTCGCTCCGCCACAAAGTAACCATCAAGGGGCTGTCGGGAACCCAGGCCCACCACTACCTATGTGGAACCACCTGCCCCTTCAGCCCCCATCTCCGAATCATCATAATGAGTATGTAATAGTATAATATATACCCGTGATCACCTCCCAAAGTGATCACAACCCGATAGTATAGCATGGCGGACGGACAAGAATGTAGGGCCACTGATGGAATACTAGCATCCTATACTAAGCATTAGGATAGCAGGTACATGTATCAACAGTTGTAGCAACAATGGCAGGCTATGCAACAGCATAAGAGCTATCGATTCATCAACAGTAGCAATTCTAATGCAAGAATAAGAGAGAGAGAATGAGCGATATCTGGTGATCAAGGGGGGGCTTGCCTGGTTACTCTGTCAAGAAGGAGGGGTCGTCGTCGACGCAGTAGTTGTACACAGCAGCGTCGTCGGTAGTCTCGGGGTCTATCGAGAGAGAAGGACGGGGGAAGAAACAGTAAATACATAGCAAGCAATGTAACACAATACAAGACAAGACAATACACAGTGCCGAGTGTGTCTTAACGTATGGTTACACGATACCGAGGAAGGGGGAACCCATCCGGGAAAGTGTTCCCGGTTCCGGACATTTGCTAGACAGATGACTGGAGGGGAACGGTTGCAGGTTCGGGTAGTTAGAGGTAGGTGGTGAACAAACGGAGCGAGTTTAGAATTGTCTCGTCGTTCTAAGCAACTTTCACGTTCAAAGTTTTTCGAATTGGGCTACGGTTAATTTTCTATTAATTTTCAAAGTTTAAGTTAATTCCAAATTATTTAATAAGTTGACTAAGTCGAAGGTCCAGTCAGCAGATCCAGTCAGCGTTGACTGGGTCAATGTTGACCAGTCAACAGGGTCAAGGGGGACCCACATGTCATAGTCTAGTCTAACCTAATTATAGTTTAGCTGGCTAATTAACTTAACTAAATTAATTAGACTAACTAAGCAGATTTAATTAACTTAATTAATCACTAAACTAGTTATGTATTTAACATTTTTTATCTCTTTTTTAAAGGGGCACTGGGCCACTTTGGTCAGGCAATGGCCGGACATTGTCCAGGTCGGCCCTTTGGGGCACCGGACATGTCCAGCCGGGGGG
>LR738715.1:727083227-727111251 GCA_902687465.1 Secale cereale
GCGCACGCGGCAAGAGGCCATGCGGCGAGGCCGCGGCCGGGCGTAGGCCGGTGAGGCCGGGCCGGCGACGAGGGCGGCTGGGGGGGGCGCGGGGGAAGGAGGGCGCGGCCAGGGGGAGGCCTGGTCGGCGTAGGGGCGCCCCGAACATGGGCGAGCAGGAGGTGCAGGGCGGGCGCGTGCGGCTGCGGGAGGTGGCACGGTCAGAGCGGGCCGGGGGTTGATGACCCACAAGTGTAGGGGATCTATCGTAGTCCTTTCGATAAGTAAGAGTGTCGAACCCAACAAGGAGTGGAAGGAAATGATAGACAGTTTTCAGTAAGGTATTCTCTGCAAGCACTGAAATTATAGGTAACATATAGTTTTGTGATAAAGTAATTGGTAGCAAGTGACAAAAGGTAAAAGTAAATAAGGTGCAGCAAGGTGGCCTAATCCTTTTTGTAGCAAAGTACAAGCCTGGACAAACTCTTATATAAAGGAAAGCGCTCCCGAGGACACATGGGAATTATCGTCAAGCTAGTTTTCATCACGATCATCTGATTCACGTTCGATACTTTGATAATTTGGTATGTGGGTGGACCGGTGCTTGGGTGCTGTCCTTACTTGGACAAGCCTCCCACTTATGATTAACCTCTAATGCAAGCATCCGCAACTACAAAAGAAGTATCAAGGTAAACCCAACCATAGCCTGAAACATATGGATCCAAGTCAGCCCCTTACGAAGCAACACATAAACTAGGGTTTAAGCTTCTGTCACTCCAGCAACCCATCATCTACTTATTACTTCCCGATGCCTTCCTCTAGGCCCAAATAATGGTGAAGTGTCATGTAGTCTACGTTCACATGACACCACTAGAGGAGAGACAACATACATCTCATCAAAATATCGAACGAAGACCAAATTCACATGACTACTAATAGCAAGACTTCTCCCATGTCCTCGGGAACAAAAGTAACTACTCACAAGACATAATATTGTTCATGATCAGAGGGGTATTAATATGCATAATGGATCTGAACATATGATCTTCCACCAAATAAACCAACTAGCATCAACTACAAGGAATAATCAACACTACTAGCAACCCACAGGTACCAATCTGAGGTTTGGGTACAAAGATTGGATACAAGAGATGAACTAGGGATTGGGAGGAGATGGTGCTGGTGAAGATGTTGATGAAGAAAGCCCTCCCCAAGATGGGAGCGTTGTTGGTGATGACGGCGGTGATGATTTCCCCCTCCCGGAGGGAAGTATCCCTGGCAGAACAGCTCTGCCGGAGCCCTAGATTGGTTTCCGCCTCGGTTCCGCCTCGAGACGGCGGCGTCTGGTCCCGAAAGCCTCCTTATGATTTTTTCCAGGTCAAAACACCTCATATAGGAGAAGTTGGGCATCGGGGGACCTTCGGTGGGCCCACGAGACAGGGGGCGCGCCCTGGGTCGGGGGCGCTCCCCCCACCCTCGTGGACAGCCGGTGGCCCCCCTCGTGAACTTCTTTCACCAGATATTTCTTATATTTTCTGAAACGGAGTTCTGTTGAGTTTGGGGCCTTTGGTGTTGTGTAGAATAGGTTTCCAGAGTTTGCTCCTTTTCATGTAAACCTTGTAAAATAAGAGAGAAAAGGCATAAGCATTGTGACAAAACATGTAATAACAACCCATAATGCAATAAATATCAACATATAAGCATGATGCAAAATGGACGTATCAACTCCCCCAAGCTTAGACCTCGCTTGTCCTCAAGCGAAAGCCGATATCAGAAAATATGTCCACATGTTTAGAGATAGAGGTGTCGAGAAAAACAGAATACGGACATGAGGGCATCATGATCATTCTCATAGCAGCAACATATATAAATATGTTCATATGATTCTTATGCTAAAGTAACAATTCATCCACAATATCAAGCATGAATCATAAACTTCATTGGAAACTAACAAACTTTGATCTTGGTCATTGAAGCAATTGCAATTGATCGTAACATTGGAAAGAGTCAATATAAGAGCTTTTCAGCAAGCCTACATACTCAATTATCATATAGTCTTTCACTATTGCTCACACTCACGCAATACTTATGTTTATGGAGTTTTAGTTAGACACAGAGAAAGATAGGGGCTTATGGTGTTGCCTCCCAACCTTTTACCTCGAGGGTAATGTCAACAATAATAGACCATGAAAACTTACATCGAAGTGGGTATATATGCCAGGATCTTTCCAACACAATGTGCTTGCCAAAGGATAAAAATGTAAAAAGGAAAGGTGAATTTCACCTTGACTCTTATAGAAGAATAATAGTTAGGCCCTTCGCAGAGGGAAGCAGAGGTTGTCATGTGTTTTTATGGTTGGATGCACAAAGTCTTAGCATAGAAGAACTTCACTTTATATTGCCACTTGTGATAAGGACCTTTATTATGCAGTCCGTCGCTTTTATTACTTCCATATCACAATATCGTATAAAGCTAATTTCTCCCACACTAATAAATCATACATATTTTAGCGAGTTTGCAACATGACAACTTACTTGGAAGGATCTTTCTCAATCCATAGGTAGGTATGGTGGACTCTCATGGCAAAACTGGGTTTAAGGATGTATGGAAGCACAAGTAGTATCTCTACTTAGTGCGAGGAGTTTTGGCTAGCATGAGGGGGAAAGGCAAGCTCAACATGTTGGATGATCCATGACAATATACTTTATCTCAAATATAAGAAGACATAACCCATTATGTTGTCTTCCTTGTCCAACATCAACTCTTTAGCATGTCATATTTTAATGAGTGCTCACAATCATAAAAGATGTCCAAGATAGTATATTTGTATGTGAAGCCTCTCTTCTTTTATTACTTCCTATTAATTGCAACGATGACCAAAACTATGTTTGTCAACTCCCAACAACTTTTATTTAGCATACTCTTATATGTGAAGTCATTACTTCCCACAAGATCAATATGATCTCTTGGATACTCTTTATGTTTTCTTTCTTTTTATCATGACCCAAGTGAGGAAATCAAGCCCTTGACTCAACACTAAACTTTATTATATAGCATACGGACTCGATTACAAAGGGTAAAGATCATTAGGCAAAAGCTCACAAGTAGATCATGCTAACTTTATTCTACTAGATCAAGATACTACCAAAAGGATCGAACTAAGTAAAACGGTAAAGATAGGAGTGATGGTGATACGATACCGGGGTCACTCCCCCAAGCTTGGCAGTTGCCAAGGGGAGTGCCCATACCCATATGATTATGTCTCCTTCTTCGGGGGTGGTGATGATGGAGTTGTTGATGATGTAGGCTTGTTGTCCACCTTCCAAGGCATGGGTTCACCATCGTAGAAGGATGATCGAGTCTCTTGGATACTCAAATCTGCAGCCAAACTCATCTTCTTGAATCTATATTCATACTCACAGTTTTGGTTTTGCATGTCATAGATCTGGGCTTGGAGGTGTTCGATTTTCTCTTGAAGATTGGAGATAGCCTCCCCGAAGATCCTTGAGTCCAACTTGAGGTTGTTGGCGAGCTCCGAGATCATCATGGGGTTGGCGTTGAGTCCTCGCTCCACCATACCTTGGCACTTGAAAACTTGCTGCTCCATTTCTTCGAGTCTTGTCTCCACGCTTCCGGTCCTCCTCGGCCCCTCAACATCACGGATGTGCAGCACCCCCTCATGCAACTCCATGGTTTTAGGATGATGCAGCACCTCCGCCAGGTAGGGGTTGATGACCTTCTCGAAGAACTTGTCCTTGGGGATGTTGGAGGACGCCATGATGATCTAGATCTGTCAAAAATAGCAGCTCGAAACGAAAACAGAGGATTTTTGCGTGATACAGAGGTCAAAACCTTCGGGAGTATATATAATGAACATTTACCGACCAAAAGGAGTAACCCACAAGAAAACGGAGTCCAGGGGACACACGAGGTGCCCACGAGGCAGGGGGGCGCGCCCTCCACCCTCGTGGATGCCTCGTGTCTCTTCCGGGCTGCTTCTTATTTTCCTATTTTTCTAAATATTCCAAAACGGAGAAAATTTGCCTTTAGAACTGTTTTGGAGTCGGTTTACTTACCGTATCACATACGTCTTCCTTTTCGGAGGCTGAATCGTTGTGGAAAGTTTCCCTTATGTATTCCTCCGGGGTTACGGTTTCAATAACATTGGTTTCAACATTTATAGGATTACCAGAGATATAATGTTTGATTCTTTGACCGTTCACCACCTTCGAATTTGTGCCTTCGAAGTTGTTGATTTTTATGACACCGGAACGATAGACCTCCTCGATAACGTAAGGTTCTTCCCACTTGGAGAGAAGTTTTCCTGCAAAAAAACTTAAACGAGAGTTGTATAGCAAGACATAGTCACCTACGTTAAACTCGCGCTTTTGTATCCTTTTGTCATGCCATCTTTTAACTTTTTCTTTAAACAGCTTGGCATTCTCATAGGCCTGGGTTCTCCATTCATCGAGACAGCTAATGCCAAATAGCCTCTTTTCACCGGCAAGTTTGAAATCATAATTGAGCTCTTTGATAGCCCAATATGCCTTATGTTCTAGCTCAAGAGGTAAGTGACAAGCTTTTCCATATACCATCTTATATGGAGACATACCCATAGGGTTTTTGTATGCAGTTCTGTAGGCCCATAATGCATCATCAAGTTTCTTGGACCAATTCTTCCTAGACCTATTAACAGTCTTTTGCAAGATTAATTTCAGCTCTCTATTACTTAGTTCTACTTGACCACTAGTCTGTGGGTGATAAGGGGATGCAATTCTGTGGTTCACATCATACTTTGCAAGCATCTTACAGAAAGCACCATGAATAAAGTGTGAACCACCATCAGTCATTAAGTATCTAGGGACTCCAAACCTCGGGGAAATAACTTCTTTAAGCATCTTAATAGAGGTGTTATGATCATCACTACTAGTTGGAATAGCTTCTACCCACTTAGTAACGTAATCAACAGCAACTAAAATATGTGTGTACCCATTAGAGGCAGGAAACGGTCCCATATAATCAAAGCCCCAAACATCAAATGGTTCAATAACAAGTGAATAATTCATAGGAATTTCTTGACGTCTACTGATATTACCAATTCTTTAACATTCATCACAAGATAAGACAAACTTACGGGCATCCTTGAAGAGGGTAGGCCAATAAAAACTGGATTGCAATACCTTGTGTGCAGTTCTATCTCCCGCATGGTGTCCTCCATAAGCTTCGGAGTGGCACTTGCGTAGGATATGTTCCTGTTCATGCTCAGGTACACAACGTCTAATAATACCATCTACTCCTTCTTTATAAAGATGTGGGTCATCCCAGAAGTAATGTCTCAAATCATAGAAGAACTTTTTCTTTTGCTGGTATGTGAAGCTAGGAGGTATAAACTTAGCAACAATGTAATTAGCATAATCAGCATACCATGGAGCAGTACGAGAAGTATTTATGACAGCTAATTCTTCATCGGGAAAGCTATCATCAATAGCTTGTGGGTCATCAAGTATGTTCTCTAACCTAGACAAGTTATCTGCAACGGGTTTCTCAGCTCCCTTTCTATCAATAATATGCAAGTCAAATTCTTGCAGCAAGAGAACCCATCTAATAAGTCTAGGTTTAGCATCTTTCTTTTCCATAAGGTATTTGATAGAAGCATGATCAGTGTGAATAGTTACTTTAGAATCAACGATATAGGGTCTAAACTTATCACAAGCAAATACAACAACTAAAAATTCTTTCTCAGTAGTAGCATAATTTCTCTGGGCACTATCTAGAGTTTTACTAGCATACTGGATAACATTCAATTTCTTATCAACTCTTTGCCCTAGAACAGCACCTATATCATAATCGCTAGCATCGCACATAATCTCAAAAGGTAAATTCCAGTCAAGAGGCTGGACAATATGTGCAGAGATCAATGTTTTCTTAAGTATTTCAAAGGCTTCTAGACAATCATCATCAAAGACAAAAGGAATATCTTTTTGTAAGAGATTAGTCAGAGGCCTGGAGATTTTGGAGAAGTCCTTTATGAACCTCCTATAAAACCCGGCGTGACCAAGGAAACTTCGTATATCTTTGATGTTCTTTGGGCATGGCATCTTTTCAATAGCATCAACTTTAGCTTTGTCAACTTCAATACATCTTTCAGAAATTTTATGTCCCAAGACAATGCCTTCATTAACCATAAAGTGGCACTTCTCCCAATTCAAGACAAGATTAGTGTCTTCACATCTTTGCAAAACTCGATCAAGGTTGCTTAAGCAATCATCAAAAGAAGTCTCGTAAATGGAGAAATCATCCATGAAAACCTCAACAATCTTTTCACAAAAATCAGAGAATATAGCCACCATGCATCTTTGAAAGGTAGCAGGTGCATTACATAAACCGAAAGGCATACATCCATAAGCAAAGGTACCGAAAGGACAAGTAAAAGTGGTCTTTTATTGACCCCCTTTTGACATAGGTATTTGAGAGAAATCAAAATAACCATCTAGAAAGCAGAAATGAGTATGTTTGGATAACCTTTCTAGCATTTGATCAATAAATGGCAAGGGGTAATGATCTTTTTTAGTGTTGGGGAACGTTGCATGGAAAACAAAAATTTTTCTCTACGTCCACCAAGATCAATCTAGTAGATGCAACTACGAGGGGAGAGTAAGATCCACATACCCTTGTAGATCGCTAAGCGGAAGCGTTATGAACGCGGATGATGGAGTCGTACTCGCCGCGATTCAGATCGCCGAAGATCCTAGCACCGAAGCAACGGTGCCTCCGCGTTCTTCACACGTACGGCTCGGGGACGTCTCCTCCTTCTTGATCCAGCAAGGGGTGGAGGAGAGGTTGATGGAGAACCGGCAGCACGACGGCGTGGTGGTGATGGTGGAGAAGAACTCCGGCAGGGCTTCGCCTAAGCACCGCGGGAGAAGAAGATGTTGTGGGAGAGGGAGGGCAGCACCGAGGCACGAACTTGTGTTTGCTGCCCTCCCTTTGCCTCACTATATATAGGGGGGGTGGAGAGGTGAGGGGCTCCCTAGGGTTTCCCCTAGGGGCCGGCGGCCAGGGCAAGGGGAGGGGGCGGCGGCCAAGGCAGGGGGGGCGGCGGCCAAGGGCCAGGCCCTAGGGTTTCCCCCCCTAGGTGCCTTGCCCCCCACTCCAAAGGGGTGCGGCTGCCCTAGGGGGTCCCACCCCCTTAGCCGCATGAGGAGAGGGCCCAGGGGGGGCGCACAGCCCCCTGAGGGCTGTGGTGTCCCCCCTTGTGGCCCATTAGGCCCAGAACTACTTCCGGACCCCCCCGAAACCCTTTCCGGTACTCCGCCGATTTCCCGATGCTCCCCGGAACACTTCCGGACTCCGAAACCTTTCATCCTATATATCAATCTTCGTCTCCGGACCATTCCGGAGACCCTCGTCATGTCCGGGATCTCATCCGGGACTCCGAACAACCTTCGGTTAACCATGCACTATTCTCACTAACAACCCTAGCGTCACCGAACCTTAAGTGTGTAGACCCTGCGGGTTCGGAAACCATGTAGACATGACCGAGACACTCCCAGGTCAATAACCAATAGCGGGATCTGGATACCCATATTGGTTCCCACATGTTTCTCGATGATCTCATCGGATGAACCACGATGTCAAGGATTCAGGCAATCCCGTATACAGTTCCCTTTGTCTCGTCGGTATGTTACTTGCCCAAGATTCGATCGTCGGTATCTCTATACCTAGTTCAATCTCGTTACCGGCAAGTCTCTTTACTCGTTACCGTAATACATAATCCCGTGACCAACTACTTAGTCACTTTGAGCTCATTGAGATGACGTATTACCGAGTGGGCCCGGAGATACCTCTCCGTCACACGGAGTGACAAATCCCAGTCTCGATCCATGTCAACTCAACGGATACCCTCGGAGATACCTGTAGAGTACCTTTATAGTCACCCAGTTACGTTGCGACGTTTGGCACACACAAAGCACTCCTACGGTGTCAGTGAGTTACATGATCTCATGGTCATAGGAACTTATACTTGACATGCAGAAAACTATAGCGATAACTAACACGATCAAAAGCTATGTTTAACGTTTGGGTCTCGTCCATCACATCATTCTCCAAATGATGTGATCCCGTTATCAAATGACAACTCATGTCTATGACCTGGAAACCGCGGTCATCTTTGATCAACGAGCTAGTCCTGTAGAGGCTCACTAGGGACACAATGTCTGTCTATTTATCCACACATGTATTTGAGTTTCCAATCAATACAATTATAGCATGGATAATAAACGATTATCATGAACAAGGAAATATAATAATAACCAATTTATTATTGCCTCTAGGGCATATTTCCAACAGTCTCCCACTTGCACTAGAGTCAATAATCTAGCATTACAAGGTAATGAATCTAACACCCATAGAGTCTTGGTGTTGATCGTGCTTAGCCCGTGGAAGAGGCTTAGTCAACGGATCTGCAACATTCAAATCCGTGTGTACTTTGCAAATGTTTATGTCCTCCTCCTTGACCGAATCGCGGATGGAATTGAAGCGTCGCTTTATGTGTCTGGTCCTCTTGTGAAACCTTGGTTCCTTGGCTAGAGCAATGGCACCAGTGTTGTCACAGAACAGAGTCATTGGGTTCAGTGCACTAGGCACAACTCCAAGATCTGTCATGAACTCCTTCATCCAGACACCTTCCTTCGCCGCTTCCGAGGCAGCTATATACTCCGCTTCACATGTAGAATCAGCTACCACGCTCTGCTTGGAACTGCACCAGCTTACCGCTCCCTCGTTGAGAATATATACGTATCCGGTTTGAGACTTAGAGTCATCCGGATCAGTGTCAAAGCTTGCATCGACGTAACCCTTTACGACGAGCTCTTGATCACCTCCATAAACGAGAAACATATCCTTAGTCCTTTTCAGGTACTTTAGGATATTCTTGACCGCTGTCCAGTGATCCATACCAGGATTACTTTGAAACCTTCCGGCCATACTTATGGCAAGGCTGACATCTGGTCTCGTGCACAGCATTGCATACATGATAGAGCCTATGGCTGAAGCATAGGGGACGACACTCATCTTTTCTCTATCTTCCGCAGTCACTGGGCACTGAGTCTTACTCAACTTTGTACCTTGCAATACCGGCAAGAACCCCTTCTTGGATTGATCCATTTTGAAATTCTTCAAAACTTTATCAAGGTATGTGCTTTGTGAAAGTCCTATCAAGCGTCTTGATCTATCTCTATAGATCTTGATGCCCAATATGAAAGCAGCTTCACCGAGATCCTTCATCGAAAAACTCTTGTTCAAATACCCCTTCACGCTATCCAAAAATTCTATATTGTTTCCAATCAGCAATATGTCATCCACATATAATATTAGAAACGCTATAGAGCTCCCACTCACTTTCTTGTAAATACAAGCTTCATTGTAAACTTGTATAAACCCAAACGCTTTGATCACCTCATCAAAGCGAAGATTCCAACTCCGAGATGCTTGTACCAGCCCATAAATGGAACGCTGAAGCCTGCATACTTTGTCAGCATTCTCTGGATCGACAAAACCTTCTGGTTGCATCATATACAACTCTTCCTTAAGAAAACCGTTAAGGAACGCTGTTTTGACATCCATCTGCCAAATTTCATAATCGAAATATGCAGCTATTGCTAACATGATTCGGACGGATTTAAGCATCGCTACGGGTGAGAAAGTCTCATCGTAGTCAATCCCTTGAACTTGTGAAAAACCCTTTGCCACAAGTCGAGCTTTATACACGGTGACATTACCGTCAGCGTCCGTCTTCCTCTTAAAAATCCATTTATTCTGAATGGCCTTCCGCCCTTCAGGTAATACTTCCAAAGTCCATACTTTGTTTTCATACATGGATCCCATCTCGGATTTCATGGCCTCTAACCATTTGTCGGAATCTGGGCCCACCATCGCTTCTCCATAGCTCGTAGGTTCACCGTTGTCTAACAACATGACCTCCAAGACAGGGTTACCATACCACTCAGGTGCAGTGCGTACCCTTGTCGACCTACGAGGTTCGGTAGTGACTTGATCAGAAGCTTCTTGATCATCATCATTCGCTTCCTCTTCAACCTCTGCAGGCTCCACAAAAACATCTTTCTGTGCTGCGCTACTTTCTGGTTGAAGCAGAGGTTCGATAACCTCATCAAGTTCTACCTTCCTCCCACTCAATTCTTTCGAGAGAAACTCTTTCTCGAGAAAGGACCCGTTCTTAGCGACAAACACTTTGCCCTCGGATCTGAGATAGAAGGTGTACCCAACTGTTTCTTTTGGGTATCCTATGAAGACACATTTGTCCGCTTTGGGTTCGAGCTTTTCTGGCTGAAGCCTTTTGACATAAGCATCGCAACCCCAAACCTTGAGAAAAGACAACTTCGGTTTCTTACTAAACCACAGTTCATACGGTGTTGTCTCAACGGACTTAGATGGAGCCCTGTTTAAAGTGAATGCAGCTGTCTCTAACGCATATCCCCAAAACGATAGTGGCAAATCGGCAAGAGACATCATAGAACGTACCATATCTAATAGGGTTCGATTACGACGTTCGGACACACCATTACGCTGTGGTGTTCCAGGTGGTGTCAACTGTGAAACAATTCCACATTTTCTTAAGTGATCACCAAACTCATAACTCAGATATTCTCCCCCTCGATCAGATCGTAGGAACTTGATCTTCTTGTTACGATGATTTTCAACTTCACTCTGAAATTGCTTGAACTTTTCAAAAGTTTCAGACTTATGCTTCATCAAGTAAATATACCCATATCTACTTAAGTCGTCAGTGAAGGTGAGAAAATAACGATATCCACCGCGCGCCGTTACACTCATCGGACCGCACACATCAGTATGTATGATTTCCAATAAGTCACTTGCCCGTTCCATTGTCCCTGAAAATGGGGTCCTTGTCATCTTGCCCATGAGGCACGGCTCGCACGTGTCAAGTGATTCAAAATCAAGAGACTCCAAAAGCCCATCAGCATGGAGCTTCCTCATGCGTTTTACGCCGATATGACCGAGACGGCAGTGCCACAAGAAAGTGGTATTATCATTATCTACTCTACATCTTTTGGCATCAATGTTATGAACATGTGTATCATCACTATCAAGATTCAATAAGAATAAACCCCTAACTTCGGGTGCATGACCATAAAAGATATTACTCATATAAATAGAACAACCATTATTCTCTGACTTAAATGAGTAACCGTCTCGCAATAAACAAGATCCAGATATAATGTTCATGCTTAACGCAGGCACTAAATAACAATTATTCAGGTTCATAACTAATCCCGATGGTAATCGAAGAGCGAGCGTGCCGACGGCGATCACATCAACCTTGGAACCATTTCCCACGCGCATCGTCACTTCGTCCTTCGCCAGCCTCCGTTTATTCCGCAGTTCCTGTTTAGAGTTGCAAATGTGAGCAACCGAACCGGTATCAAATACCCAGGCACTACAACGAGAGTTGGTAAGGTACACATCAATAACATGTATATCACATATACCTTTGTTGTTGTTGGCCCCCTTCTTGTCCGCCAGATACTTGGGGCAGTTCCGCTTCCAGTGGCCGTTCCCCTTGCAATAGAAACACTCAGTCTCTGGCTTGGGCCCAGCCTTGGGTTTCTTCATTGGATTAGCAACTGCTTTGCCACCCTTCTTAGAGTTACCCTTCTTGCCCTTGCCATTCTTCTTGAAACTGGTGGTCTTATTGACCATCAACACTTGATACTCCTTCTGGATGTCTGCCTCAGCGACTTTCAGCATCGAAAACAGCTCGGCGATGGTCTTGTTCATCCCTTGCATGTTATACTGCTGCACGAAGCTCTTGTAGCTTGGAGGGAGTGACTGGAGAATTCTGTCAATGATAGCCTCATCCGGGAACACAAGTCCCAGATCAGCTATGCGGGTATAGTACCCAGACATCTTCAGTAAGTGCTCACTGACAGACGAATTCTCCTCCATCTTGCAAGCGAAGAATTTATCGGTGGTCTCATACCTCTCGATCTTAGCATTCTTCTCAAAGATGAACTTCAACTCCGTGTACATCTCATATGCACCATGACGTTCAAAACGTCTTTGAAGTCCTCCTTCCAAGCCGTACAACATGGCACACTGCACTATCAAATAGTCATCCGAACGCGTCTGCCAAACGTTCATAACGTCCGCAGAGGCTCCAGGAGCGGGGGGGGTCACCTAGCGGTGCATTTAGGACATAAACCTTCTGGGCAGCTGTGAGGATGATCCTCAGATTGCGGAGCCAGTCCACAAAGTTGCTCCCGTCATCTTTCAGTTTAGCTTTCTCTAGGAACGCATTAAAATTCAGGGGAGCTACTGCGCGAGCCATCTACAACCAAAAATTTGCAAAGACATTTTAGACTATTGTTCATGATAAGTGAGTTATTACCTAATCAAATTATTTATAACTCCCACTCAAATTGACATCCCTCCGGTCATTCGAGCGTGACATGATCCAAATTCACCAACCCAAGTCCGATCATCACGTGAGATGAGGTGGTGTCAATGGTGAACATCAACATGTTGATCATATCTACTATATGACTCATGCTCGACCTTTCGGTCTTCCGTGTTCCGAGGCCATGTCTGTACATGCTAGGCTCGTCAAGTCTAACCCGAGTGTTCTGCATGTGCAAAACTGGCTTGCACCCGTTGTATGCGAACGTAGAGTCTATCACACCCGATCATCACGTGGTGCTTCGAAACGACGAACCTTCGCAACGGCGCACACTCGGGGGGAACACAATTTTATCTTGAAATTTTAGTGAAGGATCACCTTATAATGCTACCGTCGTCCTAAGCAAAATAAGATGCATAAAAGGATTAACATCACATGTAAATCATAAGTGACATGATATGGCCATCAACTCGTGCTTTTGATCTCCATCTCCAAAGCACCGGCATGATCTCCATCGTCACCGGCGCCACACCATGATCTCCATCATCATGATCTCCATCATCGTGTTGCCATCGGGGTTGTCGCGCGCCCACCATGCTCTTACTACTATTGCTACCGTTTAGCGATAAAGTAAAGCATTACAAAGCGCTTAATGATTGACACGCAGGTCATACAAAAATTAAAGACAACCCTATGGCTCCTGCCGGTTGCCGTATGCATCGACATGCAAGTCGATGTTAACTATTACAACATGATCATCTCATACATCAAAATATATCTCATCATGTCATTGGCCATATCATATCACATACATACCCTGCAAAAACAAGTTAGACGTCCTCTAATTTGTTGTTGCATGTTTTACGTGGCTGCTATGGGTATCTAGCAAGAACGCTTCTTACCTACGCAAAACCACAACGGTGATATTCAAGTTGCTATTTAACCTTCTACAAGGACCGCCTTGTTCTATTCCGATTCAACTAAGATAGGAGAGACAGACACCCGCCAGCCATCTTATGCAACAAAAGTCACATGTCTGTCGATGGAACCGGTCTCATGTACGTGGACATGTAAAGTTGGTCCGGGCCGCTTCATCCTATAATACCGCTGAATCAAGAAAGACTAAGGAGGGCAGCAATTTAAACATCAACGCCACAAACCCTTTTGTGTTCTACTCGAGAAAGCATCTACGCAAGATCCTAGCTCATGATGCCACTGTTGGGGAACGTTGCATGAAAAACAAAAATTTTTCTCTACGTCCACCAAGATCAATCTAGTAGATGCAACTACGAGGGGAGAGTAAGATCCACATACCCTTGTAGATCGCTAAGCGGAAGCGTTATGAACGCGGATGATGGAGTCGTACTCGCCGCGATTCAGATCGCCGAAGATCCTAGCACCGAAGCAACGGTGCCTCCGCGTTCTTCACACGTACGGCTCGGGGACGTCTCCTCCTTCTTGATCCAGCAAGGGGTGGAGGAGAGGTTGATGGAGAACCGGCAGCACGACGGCGTGGTGGTGATGGTGGAGAAGAACTCCGGCAGGGCTTCGCCTAAGCACCGCGGGAGAAGAAGATGTTGTGGGAGAGGGAGGGCAGCACCGAGGCACGAACTTGTGTTTGCTGCCCTCCCTTTGCCTCACTATATATAGGGGGGGTGGAGAGGTGAGGGGCGCCCTAGGGTTTCCCCTAGGGGCCGGCGGCCAGGGCAAGGGGAGGGGGCGGCGGCCAAGGCAGGGGGGCGGCGGCCAAGGGCCAGGCCCTAGGGTTTCCCCCCCTAGGTGCCTTGCCCCCCACTCCAAAGGGGTGCGGCTGCCCTAGGGGGTCCCACCCCCTTAGCCGCATGAGGAGAGGGCCCAGGGGGGGCGCACAGCCCCCTGAGGGCTGTGGTGTTCCCCCTTGTGGCCCATTAGGCCCAGAACTACTTCCGGACCCCCCGAAACCCTTTCCGGTACTCCGCCGATTTCCCGATGCTCCCCGGAACACTTCCGGTCTCCGAAACCTTTCATCCTATATATCAATCTTCGTCTCCGGACCATTCCGGAGACCCTCGTCATGTCCGGGATCTCATCCGGGACTCCGAACAACCTTCGGTAACCATACACTTTTCTCTCTAACAACCCTAGCGTCACCGAACGTTAAGTGTGTAGACCCTGCGGGTTCGGAAACCATGTAGACATGACCGAGACACTCCCAGGTCAATAACCAATAGCGGGATCTGGATACCCATATTGGTTCCCACATGTTTCTCGATGATCTCATCGAATGAACCACGATGTCAAGGATTCAGGCAATCCCGTATACAGTTCCCTTTGTCTCGTCGGTATGTTACTTGCCCGAGATTCGATCGTCGGTATCTCTATACCTAGTTCAATCTCGTTACCGGCAAGTCTCTTTACTCGTTACCGTAATACATAATCCCGTGACCAACTACTTAGTCACTTTGAGCTCATTGAGATGACGTATTGCCGAGTGGGCCCGGAGATACCTCTCCGTCACACGGAGTGACAAATCCCAGTCTCGATCCATGTCAACTCAACGGATACCCTCGGAGATACCTGTAGAGTACCTTTATAGTCACCCAGTTACGTTGCGACGTTTGGCACACACAAAGCACTCCTACGGTGTCAGTGAGTTACATGATCTCATGGTCATAGGAACTTATACTTGACATGCAGAAAACTATAGCGATAACTGACACGATCAAAAGCTATGTTTAACGTTTGGGTCTCGTCCATCACATCATTCTCCTAATGATGTGATCCCGTTATCAAATGACAACTCATGTCTATGACCTGGAAACCGCGGTCATCTTTGATCAACGAGCTAGTCCTGTAGAGGCTCACTAGGGACACAAAGTCTGTCTATTTATCCACACATGTATTTGAGTTTCCAATCAATACAATTATAGCATGGATAATAAACGATTATCATGAACAAGGAAATATAATAATAACCAATTTATTATTGCCTCTAGGGCATATTTCCAACATTTAGTAGCTTTATTTAACTTACGAAAATCAATTACCATCCTATAACCTGTAACTATTCTTGCGGGATCAATTCATCTTTATCATTAGGAACGACAGTCATACCTCCTTTCTTAGGGACACAATGGACAGGACTTACCCACTGGCTATCAGCAACTGGATAGATAATACCTGCCTCTAGAAGCTTTAGTATTTCCTTCCTTACCACTTCTTTCATCTTAGGATTTAACCGTCGCTGATGATCAATAACCGGTTTAGCATTTTCTATCAAATTTATCTTGTGTTGGCAGATAGTGGGACTAATGCCCTTAAGATCATCCAGAGTATATCCAATAGCAGCATGCTGCTTCTTCAGAGTTTTCAATAGTTTTTCTTCTTCCTGCTCTGAAAGGTTAGCACTAATAATAACAGGATATATCTTCTTTTCATCAAGAGAAACGTACTTAAGATTAGGAGGTAAAGGTTTGAGTTCAAACATGGGATCACCCTTGGGTGGAGGAGGATCCCCTAGGATTTCAACAGGCAAGTTGTTTTTCAATACGGGTCCCTGTTTAAAGAATATTTCATCTATTTCCCTTCTCTCATTCATATGCATATCATTTTCATGGTCTAGCAAGTATTGTTCTAAAGGATCATTAGGTGGCACGACAATAGAAGCAAGACCAATAATTTCATCCTTACTGGGTGGTTCCTTTTCAAGGGGTTGTCTACGGAATTTAGCAAAGTTAAAATCATGAGACATATCCCCTAACCCAACAGTAACAATATCTTTCACGCAGTCTATCTTGGCATTAACAGTATTCAAGAAGGGTCTACCAAATATAATGGGACATAATTCATCTTGTGGGGAACTAAGAATAAGAAAATCAGCAGGGTATTTAACCTTCCCACACAAGACTTCAACATCTCTAACAATCCCAACTGGTGAAATAGTGTCTCTATTAGCAAGCTTAATAGTAACATCAATCCCTTCTAACTCAACAGGTGCAATATCATGCATAATTTCTCGATATAAATCAAGAGGGATAATACTCGCACTAGCACCTACGTCACATAAGCCATGATAGCAATGATCTCCTATCTTAACAGATATAACAGGCAAGCCTATCACAGGTCTATGTTTATTCCTAGCATTGGGTTTGGCTATTCTAGTAGACTCTTCTTGGAGGTAAATAACATGTCCATCTAAATCTTCTACCAAGAGATCTTTAACCATAGCAACACTAGGTTCAACTTTAATTTGCTCAGAGGGTGTAGGTGTTCTAGTATTACTCTTACAGACTACAATTGAAGCTTGAGCATGATCATTTATCCTAACAGGGAAAGGTGGTTTCTCAAAATAAGCAGTAGGGACAACAGGATCAACATTATAAGTGATAGTCTTTTCTTCAACTTTAACAGGTTCAACTACTTTTACTTCAATAGGGGGGTGGTATTTAAACCACTTCTCCTTGGGGAGATCAACATGAGTAGCAAATGATTCACAGAAAGAAGCTACTATCTCAGAGTCAAGTCCATATTTAGTGCTAAACTCACGGAAAACATCGGTATCCATAAAAGCTTTAACACAATCAAACTTAGGGGTCATACCTGACTCCTTACCTTCGTCGAGATCCCAATCCTCAGAGTTGCATTTAATTCTCTCCAATAAATCCCATTTGAATTCAATAGTCTTCATCATAAAAGAGCCAGAACAAGAATTATCGAGCATGGTGCGATTATTGAGAGAAAGCCGAGCATAAAAATTTTGAATGATCATTTTTCTTGAGAGCTCATGATTGGGGCATGAATATAACACTGACTTAAGCCTCCCCCAAGCTTGAGCGATGCTTTCTCATTCGCGAGGCCAGAAATTATAAATATAATTACGATCACGATGAACCTGGTGCATAGGGTAGAACTTCTGATGAAATTCCAACTTCAGACGGTTATAGTTCCATGATCCCATATCATCGCATAGCATAAACCATGTCAATGCATCTCCCTTCAAAGATAAAGGAAAGACCTTCTTCTTGATAACATCCTCGGGCATACCTGCAAGCTTAAACAATCCACATACTTCATCCACATAGATTAGATGTAAATCGGGATGCAATGTTCCGTCTCCTGTAAAAGGATTTTCAAGCAGTTTCTCTATCATACCCGAAGGAATCTAAAAGGAAACATTTTCAGTAGGTGCAGTAGGTTGAGGAGCAACTCTTTGCTCTTCTGGTTGGGGTGAAGATACCCCGAATAAGCCCCTCAAAGGATTTTGAGCCATAGTAACAAGTGACAATAAATTTCAGCACACTATATAAATTTTTCCTTACCAAATTCCACTTACCAAAGGCGCTTCACTCCCCGGAAACGGCGCCAGAAAAGAGTCTTGATGACACACAAGTATAGAAGATCTATCGTAGTCCTTTCGATAAGTAAGAGTGTCAAACCCAACTGAAGGAAATATGCCCTAGAGGCAATAATAAAGTTATTATTTATTTCCTTATATCATGATAAATGTTTATTATTCATGCTAGAATTGTATTAACCGGAAACTTAATACATATGTGAATACATAGACAAAACAGAGTGTCCCTAGTATGCCTCTACTAGACTAGCTCATTGATCAAAGATGGTTATGTTTCCTAGCCATAGACATGAGTTGTCATTTGATCAACGGGATCACATCATTAGGAGAATGATCTGATGGACAAGACCCATCCGTTAGCTTAGCACTATGATCGTTTAAATTTTACTGCTATTGCTTTCTTCATGACTTATACATGTTCCTATGACTATGAGATTATGCAACTCCCGAATACCGGAGGAACACTTTGTGTGCTACCAAACGTCACAACGTAACTGGGTGATTATAAAGGTACTCTGCAAGTGTCTCCGAAGGTACTTGTTGGGTTGGCGTATTTCGAGATTAGGATTTGTCACTCCGATTGTCGGAGAGGTATCTCTGGGCCCACTCGGTAATGCACATCACTATAAGCCTTGCAAGCATTGCAGCTAATGAGTTAGTTGCGGAATGATGTATTACGGAACAAGTAAAGAGACTTGTTGGTAACGAGATTGAACTAGGTATTGAGATACCGACGATCGAATCTCGGGCAAGTAACATACCGATGACAAAGGGAACAATGTATGTTGTTATGCGGTTTGACCGATAAAGATCTTCGTAGAATATGTGGGAGCCAATATGAGCATCCAGGTTCCGCTATTGGTTATTGACCGGAGACGTGTCTCGGTCATGTCTACATAGTTCTCGAACCCGTAGGGTCCGCACGCTTAAGGTTTCGATGATAGTTTTATTATGAGTTTATGAGTTTTGATGTACCGAAGGAGTTCGGAGTCCTGGATGAGATTGGGGACATGACGAGGAGTCTCGAAATTGTCGAGACGTAAAAATCGATATATTGGACGACTATATTCGGACATCGGAAAGGTTCCGAGTGATTCGGGTATTTTCGGAGTACCGGGGAGTTACGGGAATAGAGGAGAGAGGCCAAAAGGAAGGAGGCGTGCACCCCCCTTCTGGTCCGAATTGGACAAGGGGTGCAGCCCCCTTTTTCTTCTCCCTCTCCCCCTCTTTCCTTCTCTCCTACTCCGGAAAGGAAAGGGGAATCCTACTAGGACTTGGGAGTCCTAGCAGGACTCCCCACACTTGGTGCGCCCCCTATAGGGCCGGCCTCTCCCTCCCTCCTTTATATACGGGGGCAGGGGGCACCTCTAGACACAACAATTGATCTCTTGATCTCTTAGCCGTGTGCGGTGCCTCCCTCCACCATAGTTCTCCTCGATAAATATTGTAGCGGTGCTTAGGCGAAGCCCTGCGACGGTAGAACATCAAGATCGTCACCACGCCGTCGTGCTGACGGAACTCTCCCTCGACACTCGGCTGGATCGGAGTTCGAGGGACGTCATCGAGCTGAACGTGTGCTAGAACTCGGAGGTGCCGTAGTTTCGGTGCTTGATCGGTCGGGCCGTGAAGACGTACGACTACATCAACCGCGTTGTTCTAACGCTTCCGCTTTTGGTCTACGAGGGTACGTAGACTCACTCTCCCTTCTCGTTGCTATGCATCTGGTAGATAGATCTTGCGTGATCGTAGGAAAATTTTAAAATACTATGTTCCCCAACAGTGGCATCATGAGCCAGGTCTATGCGTAGATGATATGCACGAGTAGAACACAAGTGAGTTGTGGACGAAACTAGTCATACTGCTTACCAGCATGTCATACTTTGATTCGGCGGTATTGTTGGATGAAGCGGCCCGGACCGACATTACGCGTACGCTTACGCGAGACTGGTTCTACCGACGTGCTTCGCACACAGGTGGCTGGCGGGTGTCGGTTTCTCCAACTTTAGTTGAATCGAGTGTGGCTACGCCCGGTCCTTGTGAAGGTTAAAACAGCACATACTTGACGAAATATCGTTGTGGTTTTGTATGCGTAGGTAAGAACGGTTCTTGCTAAGCCCGTAGCAGCCACGTAAAACTTGCAACAACAAAGTAGAGGACGTCTAACTCGTTTTTGCAGGGCATGTTGTGATGTGATATGGTCAAGACATGATGAGTTATACGGTTTTGTATGAAATGATCATGTTTTGTAAAGTTATCGGCAACTTGCAGGAGCCATATGGTTGTCGCTTTATTGTATGAAATGCAATCGCCATATAATTGCTTTACTTTATCACTAAGCGGTAGCGATGGTCGTAGAAGCAATAGTTGGCGAGACGACAACGATGCTACGATGGAGATCAAGGTGTCGCGCCGGTGACGAAGGTGATCATGACGGTGCTTTGGAGATGGAGATCAAAAGCACAAGATGATGATGGCCATATCATGTCACATATTTTGATTGCATGCGATGTTTATCTTATTATGCTTCTTATTTTGCTTAGTTCGAGGTAGCATTATAAGATGATCCCTTACTAAATTTCAAGGTATAAGTGTTCTCCCTGAGTATGCACCGTTGCGAAAGTTCGTCGTGCCGAGACACCACGTGATGATCGGGTGTGATAAGCTCTACGTTCAAATACAATGGGTGTAAGCCAGTTTTGCACACGCAGAATAATCGGGTTAAACTTGACGAGCCTAGCATATGCAGATATGGCCTCGGAACACTGGAGACCGAAAGGTCGAGCGTGAATCATATAGTAGATATGATCAACATAAGATGTTCACCATTGAAACTACTCCATCTCACGTGATGATCGGACATGGTTTAGTTGATTTGGATCACGTGATCATTTAGATGACTAGAGGGATGTCTATCTAAGTGGGAGTTCTTAAGTAATATGATTAAATATAACTTTAATTTATCATGAACTTAGTCCTTGTAGTATTAGCATATCTATGTTGTAGATCAATAGCTCGCGATGTTGCTCCCCGTTTATTTTTTATATGTTCCTAGAGAAAACTAAGTTGAAAGATGTTAGTAGCAATGATGCAGAATTGCTTCGTGATCTGAGGATTATACTCATTGCTGCACAGAGAATTATGTCCTTGATGCACCGCTAGGTGACATCCCTATTGCAGGAGCAGATGTTGACGTTATGAACGTTTTGACAAAAGCTCGGTATGATGACTACTTGATAGTTTAAGTGCACCATGCTTTACGGCTTAGAACCGGGACTTCAAAAACGTTTTGAACGCCACGGAGCATATAAGATGTTCCAAGAGTTGAAATTAGTATTTCATACTCCAAGAGTTGAAATTAGTATTTCATACTCATAACTGTGTCGAGAGGTATAAGACTTCTGACAGTACTTTGCCTACAAGATGGAGGAGAATAGCTCAACCAGTGAGCATGTGCTCAGATTGTCTGGGTACTACAATTACTTGAATCAAGTGGGAGTTAATCTTCCAGATAAGATAGTAATTGACAAAGTTCTCTAGTCACTATCACCAAGTTAGTAGAACTTCGTGATGAACTATAATATGCAAGGGATGACGAAAGGAATTCCCGAGATTTTCGCGATGCTGAAGTCGGCGAAGGTAGAAATCATGAAAAAGCATCATGTGTTGATGGTTAACAAGACCACTTGTTTCAAGTAAAGGGCAAAGGGATAGAAGGGGAACTTCAAGAAGAATGACAAGCAAGTTCTCACTCCGGTGAAGAAACCCAAAGCTAAAACCCAAGCCTGAAACTAAGTGCTTCTACTGCAAAGGAAATGGTCACTGGAAGTGGAACTGCCCTAGATACTTGGCGGATAAGAAGGATGGCAAAGTGAACAAAGGTATATTTTGATATACAGATTATTGATGTGTACTTTACTAGTGTTCATAGCAACCCCTGGGTATTTGATACCGGTTCAGTTGCTAAAATTAGTAACTCGAAACGAGAATTGCAGAATGAACAGAGACTAGTTAAAGGTGAAGTGACGATGTGTGTTGGAAGTGGTTCCAAGATTGATATGATCATCATGCACACTCCCTATACTTTCGGGATTAGTGTAAAACCTAAATAAATGTTATTTGGCATTTGCGTTGAGCAGGAATATGATTTGATCATATTTGTTGCAATACGGTTATTCATTTAAAGTCATAGAATAATTGTTATTCTGTTTACATGAATAAAACCTTCGATGGTCATACACCCAATGAAAATAGTTTGTTGGATCTCGATCGTGGTGATACACATATTCATAATATTGAAGCCAAAAGATGCATGGTTAATAATGATAGTGCAACTTATTTGTGGCACTGCTGTTTAGGTCATAATGGTGTAAAGCGCATGAAGAAACTCCAGAGTGATGGACTTTTGGAATCACTTGATTATGAATCACTTGGTGCTTGCGAACCATGCCTCATGGGCAAGATGACTAAAACTCCGTTCTCCGGAACAATGGAGCGAGCAACAGATTTGTTGGAGATCATACATACAGATGTATGTGGACCAATGAGTGTTGAAGCTCGCGGCGGGTATCATTATTTTCTAACCTTCATTGATGATTTGAGCAGATATGGGTATATCTACTTAATGAAGCACAAGTCTAAAACATTTGAAAAGTTCAAAGAATTTCAGAGTGAAGTGGAGAATCATCGTAACAAGAAAATAAGAGTTTCTATGATATGATCGTAGAGGTAAAATATTTGAGTTAGCGAGTTTGGCCTTCAGTAAAAACAATGTGAAATAGTTTCACTACTCACGCCACCTGGAACACCATAGTGTAATGGTGTGTCCGAACGTCATAACCGTACTTTATTAGATATGGTGCGATCGATGATGTCTCTTACCGATCTACCACTATCGCTTTTGGGGTTATGCATTAGAGACAGCTACATTCACGTTAAATAGGGCACCATATAAATCCGTGGAGATGACACCGTATGAACTGTGGTTTGACGAGAAACCTAAGCTGTCATTTCTTTAAGTTTGGGACTGCGATGCTTATGTGAAAAAGTTTCAACATGATAAGCTCGAACCCAAATCGGAGAAGTAAATCTTCATAGGATACCCAAAAGAAACTGTTGGGTACACCTTCTATCACAGATCCGAAGGCAAGGTCTTTGTTGCTAAGAGTGGATCCTTTCTAGAGAAGGAGTTTCTCTCGAAAGAAGTGAGTGGGAGGAAAGTGGAACTTGATGAGGTAATTGTACCTTCTCCCGAATTGGATAGTAGTACATCACAGAAACTGGTTCCAGTGATTCCTACACCAATTAGTGAGGAAGCTAATGATGATGATCATGAAACTTCGGATCAAGTTACTGCTGAACTTCGTAGATCAACCAGAGTACGTTCCGCACCAGAGTGGTACGGCAACCCGGTTCTGGAAGTCATGTTACTGGACCATGATGAACCTACGAACTATGAGGAAGCGATGATGAGCCCAGATTTCGCAAAATGTCTTGAGACCATGAAATCTGAGATGGGATCCATGTATGAGAACAAAGTGTGGACTTTGGTTGACTTGCCCGATGGTCGGTAAGCTATCGAAAATAAATGGATCTTCAAGAGGAAGACTGACGCTGACAGTAATGTTACTGTTTACAAAGCTCGACTTGTTGCGAAAGTTTTTCAACAAGTTCAAGGAGTTGACTACGATGAGACTTTCTCACCCGTAGCGATGCTTAAGTCTGTCCGAATCATGTTAGCAATTGCCGCATTTTATTAAATCTGGCAAATGGATAACAAAACTGCATTCTTTAATGGATTTATTAAAGAAGACTTGTATATGATGCAACCAGAAGGTTTTGTCAATCCTAAAGGTGCTAACAAAATGTGCAAGCTCCAGCGATCCATCTATGGACTGGTGCAAGCATATCGGAGTTGGAATATACGCTTTGATAAGTTGATCAAAGCATATAGATTTATACAGACTTGCGGTGAAGCCTGTATTTATAAGAAGTGAGTGGGAGCACTACAACCTTTCTGATAAGTATATGTGAATGACATATTGTCGATCGAAAATGATGTAGAATTTTCTGGAAAGCATAAAGGAGTGTTTGAAAGGAGTTTTTCAAAGAAAGACCTTGGTGAAGCTGCTTACATATTGGGCATCAAGATCTATAGAGATAGATCAAGACGCTTGATAAGACTTTCGATGAGTACATACCTTGATATGATTTTGAAGTAGTTCAAAATGGATCAGTCAAAGAAGGAGTTCTTACCTGACTTGTAAGGTGTGAAGTTGAGTAAGACTCAAAGCCAGACCACGGCAGAAAAATATAGAGAGAATGAAAGTCATTCCCTATGCCTCAGCCATAGGTTCTATAAAGTATGCCATGCTGTGTACCAAACATGTTGTGTACCTTTCCATGAGTTTGTCAAGAGGGTACAATAGTGATCCAGGAGTAGATCACTGTACAGCGGTCAAAATTATCCTTAGTAACTGGATGACTAAGGAAATGTTTCTCGATTATGGAGGTGATAAAGAGTTCGTCGTAAAGGGTTACTCCGATGCAAGCTTTGACACTAAATCCAGCTGACTCTAAGTATCAATCTGGATGCGTATTGAAAGTGGGAGCAATTAGCTAGAGTAGCTCCATGCAGAGCATTGTAGACACATAGACATTTGCGAAATACATACGGATCTGAATGTGACAGACCCGTTGACTAAATTTCTCTCATGAAGCAAAACATGATCACACCTTAGTACTCTTTGGGTGTTAATCACATAGCGATGTGAACTAGATTATTGACTCTAGTAAACCCTTTGGGTGTTAATCACATGACGATGTGAACTATCGGTGTTAAATCACATGGCGATGTGAACTAGATTATTGACTCTAGTGCAAGTGGGAGACTGAAGGAAATATGCCCTAGAGGCAATAATAAAGTTATTATTTATTTCCTTATATCATGATAAATGTTTATTATTCATGCTAGAATTGTATTAACCGGAAACTTAATACATATGTGAATACATAGACAAAACAAAGTGTCCCTAGTATGCCTCTACTAGACTAGCTCATTGATCAAAGATGGTTATGTTTCCTAGCCATAGACATGAGTTGTCATTTGATCAACGGGATCACATCATTAGGAGAATGATCTGATGGACAAGACCCATCCGTTAGCTTAGCACTATGATCGTTTAAGTTTTACTGCTATTGCTTTCTTCATGACTTATACATGTTCCTATGACTATGAGATTATGCAACTCCCGAATACCGGAGGAACACTTTGTGTGCTACCAAACGTTACAACGTAACTGGGTGACTATAAAGGTACTCTACAGGTGTCTCCGAAGGTACTTGTTGGGTTGGCGTATTTCGAGATTAGGATTTGTCACTCCGATTGTCGGAGAGGTATCTCTGGTCCCACTCGGTAATGCACATCACTATAAGCCTTGCAAGCATTGCAGCTAATGAGTTAGTTGTGGGATGATGTATTACGGAACGAGTAAAGAGACTTGTTGGTAACGAGATTGAACTAGGTATTGAGATACCGACGATCGAATCTCGGGCAAGTAACATACCGATGACAAAGGGAACAATGTATGTTGTTATGCGGTTTGACCGATAAAGATCTTCGTAGAATATGTGGGAGCCAATATGAGCATCCAGGTTCCGCTATTGGTTATTGACCGGAGACGTGTCTCGGTCATGTCTACATAGTTCTCGAACCCGTAGGGTCCGCACGCTTAAGGTTTCGATGATAGTTTTATTATGAGTTTATGAGTTTTGATGTACCGAAGGAGTTCGGAGTCCCGGATGAGATTGGGGACATGACGAGGAGTCTCGAAATGGTCGAGACGTAAAAATCGATATATTGGACGACTATATTCGGACATCGGAAAGGTTCCGAGTGATTCGGGTATTTTCGGAGTACCGGGGAGTTACGGGAATAGAGGAGAGAGGCCAAAAGGAAGGAGGCGTGCACCCCCCTTCTCGTCCGAATTGGACAAGGGGTGCAGCCCCCTTTTTCTTCTCCCTCTCCCCCTCTTTCCTTCTCTCCTACTCCGGAAAGTAAAGGGGAATCCTACTAGGACTTGGGAGTCCTAGCAGGACTCCCCACACTTGGTGCGCCCCCTCTAGGGCCGGCCTCTCCCTGCCTCCTTTATATACGGGGGCAGGGGGGCACCTCTAGACACAACAATTGATCTCTTGATCACTTAGCCGTGTGCGGTGCCCCCCTCCACCATAGTTCTCATCGATAAATATTGTAGCGGTGCTTAGGCGAAGCCCTGCGACGGTAGAACATCAAGATCGTCACCACGCCGTCGTGCTGACGGAACTCTCCCTCGACATTCGGCTGGATCGGAGTTTGAGGGACATCATCGAGCTGAACGTGTGCTAGAACTCGGAGGTGTCGTAGTTTCGGTGCTTGATCGGTCGGGCCGTGAAGACGTACGACTACATCAACCGCGTTGTTCTAACGCTTCCGCTTTCGGTCTACGAGGGTACGTAGACTCACTCTCCCTTCTCGTTGCTATGCATCTGGTAGATAGATCTTGCGTGATCGTAGGAAAATTTTAAAATACTATGTTCCCCAACACCAACGAGGAGCAGAAGGAAATGATAGGCAGTTTTCAGTAAGGTATTCTCTGCAAGCACTGAAATTATAGGTAACAGATAGTTTTGTGATAAAGTAATTGGTAGCAAGTGACAAAAGGTAAAAGTAAATAAGGTGCAGCAAGGTGGCCCAGTCCTTTTTGTAGGAAAGGACAAGCCTGGACAAACTCTTATATAAAGGAAAGCGCTCCCGAGGACACATGGGAATTATCGTCAAGCTAGTTTTCATCACGATCATCTGATTCGCGTTCGATACTTTGATAATTTGGTATGTGTGTGGACCGGTGCTTGGGTGTTGTACTTACTTGTACAAGCCTCCTACTTATGATTAACCTCTAATGCAAGCATCCGCAACTACAAAAGAAGTATTAAGGTAAACCTAACCATAGCCTGAAACATATGGATCCAAATCAGCCACTTACGAAGCAACGCATAAACTAGGGTTTAAGCTTTTGTCACTCTAGCAACCCATCATCTACTTATTACTTCCCAATGCCTTCCTCTAGGCCCAAATAATGGTGAAGTGTCATGTAGTCGACGTTCACATGATACCACTAGAGGAGAGACAACATACATCTCATCAAAATATCGAACGAAGACCAAATTCACATGACTACTAATAGCAAGACTTCTCCCATGTCCTCAGGAACAAAAGTAACTACTCACAAGACATAATATTGTTCATGATCTGAGGGGGTATTAATATGCATAATGGATCTGAACATATGATCTTCCACCAAATAAACCAACAAGCATCAACTACAAGGAGTAATCAACACTACTAGCAACCCACATGTACCAATCTGAGGTTTGGGTACAAAGATTGGATACAAGAGATGAACTAGGGTTTGAGAGGAGATGGTGCTGGTGAAGATGTTGATGAAGATAGCCCTCTCCAAGATGGGAGAGTTGTTGGTGATGACGGCGGTGACAATTTCCCCCTCACAGAGGGAAGTATCCCCGGAAGAACAGCTATGTCGAAGCCCTAGATTGGTTTCCGCCTCGAGACGGCGGTGTCTGGTCCCGAAAGCCTCCTTATGATTTTTTCCAGATCAAAACACCTCATATAGGAGAAGATGGGCATCGGGGGACCTTCGGTGGGCCGACGAGACAGGGGGCGCGCCCCCACCCTCATGGACAGTCGGTGGCCCCCCTCATGAACTTCTTTCGCCAGATATTTCTTATATTTTCCGAAACGGAGTTCTATTGAGTTTCGGAGCTTTTGGAGTTGTGAAGAATAGGTTTCCAGAGTTTGCTCCTTTTCCAGCCCAGAATTCCAGCTGCCGTCATTTTCCCTCTTCATGTAAACCTTGTAAAATAAGAGAGAAAAGGCATAAGCATTGTGACAAAACATGTAATAACAACCCATAATGCAATAAATATCAACATATAAGCATGATGCAAAATGGACGTATTAGGGGTGCGCCGGGGCGACGCGCGCGGTGACCGCCGGGGGAGGGGGGATGGCACGGGAGGTGAGGCGAGCTCACTGGGGGGAGTTGGGGAGGTGGGCAGGCGAGCAGTTTGGCACGGGGAGGCACGGTGGCCGATGAGGGAGGGAGCCGGAGAGGCGGCTGAGGTGGTGTTTGTCGGGCGGCGGTGCAGGGGCGTACCGGCGAGGTCCGATGGTGGCCGGAGACGGCCGGGGCGTCATCAGGAGCCAGCGCGGGTGCCTCCG
>LR738715.1:727111448-727127813 GCA_902687465.1 Secale cereale
GAGAGGGGGGGCATGAGTAGGAGTAGTTAGATGGGCTTCGGCCCAGCTGGGTTAGTGGGCTGGGGGTTTTGTCTTACCATTTTAAGTTCTTGCTAAATTTTTGGTTTTATAAATTAGGACAACAACCCCTAAATTAGCATTAGTAAAAAATGCCACTGCCACAAACGCTTTGGCACATTAATTGAGGTAGTTTGTATTTTGTTTAATATTTAGGAGCATTTAATTAATAGTTTGACCACTGTTTTATTTATGATAGTGCATTTAAATACTTTATAAAAGTGTGGTTTCTAGATGACAAATATTCAGAGATTATTTGCCACACATTGAACATTTTTATTTTGACATAAGAAAACTTTAAAGTTTGATTTTGACTTAATTCGAATTTGACTTGTGTTTGAATCACGTGAGATTTATCAATAGTGATTGTGATTATGTGGCACCATTAGCATGGGATCACTGTAGCTTAATTATCCGGGTGGCACAATTCTCCTCCACTACAAGAAATCTCGTCCCGAGATTTAAGGGGTGGTGTAAGGGGGAAGGCTAGGTTATGAAATTCTAACGATTCTTCTCGGTCTTAGTTGCTCTTTTCGAAGAGGTCGATCTATTACGTTGATCTCTCCATTTCTCTGCTTCAAGTCATCATGATGAATTCGGCATCCTTTCTTTGGGAACTCCATCGTACTTATGGTAGAAAAGGGGGGTTATTCCGAAAGAACGGACCTCTGCAAGGTTGACTACCTGGTAGCTAACATCGGGGAAGGTGACGGAAAGTAACTCTCGAACTGGAACTTTAGAAAATATCGAAAGTAAAGTAAGGAGGTATCATGAGAAGTTTTGAGCGGGGAGACAATCGTTCGGTGCCTCAAACAGGGCGTGAAAAGGGGATACGTAGCAACGGGAATAAGTATTGTGTCTAATACCATAATTGACGATCTCATCGGAAGGTGGCTCGTGAATTACATACGAGGCGACACGCGAGGAATAACTTTGGGAACAAGGGGTGTATATGAGAGTCTGATTTCGATCTTGTGGAACTATGGGTTATGGGCCCACCATGTGGGTTGAAAATAGGAAGGGTTGTGCCATCTTGCACAACCGCGATATGGAGGCATGTCAGTGGATAGCTTGTCAGCTATGTCGGCAACAATGTCGGTACCAAGGATGGGGAACGAAGAGAACCATTTCCTGCTCGTTGAATCGAGGCGGACCAATAGGCAAAGTTCTCGTCCATCGGTGGTTACTGGAATGCCATCAACAGTAGTAACAGGGCCTTACTAACAGAGTTGTACACCGAGGTGCTTACATAAGCAGCGAATTATCAATGCTCATATAGTTCAGATTACAAGGAAGGTTAACCAAACCGATGGAAAGGAAAAATGTGTTTAAACACTGGTAATGGGAGTATATCCTTCCTAACGATAAGTAGGGCATGATATATGTGACCAGAGATCAAGTACCCAACCATTCTGATAAAGAGGCAAGGATTAATCAAGATGTTACCCATACAATGGTGTTTGGATAACTGACCAAGAAACACTTAGCATCGCGCCTCCAATGTTCTTGTTGATGAGCGGGGTATCATTATCATGCTTCGAGGTAGCAATGATATGGTGTTTCAATCAAGGGCCAGACTTTGGATACATGAATGATCCACCAGGAGCAACTTATAAAGTAAGTCTTACAATTTCCTCCTGGAAGAATGGTTATCCTTCGAAGAGAAATTATAATGATAGGTCCTCCAGCCAGGGGTGCTAGGCATGACATCATATTACCGGGTCATCACAGGACCAACATTATAACTACTGGAAAGTTGTCCCGGCCATCATATCTGACCGAGATTCAGATCCGATTGGTGTCATGATACCTCAGACTCAGGATGTTTGAGAAGAAAAGGTGCAACTGAAATCGACGAAATGACATTGCAAGATTCTCGGGAAATGAACTATGGGAGCGGGTTCCCGAAACAATAGTTCATCATTTAACCAACGAGAGGATGAGGAGATGGCTGATGGGCTCAGCGACAATTCATCGAGAATTCCAAACAAATGGATTTCCACAATAATGTGAACAAGAAGATGACACTTGTCAATTCAAATGATATAATGTTGTATGCTCGAGAAAAACATACACCATTAATCATTAGTTGAAAGATGTGCCCAAAATATGACCTTAGGCAGCAAGATCAATGCTAGAGTGACGATTCAATAACCAACAGTCTAAGAACGAACTGTCGATCATTAACTTCAAAGTAATAGGGTTGCTAGAAGTACAGAACTCAAGCAGCATCGTTAGCATATTGGTATCCCGGTTGAAAAAACAACACGGGGACCAAGGAAGAATGGTGATAGTGAGAAGTATCATCATACCAAGAATTTCTAAGAGGTGGAGCAATCCCCACAACATTCTCGACATAAAAGACATCAATACTTCAAGGCAGAACACAACACTAGCTGGAGAGCAAGTTGTATTCATAATGTGGACAAGTTCGTGATGAAAGGAAGTCAAGGGTGTTGTCGATGATAATAAAATCATCGAGGGCAAGGAGGGTATTTCGCATCATGAACACAATTGACATCTGGGAAGAAGTCAAAGTGTTGAAGGTGATCCGACACATTTGCTGAGAGGTTTCAAGAGGATGCAATCAAACAACAATGACAACAAGCAAGGGAATGACGAAGCGGCAAGTTATAGGATCAATATATAAGATGCAAGCTCGGAACCAAAGTTGCCTTTCAAGACAAGCAACATGATGTTGAAAGCTCGACGTAAGTCGTGCTCACACACTGAAGAATTTGTGCACCAGAGAAGGACGAGGTAGCATAGTAAAAGATAGCAAGACCAGGGTGCAGCCGATAGTCTAGGAATGACCAGATTGAGTTCAAAATTTCCCAGTAAAAATACAATGGGTATTTGATTTGTAGTGCGGAATAATTTCACTAGTCGGCGTCCTCGGTTGACAACAACCCAGAACCCGTAGAGTGATTACGACAAGGAAATACATTATTTCAACAAAGTTAGTAAGATGTGGTGCAATGGAAAGACATCTTCGAGATACCAGGGGGTAATACTCGAAGGTAGAACATGATAGAAGTAGAACCGGGTCATTGACCTATGACAGTAGATACTTCAACCTTGCCAAAATTAGATGAGGCACTGGAATGAATTCCCATCAGATATATCAGATCAGGACAGCATGGTTGGAACCATAACGGTAAGGAATCAATTCAAGAATACCGAAAGAATCATACAGCTGGATAATCATTTTGCAAGAAGCTTCCGAGACGGTCTACATCATTTTCATGGACATGAACACAAAGTTCAAGGTCGACTCCCACTTCTTTAATGCATATCATTTCATTCACCGCTTGCTTTGATAAAACTGTAGTGTTGGAATTTTATTTGGTAGAACACCGTAAGAGTATGACTTGTGAAAACTTTTGGGTTCTCATAGATTAGGGGAAGGCATAGGTTCAACCCATCGGGCATCTTAGTAACATATACCACAAGTTTCAAAAGTAAATAAGACAAGCTTGATAGTAGAGCATGGTTGACAAAAGCAGATGATATAATTTAACAAAGGCATTATGTATCAGGGGAAGAACTCACAAGGTGATTGAATATGAAGGACACTGTCGGATAACAATCCAACAATGGATCGGGTGATCCACAACGGAGCTGATGTGAGTATCGGTACTAACTCAGAGGAAGAAAGAATGCAGATGCATCAGATTCAAGAATCACCTGATTAGTCTGATGCTTAAATAGAAAGAAATTATGGTTTCCAAAATGAAGGATCAGAAGCAGACGCTCTAATCAAGGATGGATAAGTTGAAAACACTTAGTTGGACAATCAATAAAGGTTTGAATTGCTGAGAACCAACTCATGTCTGGATTGACGTCTGAGCCGGAAAGATAATTTTTGAAAAGGATAACCTGATGACTGCGTGCATACGCACACATTAAATCAATAGGCTCAAAATGGCTAAGACAAGGGATGTTAACGAAGACTAGTAGTCATATGGAATTAACCATAATGCAAACAGGCAAGAATTTCAAGAGTAATAGGCTGTAGAGGATTTTTGAAAGATAAAATAAATAAATAAAAATATTCCGAAGAATTTTGTGAGACACATGAACAATTGAGAAGAATGGATCCTCGATAAATGTGAGGAAATAACCGTAAGGGTTTTCATGCAAAATAAAACTGCAAGACAGTAAACTCAAATGATTCTCGGGACAACGGAGAATATTTCGAGGCATCTTGTAACAATAAGAGCGATGAAGAATGATAATGAGAATGACAAGTGCATGCAGATATCCATAGGGATATATTGGTGGCAGTGAAT
The DNA here is from genome assembly GCA_902687465.1 of Secale cereale. Taxonomy (NCBI): domain Eukaryota; kingdom Viridiplantae; phylum Streptophyta; class Magnoliopsida; order Poales; family Poaceae; genus Secale; species Secale cereale. Next base: position 727,115,798 of record LR738715.1, read on the forward strand.
TGCAAAGGTGATGAGCACAAGGGTCTCGGGAAAATATCGAGGGATATCCACGGGATCTTCTCACGAAGAAGGTGATCTTCCGGAATGAGGGCTCTCCGGGAGAAATAGTTATGAGAACCTAGAGTCAGAGTTAGTAAAATCATTTAACCCGAGTAGAAGAGAGATCAGAGTCCCAAAGTAAAGACGAGAAATAAAATATCCTAATACCACCCAATGGCGATGTGGGCCCGTAAGGCACACATCCATGTTAGTAAAAGTTTTGTAATGTCTAGACTCGACTTCAGCCAAGGAGTTGGAAAAGGGGATTCCTACATGCAGTCGGCTCTGATACCAACTTGTGACGCCCCCGATTTGACCATACACTAATCATGCACGCAAATGTTGTTGGGGAACGTAGTATTTTAAAATTTTCCTACGATCACGCAAGATCTATCTACTAGATCCATAGCAACGAGAGGGGAGAGTGTGTCTACATACCCTCGTAGACCGGGAGCGGAAGCGTCAAGTGATGCGGTTGATGTAGTCGAACTTCTTCGCGATCCAACCGATCAAGCACCGAACGTACGACACCTCCGCGTTCAGCACACGTTCAGCTTGATGACATCCAATGAGCTCTTGATCCAGTTGAGCTTCACGGGAGAGTTTCGTCAGCACGACGGCGTGGTGACGGATATGATGTATCTACCGGCGCAGGGCTTCGCCTAAGCACTGTAACGGTATGACCGAGGTGTGTTTCTGTGGAGGGGGGCACCGCACACGGCTAAAACAATTCAACTTGTGTGTCTTTGGGTGCCCCCCTGCCCCCGTATATAAAGGAGCAAGGGGGGAGGCCGGCCGGCCCTCTATGGTGCGGCTAGAGAGGCAATCCTACTAGGAATAGGATTGCAATCCTATTCCTAGTAGGAGTCCACCAAGAAGGAGAGGGGAAAGGAAGGAGAGGGAGAGGGAGAGGGAAAGAGGGGCCGCGCCCCCTCCCCTAGTCCTATTCGGACTGCCCCTAGGGAGGGGGCGCGCCACCTCCTGGCTGCTGCCCTCTCTCTCCCCTATGGCCCACCAGGGCCCATCATTCCCCCGGGGGGTTCCGGTAACCCCCCCGGCACTCCGGTAAATTCCGAAACTTTCCAGAACACTTCCGGTGTCCGAATATAGTCGTCCAATATATCAATCTTTACGTCTCGGACATTCCGAGACTCCTCGTCATGTCCGTGATCTCATCCGGGACTCCGAACAACCTTCGGTACATCAAAACTCATAAACTCATAATACTGATCGTCATCAAACGTTAAGCGTGCGGACCCTACGGGTTCGAGAACTATGTAGACATGACCGAGACTCATCTCCGGTCAATAACCAATAGCGGAACCTGGATGCTCATATTTGTTCCTACATATTCTATGAAGATCTTTATCGGTTAAACCGCATAACAACATACGTTGTTCCTTTTGTCATCGGTATGTTACTTGCCCGAGATTCGATCGTCGGTATCTCTATACCTAGTTCAATCTCGTTACCGGCAAGTCTCTTTACTCGTTCCGTAATACATCATCTCATGACTAACTCATTAGTCATTTGCTTGCAAGGCTTATTACGATGTGCATTACCGAGAGGGCCTAGAGATACCTCTCCGACACTCGGAGTGACAAATCCTAATCTTGATCTATGCCAACAGCACAAACACCTTCGGAAACACCTATAGAGCATCTTTATAATCACCCAGTTACGTTGTGACGTTTGATAGCACACAAGGTGTTCCTCCGGTATTCGAGAGTTGCATAATCTCATAGTCATAGGAACATGTATAAGTCATGAAGAAAGCAATAGCAGTAAAACTAAACGATCATAGTGCTAAGCTAACGGATGGGTCTTGTCCATCACATCATTCTCCTAATGATGTGATCTCATTGATCAAATGACAACTCATGTCTATGGCTAGGAAACATAACCATCTTTGATCAATGAGCTAGTCTAGTAGAGGCATACTAGGGACACTCTGTTTTGTCTATGTATTCACACATGTACTAAGTTTCCTGTTAATACAATTCTAGCATGAATAATAAACATTTATCATGATATAAGGAAATAAATAATAACTTTATTATTGCCTTTAGGGCATATTTCCTTCAGTCTCCCACTTGCACTAGAGTCAATAATCTAGCTCACATCGCCATGTGATTTAGTACCGATAGTTCACATCGTTATGTGAATAACATGCACAGTTCACATCGCCATGTGACCAACACCCAAAGGGTTTACTAGAGTCAATAATCTAGTTCACATCTCTATGTGATTAATACCCAAGAGTAATAAGGTGTGATCATGCTTGTGAGAGAAGTTTAGTCAACGGGTCTGTCACATTCAGATCCGTATGTATTTCGCAAATTTCTATGTCTACAATGCTCTGCATGGAGCTACTCTAGCTAATTGCTCCCACTTTCAATACGAATCCAGATTGATACTTAGAGTCATCTGGATTTAGTGTCAAAGCTTGCATCGGCGTAACCCTTTACGACGAACTCTTTATCACCTCCATAATCAAGAAACATTTCCTTAGTCATCCAGTTACTAAGGATAATTTTGACCGTTGTACAGTGATCTACTCCTGGATCACTATTGTACCTCCCTGTCAAACTCATGGCAAGGTACACAACATGTTTGGTACACAGCATGGCATACTTTATAGAACCTATGGCTGAGGCATAGGGAATGACTTTCATTCTCTCTATATTTTTCTGCCGTGGTGTGGCTTTGAGTCTTACTCAACTTCACACCTTACAAGTCAGGCAAGAACTCCTTCTTTGACTGATCCATTTTGAACTACTTCAAAATATTATCAAGGTATGTACTCATCGAAAGTCTTATCAAGCGTCTTGATCTATCTCTATAGATCTTGATGCCCAATATGTAAGCAGCTTCACCAAGGTCTTTCTGTGAAAAACTCCTTTTCAAACACTCCTTTATGCTTTCCAGAAAAATTCTACATCATTTCCTATAGACAATATGTCATTCACATATACTTATCAGAAAGGTTGTAGTGCTCCCACTCACTTTCTTGTAAATACAGGCTTCACCACAAGTCTGTATAAATCTATATGCTTTGATCAACTTATCAAAGCGTATATTCCAACTCCGAGATGCTTGCACCAGTCCATAGATGGATCGCTGGAGCTTGCACATTTTGTTAGCACCTTTAGGATTGACAAAACCTTCTGGTTGCATCATATACAATTCTTCTTTAATAAATCCATTAAAGAATGCAGTTTTGTTATCCATTTGCCAGATTTCATAAAATGCGGCAATTGCTAACATGATTCGGACAGACTTAAGCATCGCTACGGGTGAGAAAGTCTCATCGTAGTCAACTCCTTGAACTTGTCGAAACCCTTTCGCAATAATCGAGCTTTGTAAACAGTAACATTACTGTCTGCGTCGGTCTTCCTCTTGAAGATCCATTTATTCTCGATGGCTTGCCGGTCATCGGGCAAGTCAACCAAAGTCCACACTTTGTACTCATACATGGATCCCATCTTAGATTTCATGGCCTTAAGCCATTTTGCGGAATCTGGGCTCATCATTGCTTCCTCATAGTTCGCAGGTTCATCATGGTCTAGTAACATGACTTCCAGAACTAGGTTGCCGTACCACTCTGGTGCGGAACGTACTCTGGTTGATCTACGACGTTCAGCAGAAACTTGTTCTGAAGTTTCATGATCATCATCATTAGCTTCCTCACTAATTGGTGTAGGAATCACTGGAACTAGTTTATGTGATGTTCCACTTTCCAATTCGGGAGAAGGTACAATTACCTCATCAAGTTCTACTTTCCTCCCACTCACTTCTTTCGAGAGAAACTCCTTCTCTAGAAAGGATCCACTCTTAGCAACAAAGACCTTGCCTTCGGATCTGTGATAGAAGGTGTACCCAACAGTTTCTTTTGGGTATCCTATGAAGATTTACTTCTCCGATTTGGGTTCGAGCTTATCATGTTGAAACTTTTTCACATAAGCATCACAATCCCAAACTTAAAGAAATGACAGCTTAGGTTTCTCGTCGAACCACAGTTCATACGGTGTCATCTCCACGGATTTAGATGGTGCCCTATTTAACGTGAATGTAGTTGTCTCGAATGCATAACCCCGAAAGCGATAGTGGTAGATCGATAAGAGACATCATCGATCGCACCATATCTAATAAAGTATGGTTATGACATTCGGACACACCATTACACTATGGTGTTCCAGGTGGCGTGAGTAGTGAAACTATTTCGCATTGTTTTTACTGAAGGCCAAACTCGCTAACTCAAATATTTTACCTCTACGATCATATCGTAGAAACTCTTATTTATAGTTACGATGATTCTCTAGTTCACTCTGAAATTCTTTGAACTTTTCAAATGTTTTAGACTTGTGCTTCATTAAGTAGATATACCCATATCTGTTCAAATCATCAGTGAAGGTCAGAAAATAACGATACCCGCCGCGAGCATCAACACTCATTGGTTCGCATACATCAGTATGTATGATTTCCAACAACTCTGTTGCTTGCTCCACAGTTCCGGAGAACGGAGTTTTAGTCATCTTGCCCATGAGGCATGGTTCGCAAGCACCAAGTGATTCATAATCAAGTGATTCCAAAAGTCCATCACTATGGAGTTTCTTCATGCGCTTTACACCAATATGACCTAAACGGCAGTGCCACAAATAAGTTGCACTATCATTATTAACCTTGCATCTTTTGGCTTCAATATTATGAATATGTGTATCACACGATCGAGATCCAACAAACCATTTTCATTGGGTTTATGACCATAGAAGGTTTTATTCATGTAAACAGAACAACAATTATTCTCTAACTTACATGAATAACCGTATTGCAATAAACATGATCAAATCATATTCATGCTCAACACAAACACCAAATAACACTTATTTAGGTTCAACACTAATCCCGAATGTATAGGGAGTGTGCGATGATGATCATATCAATCTTGGAACCACTTCCAACACACATTGTCACTTCACCTTTAAATAGTCTTTGTTCATTCTGCAATTCTCGTTTCGAGTTACTAATTTTAGCAACTGAACCGGTATCAAATACCCAGGGGTTGCTATGAACACTAGTAAAGTACACATCAATAATCTGTATATCAAATATACCTTTGTTCACTTTGCCATCCTTCTTATCCGCCAAATATCTAGGGCAGTTCCACTTCCAGTGATCATTTCCTTTGCAGTAAAAGCACTTAGTTTCAGGCTTGAGTTTAGCTTTGGGTTTCTTCATGGGAGTGACAACTTGCTTGTCATTCTTTTTGAAGTTCCCCTTCTATCCCTTTGCCCTTTACTTGAAACAAGTGGTCTTATTAACCATCAACACTTGATGCTCTTTCTTGATTTCTACCTTCGCCGATTTCAGCATCGCGAAGAGCTCGGGAATTACTTTCGTCATCCCTTGCATATTATAGTTCATCACAAAGTTCTACTAACTTGGTGATAGTGACTAGAGAACTTTGTCAATTACTATCTTATCAGGAAGAATAACTCCCACTTGATTCAAGTAATTGTAGTACCCAGACAATCTGAGCACATGCTCACTGGTTGAGCTATTCTCCTCCATCTTGTAGGCAAAGTACTGTCAGAGGTCTTATACCTCTCGACACGGGCATGAGTATGAAATACTAATTTCAACTCTTGGAACATTTTATATGCTCTGTGGCGTTCAAAACGTTTTTGAAGTCCCGGTTCTAAGCCGTAAAGCATGGTGCACTTAAACTATCAAGTAGTCATCATACCGAGCTTTTGTCAAAACGTTCATAACGTCTGCATCTGCTCCTGCAATAGGTCTGTCACCTAGCGGTGCATCAAGGACATAATTCTTCTGTGCAGCAATGAGAATAATCCTCAGATCACGGAACAATTCCGCATCATTGCTACTAACATATTTCAACTTAGTTTTCTCTAGGAACATAAAAAAATAAACACGGAGCAACATCACGAGCTATTGATCTACATCATAGATATGCTAATACTACCAGGACTAAGTTCATGATAAATTAAAGTTCAATTTAATCATATTACTTAAGAACTCCCACTTAGATAGACACCCCTCTAGTCATCTAAATGATCACGTGATCCAAATCAACTAAACCATGTCCGATCATCACGTGAGATGGAGTAGTTTCAATGGTGAACATCTTTATGTTGATCATATCTACTATATGATTCACGCTCGACCTTTCGGTCTCGAGTGTTCCGAGGCCATATCTGCATATGCCAGGCTCGTCAAGTTTAACCCGAGTATTCTGCGTGTGCAAAACTATCTTACACCCGTTGTATTTGAACGTAGAGCTTATCACACCCGATTATCACGTGGTGTCTCGGCACGAAGAACTTTCGCAACGGTGCATACTCAGGGAGAACACTTGTACCTTGAAATTTTGTAAGGGATCATCTTATAATGCTACCACCGTACTAAGAAAAATAAGAAGCATAATAAGATAAACATCACATGCAAATCAAAATATGTGACATGATATGGCCATCATCATCTTGTGCTTTTGATCTCCATCTCCAAAGCACCGTCATGATCACCTTCGTCACCGGCGCGACACCTTGATCTCCATCGTAGCATCATTGTCGTCTCGCCAACTATTGCTTCTACGACTATCGCTACCGCTTAGCGATAAAGTAAAGCAATTACATGGCGATTGCATTTCATACAATAAAGCGACAACCATATGGCTCCTGCCAGTTGCCGATAACTTTACAAAACATGATCATCTCATACAAAAACGTATAACTCATCATGTCTTGACCATATCACATCACAACATGCCCTGAAAAAACAAGTTAGACGTCCTCTACTTTGTTGTTACAAGTTTTATGTGGCTGCTACGGGCTTAGCAAGAACCGTTCTTACCTACGCATACAAAAACCACAACGATGTTTCGTCAAGTATGTGCTGTTTTAACCTTCACAAGGACCGGGCGTAGCCACACTTGATTCAGCTAAAGTGAGAGAGACAGACACCCGCCAGTCACCTTTAAGCAACGAGTGCACATAACGGTGAAACCAGTCTCGCGTAAGCGTACGCGTAATGTCGGTTTGAGCCGCTTCATCTCACAATACCGCCGAAGCAAAATATGACATGCTGGTAAGCAGTATGACTAGTATCGCCCACAACTCATTGTGTTCTACTCGTGCATATCATCTACGCATAGACCTGGCTCATGATGCCACTGTTGGGGAACGTAGTATTTTAAAATTTTCCTACGATCACGCAAGATCTATCTACTAGATGCATAGCAACGAGAGGGGAGAGTGTGTCTACGTGCCCTCATAAACCGGGAGCGGAAGCGTCAAGTGACGCGGTTGATGTAGTCAAACTTCTTCGCGATCCAACCGATCAAGCACCGAACGTACGGCACCTCCGCGTTCAGCACACGTTCAGCTTGATGACGTCCCACGAGCTCTTGATCCAGTTGAGCTTCACGGGAGAGTTTCGTCAGCACGACGGCGTGGTGACGGATATGATGTATCTACCGGCGCAGGGCTTCGCCTAAGCACTGCAACGGTATGACCGAGGTGTGTTTCTGTGGAGGGGGCACCACACACGGCTATAACAATTCAACTTGTGTGTCTTTGGGTGCCCCCCTGCCCCCGTATATAAAGGAGCAAGGGGGGAGGCCGGCCAGCCCTCTATGGTGCGGCTAGGAAGGCAATCCTACTAGGAATAGGATTGCAATCCTATTCCTAGTAGGAGTCCACCAAGAAGGAGAGGGGAAAGGAAGGAGAGGGAGAGGGAGACGGAAAGAGGGGCCGCGCCCCCCTCCCCTAGTCCTATTCGGACTGCCCCTAGGGAGGGGGCGTGCCACCTCCTGGCTGCTGCCCTCTCTCTCCCCTATGGCCCACCAGGGCCCATCATTCCCCCGGGGGGTTCCGGTAACCCCCCCGGCACTCCAGTAAATTCCGAAACTTTCCAGAACACTTCCAGTGTCCGAATATAGTCGTCCAATATATCAATCTTTACATCTCGGACATTCCGAGACTCCACGTCATGTCCGTGATCTCATCCGGGACTCCGAACAACCTTCGGTACATCAAAACTCATAAACTCATAATACTGATCGTCATCAAACGTTAAGCGTGCGGACCCTACGGGTTCGAGAACTATGTAGACATGACCGAGACTCATCTCCGGTCAATAACCAATAGCGGAACCTGGATGCTCATATTGGTTCCTACATATTCTATGAATATCTTTATCGGTCAAACCGCATAACAACATACGTTGTTCCTTTTGTCATCGGTATGTTACTTGCCCGAGATTCGATCGTCGGTATCTCTATACCTAGTTCAATCTCGTTACCGGCAAGTCTCTTTACTCGTTCCGTAATACATCATCTCGTGACTAACTCGTTAGTCATTTTCTTGCAAGGCTTATTATGATGTGCATTACCGAGAGGGCCCAGAGATACCTCTCCGACACTCGGAGTGACAAATCCTAATCTTGATCTATGCCAACACCACAAACACCTTCGGAAACACCTATAGAGCATCTTTATAATCACCCAGTTACGTTGTGACATTTGATAGCACACAAGGTGTTCCTCCGGTATTCGAGAGTTGCATAATCTCATAGTCATAGGAACATGTATAAGTCATGAAGAAAGCAATAGCAGTAAAACTAAACGATCATAGTGCTAAGCTAACGGATGGGTCTTGTCCATCACATCATTCTCCTAATGATGTGATCTCATTGATCAAATGACAACTCATGTGTATGGCTAGGAAACATAACCATCTTTGATCAATGAGCTAGTCTAGTAGAGGCATACTAGGGACACTCTGTTTTGTCTATGTATTCACACATGTACTAAGTTTCTGGTTAATACAATTCTAGCATGAATAATAAACATTTATCATGATATAAGGAAATAAATAATAACTTTATTATTGCCTCTAGGGCATATTTCCTTCAGTCTCCACTTGCACTAGAGTCAATATCTAGCTCACATCGCCATGTGATTTAATATCGATAGTTCACATCGTTATGTGAATAACACGCACAGTTCACATCGCCATGTGACCAACACCCAAAGGGTTTACTAGAGTCAATAATCTAGTTCACATCACTATGTGATTAATACCCAAGAGTAATAAGGTGTGATCATGCTTGTGAGAGAAGTTTAGTCAACGGGTCTATCACATTTAGATCTGTATGTATTTCGCAAATTTCTATGTCTACAATGCTCTGCATGGAGCTACTCTAGCTAATTGCTCCCACTTTCAATACGAATCCAGATTGATACTTAGAGTCATCTGGATTTAGTGTCAAAGTTTGCATCGGCGTAACCCTTTACGACGAACTCTTTATCACCTCCATAATCGAGAAACATTTCCTTAGTCATCCAGTTACTAAGGATAATTTTGACCGCTGTACAGTGATCTACTCCTGGATCACTATTGTACCTCCCTGTCAAACTCATGGCAAGGTACACAACATGATTGGTACACAGCATGGCATACTTTATAGAACCTATGGCTGAGGCATAGGGAATGACTTTCATTCTCTCTATATTTTTCTGCCGTGGTGTGGCTTTGAGTCTTACTCAACTTCACACCTTACAAGTCAGGCAAGAACTCCTTCTTTGACTGATCCATTTTGAACTACTTCAAAATCTTACAAGCCAGGGGCCTCGAGGGCTCGAATACAAAAGCTCGAATACAGAAGAGTCAGCGGAGGCAATAATATCTGAGTACAGACATAAGTTAAACAAGTTGCCATAGGATTGCTAGCACAAAAGTCACAACGATCGAAACGGCAAGGCCTACTTCCTGGGACCTCCTAACTACTCCTCGAAGCCGAACTCGAAGTAGAAACATCCTCGGGATCTTCTGCCTCCTGGACTCCACCATCTGGTTGTGTCATACGAGAAGAGAGGAAAAAGGGGGGAAGGGGGAGCAAAGCAACCGTGAGTACTCATCCAAAGTACTCGCAAGCAAGGATCTACACTACATATGCAATGATATATGTGTAAAGGGGTAATATCTGTGGGCTAAACTGCAGAATGCCAGAATAAGAGGGGGATAGCTAATCCAATCGAAGACTACGCTTCTGGCAGCCTCCATCTTGCAGCAGTAGAAGAGAGTAGCTGGAAAGTAACAAGTATACTCGCTTCTCGCAGCCTCCGTCTTGCAGCAGTATAATAGAATAGATGGTAAGTTCACCAACATCGTATAGCATAATCATACCCGGCGATCCTCCCCTCGTCGCCCTGTGGGAAAGCGATCACCGGGTTGTATCTGGCACTAGTAAGGGTGTGTTTTATTAAGTATCCAGTTCTAGTTGTCATGAGGTCGGAGTAGAACTCCGGGTCGTCCTTTTACCGAGGGACACGGCTATTCGAATAGATTAACTTCCCTGCAGTGGTGCACCACATTACCCAGCACGCTCGATCCCATTTGGCCGGACACACTTTCCAGGGTCATGCCCGGCCTCAGAAGATCAACACGTCGCAGCCCTACCTAAGCACAGCAGAGAGGTCAGCACGCGGGTCTAAGTCCTAAGCGCACAGGAGTCTGGGCCCATCGCCCAATGCACACATGCATGTTGCGAGGGCGGCCGGTAAGCAGACCTAGCCGCTCCTAATACCAGAGCGACGTTCCAGTCCAATTCGGCGCGCGCCGCTAAGTCGCTGACTTCAAGAAGGCTTCATCTGATACCATGACGTCGAGTGCCCATAACTATTCCCACATAGTTGGTTAGTGCGTATAGGCCAATGGCCAGACTCAGATCAAATACCAAGATCTTGTTAAGCGTGTTATTTTGAAGTAACCGCGGACAATGACCAGGGACCAGGCCCACCTATCTCCTAGGTGGTCGCAATCCGCCCTGTCGCTCCACCACAAAGTAACCATCAAGGGGCTGTCGGGAACCCAGGCCCACCACTACCTGTGTGGAACCACCTGCCCCTTCAGCCCCCATCTCCGAATCATCATAATGAGTATGTAATAGTATAATATATACCCGTGATCACCTCCCGAAGTGATCACGGCCCGATAGTATAGCATGGCGGATGGACAAGAATGTAGGGCCAATGATGGAATACTAGCATCCTATACTAAGCATTAGGATAGTAGGTACAGGTATCAACAGTTATAGCAAGAATGGCAGGCTATGCAACAGAATAGGAGCTATCGAATCATCAACAGTAGCAGTTCTAATGCAATAATAAGAGGGAGAGAGAATGGGCGATATCTGGTGATCAAGGGGGGGGGGCTTGCCTGGTTGCTCTGGCAAGAAGGAGGGGTCATCGTCGACGCAGTAGTTGTACACAACAGCGTCGTCGGTAGTCTCGGGGTCTATCGAGAGAGAAGGACGGGGGAAGAAACAATAAATACATAGCAAGCAATGTAACACAATACAAGATAAGACAATACGCAGTGCCGGGTGTGTCTTAACGTATGGTTACACGATATCGAGGAAGGGGGAACCCATCCGGGAAAGTGTTCCCTGTTCCGGACATTTGTCAGACAGATGACCTCAGGGGGACGATTGCAGGTTCGAGTAGTGAGAGGCAGGTGGCAAACAAACGGAGCGCGTATTCAGAATTGTCTCGTCGTTCTAAGCAACTTTCATGTTCAAACTTTTTCGAATTGGGCAACGGTTAATTTTCTATTAATTTTCAAAGTTTAATTGAATTTCCAAATTATTTAATAAGTTGACTAAGTCGAAGGTCCAGTCAGCAGATCCAGTCAATGTTGACCAGTCAACAGGGTCAAGGGGGACCCACATGTCATAGTCTAGTCTGACCTAATTATAGTTTAGCTAGCTAATTAACTTAACTAAATTAATTAGACTAACTAAGCAGATTTAATTAACTTAATTAATCACTAAACTAGTTATGTATTTAACATTTTTATCTCTTTTTTAAAGGGGCACTGGGCCCCTCTGGTCAGGCAATGGTTGGACATTGTCTAGGCCGGCCCTTTGGGGCACCGGACATGTCCAGCCGGCGGGG
>LR738715.1:727127874-727143608 GCA_902687465.1 Secale cereale
TGGCGCGCGCGGCCAGAGGCCATGCGGCGAGGCCGCGGCTGGGCGTGGGCCGGCGACGAGGGCGGCTAGGGGCGGCGCGGCCAGGGGAGGCCTGGCCGGCGCAGTGGCCGTGGCCGGGGTAGGGGCGGCCCGAACGGGGGCGAGCAGGAGGTGCTTGGCGGGCGCGTGCAGCTACGGGAGGTGGCACGGCCGGAGCGGGCCGGAGGTGCGCCGGGGCGAGGCGGGCGGTGACCGCCAGGGGGGAAGGCAGGTGAGGCGAGGCGAGCTCACTAGGGGGAGTTGGAGAGGCGGGCCGGCGAGCAGTTTGGCGCGGGGAAGCGCGGTGGCCGATGAGGGAGGGAGCCGGGGAGGCGGCTGAGGTGGTGCTGGTCGGGCGGCGGTGCAGGGGCGGACCGGCGAGGTCCGGTGGTGGCCGGAGACGGCCGGGGCGGACCGGCGAGGTCCGGTGGTGGCCGGAGATGCCCGGGGCTTCATCGGGAGCCGGGGCGGGTGCCTCCGATCCTGGTCCAATTTTGGATCTAGGGAGGAGGAAAAATCGGGGGGGGGGGGGTTCTGTGGGGAGTGGTTGGGCTAGGTCACCTGAGAGGGAGGGCTAAGTAGGAGTAGTTAGATGGGCTTAGACCCAGCTGGGTTAGTGGGCTGGGGGTTTTGTTTTACCATTTTAAGTTCTTGCTAAATTTTTGGTTTTATAAATTGGACAACAGCCCCTAAATTAGCATTAGTAAAAAATGCCACTGCCACAAACGCTTTGGCACATGACAAATATTCAGAGATTATTTGCCACACATTGATCATTTTTATTTTGACATAAGAAAACTTTAAAGTTTGATTTTGACTTAATTCGAATTTGACTTGTGTTTGAATCACGTGAGATTTATCAACAGTGATTACGATGATGTGGAACCATTAGCATGGGATCACTGTAGCTTAATTATCCGGGTGTCACAATCGTGGTTCATCCGATGAGATCATCGTGGAACATGTAGGAGCCAACATGGGTATCCAGATCCCGCTGTTGGTTATTGGCCGGAGATATGTCACGGTCATGACTGCATGGTTCCCGAACCCGTAGGGTCTACACACTTAAGGTTCGATGACGCTAGGGTTATAGGGAATGTAGTACGTGGTTGCAGAATGTTGTTCGGAGTCCCGGATGAGATACCGGACGTCACGAGGAGTTCCGGAATGGTCCAAAGGTAAAGATTTCTATATGGGAAGTCCCGTTTTGGTCACCGGAAGTGTTCTGGGCGTTATCCGTAACGTACCGGGAACACCGGAAGGGTACCAGGGGTCCACCGGGAGGGGCCACCAGCCCCAGAGGCTTGCATGGGCCAAGTGTGGAAAGGGACCAGCCCCTAGGTGTGCTGGTGCACCTCCCACCAAGGCCCAGGGCGCAGGGGAGAGGAGAGGGGGCAAACCCTAGGTGCAGATGGGCCTTAAGGCCCACCCTAGGGGCGCCCCCCTCTCTCCCCCTCCTCGCCGCCCCCCAGATGGGATCTGGGGCTGCCGCCACCCTTAGGGGGGAACCCTAGATGGGGCGCAGCCCCTCCCCTCCCCCTATATATAGTGGGTTTTTTGGGGCTGCTGCTACCTCTTGAGCTTGCGTTGTATTCCCTCGAAGAGGAAAGGGAGATGCAGCACAGTAGCGTAAGTATTTCCCTCAGTTTTTGAGAACCAAGGTATCAATCCAGTAGGAGACCACGCGCTAGTCCCTCGCACCTGCACAAACAAATAAGAACTTCGCAGCCAACGTGATAAGGGGTTGTAAATCCCTTTACGGTCACTTACGAGAGTGAGATCTAATAGAGATGATAGTTATATTTTTGGTATTTTTGGTTAATAAAACAACAAATAAAAGCAAGTAAATTAGATGTAGATTGATATGTTGAGAATATACCCGGGGGCCATAGTTTTCTCTAGTGGCTTATCTCATGATAGCGATATTCTACGGCGGGTAAACAAATTACTATCGAGCAATTGATAGAAAAGTGAATAATTATGAGACTATCTAGGCATGATCATTGTATATAGGCATCACGTTCGAGACAAGTAGACCGACTCCTGCCTGCATCTACTACTATTACTCCACACATTGACCGCTATCCAGCATGCATCTAGTGCATTGAGTACATAAGAACAGAGTAACACCTTAAGCAAGATGACATGATGTAGAGGGATAAACTCAAGCAATATGATGAAAACCCCATCTTTTTATCCTCGATGGCAACAATACAATACGTGCCTTGCTGCCCCTACTGTCACTGGGAAAGGACACCGCAAGATTGAACCCAAAGCCAAGCACTTCTCCCATTGCAAGAACTATAGATCTAGTAGGCCAAACCAAACCAATAATTCGAAGAGACTTTCAAGGATATTATGAGCACACATAAAAAGTTCAGAGAAGAACCAAATATCTTTCATAGATAACCTTGATCATAAACTCACAATTCATCGGATCTCGACAAACACACCGCAATAAGAGATTACATCGAATAGATCTCCTCGAAGACCGAGGAGAACTTTGTATTGAGATCCGGAGAGAGAGAAGAAGCCATCTAGATACTAGCTATGGACCCGAAGGTCTGTGGTAAACTACTCACAACTCATGGTGAGGGCGATGATGCTGATGATGAAGGCCTCCATGATGGATCCCCCTCCCAGAACAGGCTCCAAGATGGGATCTCCACGGGAACATAAGCTACGGCGGTGGAATTAGGGTTTTCTCTCTATGTATGGAGTTTCTGGGGTACGTAGGTATATATAGGAAGAAGGAGGGCACCGGGGGCTGTTTGGGCCAGCCTCGAGGCAGGGGGCGCACCCTGGGAAGGGGGGCGCCCCCCTCACCCTCGAGGGCAGCCCAGCTATCCCCTGACTTGGTCTTGACGTTTTCCGTGCGTGATTTTCCCCAAAAATATCTCTTGCGAAGGTTTCATGCATTCCGTTTGGACTCCGTTTGATATTCCTTTTCTGCAAAACCTTGAAATAGGCAAAAACAGTAATCTGGACTGGGCCTTTGGGTTAGTAGGTTAGTCCCAAATATAAAAGTGAATGATAAAGCCCATTAAACATCCAAGACTTCATAAATAATAGCATGGAACAAACAAAAATTATAGATACGTTGGAGACGTATCAAGCATCCCCAAGCTTAATTCCTGCTCATCCTCGAGTAGGTAAATGATAAAGAAAGAATTTTTGATGTGGAATGCTAACCAATATAGTTTTTAAATGTAATTCTCTTAATTGTGGCATGAATGTTCAGATCTGAAAGATTCTAGACAAAAGTCTATATTGACATAAGAAATAACAATACTTCAAGCAATACTAACAAAACAATCATGTCTTCTCAAAATACTATGGCTAAAGAAAGTTATCCCTACAAAATCATATAGTGTTGGCTATGCTCCCTTATTATCACACAAAAATATTCATATCATGCACAACCCCGATTTCAGCCAAGCATTTGTTTTCATGCTCTATCTTTTCAAACCTTTCAACTTTCACGCAATACATGAGCGCGAGCCATGGACATAGCACTATGGGTGGAATAGAGGTGGTTGTGGAGAAGACAAAAAGAGGGAGATAGTCTCACATCGACTAGGCGTATCAACGGGCTATGGAGATGCCCATCAATAGATATCAATGTGAGTGAGTAGGGATTGCCATGCAACGGATGCACTAGAGCTAAATATGAATGAAAGCTCAACAAAAGAAACTAGTGGGTGTGCATCCAACTTGCTTGCTCACGAATACCTAGGGCATTTGAGGAAGCCCATCGTTGGAATATACAAGCCAAGTTCTATAACGAAAATTCCCACTAGTATATGAAAGTGACTAAACATGAGACTCTCTACAATGAAGAACATGGTGCTACTTTGAAGCACAAGTGTGGAAAAAGATAGTATCAATTGTCCCCTTTTTTTCTTTTTCTCTTTTTTTATTTTTCTTTTTTTTGGGCCTTTCTTTTTTTTTTCCTTTGGCCTTTCTTCTTTTTTTTTCTTTTTTTGCGGAGGGGCTTTATAGATTCAGCCTTTCCTCCCATGGGACAATGCTCTAAAAATGATGATCATCACACTTTCATTACAACACAATATTACAACTCGATACTACAACAACAAAGTATGACTCTATATGAATGCCTCCGGCGGTGTACCGGTATGTGCAATGAAACAAGAGTGACATGTATGAATGAATTATGCATGGTGGCTTTTCCACAAATACGATGTCAACTACATGATCATGCATGGCAATATGATAATATGATGTGTGTCGTATAAACGGAACGGTGGAAAGTTGCATGGCAATATATCTCGGAATGGCTATGGAAATGCCATGATAGGTAGGTATGGTGGCTGTTTTGAGGAAGGATATATAGTGGGTTCATGGCACCGGCGTAGGTTGCGCGATACGAGAGAGGCTAGCAATGGTGGAAGGTTGAGAGTGCGTATAATCCATGGACTCAACATTAGTCATAAGAACTCATATACTTACTGCAAAAATTTACGAGTCATCAAAACAAAGCAATCAACACATGCTCCTAGGGGGGAGGTTGGTAGGAGTTAACCATCGCGTGCCTCCGACCTCCACACAAAGGTTGGCACTCTACAAATACCTCATGCTTTAACTTAGTCACACAACGGTTCACCATACGTGCATGCTAAGGGAATCACTAACCTTAACACAAGTATTTCTCAATTTCATAATAACTCCACTAGCATGACTCTAATATCACTATCCTCATGTCTCAAAACAATTATCAAGCATCCAACTTCTCTTTCTATTCAATGCACTTGGTGTGATTTTTTTTTACTACATTGACGTTGGATGTCTATCATGTGAAGACTAGTTTCTTTAGCCTAAACACATTACCATGTTGTTTTAATAGACTCTAAAATAGACCTAAGTGAAGCATGAGAGTTCAACAATTTCTACAAAATATTACCGCCACCGTGCTCTAAAAGATATAAGTGAAGCACTAGAGCAAAAACTATTCAACTCAAAAGATATAAGTGAAGCACATTGAGTGTTCTAATAATTTCTAGGCCATATTTAACTCTCTCAAATAGGTGTGTCCAGCAAGGATGATTGTGGCAAACTAACAAGCAAAGACTCAAATTATACAAGACGCTCCAAGCAAAACACATAGCATGTTGCGAATAAAAATATAGCTCCAAGTATAGTTACCGATGGATGAAGACGAAAGAGGGGATGCCTTCCCGGGGCATCCCCAAGCTTAGGATTTTGATTATATTGAATTTAATTGGGGTTCCATGGGCATCCCCAAGCTTAGGCCTTTGCTACTCCTTGTTCCATAGTCCATCAAAGCAATACTCAAAACTTGAAAACTTCACAACACAAAACTTAGACAAAAATTATCGTGAGCTTCGTTAGTAAGAGAAAACAAACCACTACTCAAAGGTACAGCAATGAATTCATTCTTTGTTTATATTGGTGTTAAACCTACTGTACTCCAAGTTCTCTATGGTTCATATCCTCTAATATTACTCATAGATGCATCGGAATAAGCAAACAACACACGAAAAACAGAATCTGTCAAAGACAGAATAGTCTGTAGTAATCTGCAGGGTTCGCCTGCTTCTGGAACTCCAAAAAATTCAAGATAAATTGGTAAATTTTTGCAATTTGTCTACCAATCAGCAGCAAAAATAATCAACTAAAAATCACGCTCCAGTAAATCTGAAGTCTACTTTAGCGAGCGCTAACGATTCTGTTTTTCACAGCAAGATCAAATAAACTTCACACAATCTTACCAAAGGTTCTACTTGGCACAAACACTAAACAAAACATGAAAACACATCTAATCAGAGGCAGGTGCAATATTTATTCCCTAACAACAACAAAAGCAAAAAAAAAATTGGGTTGCCTCTCAATAAGCGCTATCGTTTTACGCCCCTAGCTAGGCAAGATATTTTAATGATGCTCACATGAAAGACAAGGATTGAAGCACAAAGAGAACATCATAAGACATGTGACAAACACATCCAAGTCTAACATACTTCCTATGCATAGGCATCTTATAGGAAAACAAATTACCAAGACAAGCAAGATCTAGCATATGCAAGGAAGGAGAAAGAAACACTAACAATCTCAACATAACGAGAGGTAATTTAGTAACATGAAAAGTTCTACAACCATATTTTCCTCTCTCATAATAATTGCATGTAGGATCATAAGAAAATTCAACAATATAGCTATCACATAAACTACTCTCTACATGATCCATATGTATGCAAAGTTGACTCTCATTTAAAATAGTGGGATTAACATGGAACAAAGACATTACTTCTCCAAGCCCACTTTTATCAAAAATTTCATAAGATTGATCAATATCGAAAGTAGTGGGATCAAAAGTTGACATTCTTTCAGACCCACTTTCAATGTCATGGCAAACATTATTATCAATCTCATATTCATCATAGGGATTAAATAAATTTTCAAGATCGTAAGAAGCATCACCCCAATCATTGCAACAAGTTGTGGGCATAGCAAAATAAGCATCCCCAAGCTTAGGGTTTTGCATATCATTAACACAATTGACATTTATAGAATTTACAATAACATCTTTGCAATCATGCTTTTTATTTAACAAGCTATCATGAATCACTTTTTCTTTTAACAATTCCACACAATTTTCAGATTCATAAATTTTAAGCAAAACCCCATAAAGATAATCTAGTGCACGCAGCTCACTAGCAATAAGTTCAACATAATTGGATCTCTTAAAGAGATTAGCAAGTGGATGAGGATTCATACTTTAGCAAGCGGAGATGCAAGCTAATTGAAGGCACATAGTAACACAAGCAAACAAGAGGCACGCGAACGATAAACACACACGACAGAAGAAGGGCAAATAAAACAGCAAGGGTGAAGTGGGGGAGAGGAAAAAGAGAGGCAAAAAATGTACTGCGGAGGATAAGGGTTTGTGATAGGTACTTGGTATATGACTTTTGCATAGGCCTCCCCGGCAACGGCGCCAGAAATACTTCTTGCTACCTCTTGAGCTTGCGTTGTATTCCCTCGAAGAGGAAAGGGAGATGCAGCGCAGTAGCGTAAGTATTTCCCTCAGTTTTTGAGATCCAAGGTATCAATCCAGTAGGAGACCACGCGCCAGTCCCTCGCACCTGCACAAACAAATAAGAACTTCACAGCCAACACGATAATGGGTTGTCAATCCCTTTACGGTCACTTACGAGAGTGAGATCTGATAGAGATGATAGTTATATTTTTGGTATTTTTGGTTTAATAAAACAGCAAATAAAAGCAAGTAAAGTAAAGTAGACGTAGATTGACATGTTGAGAATAGACCCGGGGGCCATAGTTTTCTCTAGTGGCTTCTCTCATGATAGCGATATTCTACGGCGGGTAAACAAATTACTGTCGAGCAATTGATAGAAAAGCGAATAATTATGAGACTATCTAGGCATGATCATTGTATATAGGCATCACGTCCGAGACAAGTAGACCGACTCCTGCCTGCATCTACTACTATTACTCCACACATCGACCGCTATCCAGCATGCATCTAGTGTATTGAGTTCATAAGAACAGAGTAACGCCTTAAGCAAGATGACATGATGTAGAGGGATAAACTCAAGCAATATGATGAAAACCCCATATTTTTATCCTCGATGGCAACAATACAATACATGCCTTGCTGCCCCTACTGTGACTGGGAAAGGACACCGCAAGATTGAACCCAAAGCCAAGCACTTCTCCCATTGCAAGAACTATAGATCTAGTAGGCCAAACCAAACCAATAATTCGAAGAGACTTGCAAGGATAATATGAGCACCCATAAAAAGTTCAGAGAAGAACCAAATATCTTTCATAGATAACCTTGATCATAAACTCAAAATTCATCGGATCTCGACAAACACACCGCAAAAAGAGATTACATCGAATAGATCTCCTCGAAGACCAAGGAGAACTTTGTATTGAGATCCGGAGAGAGAGAAGAAGCCATCTAGATACTAGCTATGGACCCGAAGGTATGTGGTAAACTACTCACAACTCATGGTGAGGGCGATGATGATGATGATGAAGGCCTCTGTCAGGGATATGACTAGCAGGTATGAACCGGCTAGTGTGAACCGGCTTAATTATAATATGCTTGGTTGTAATAGTTAGTAAAGGCTACGGCCCATAAGATCTTAGGGCCCATGTATAGAATTGTGGTTTGTAAACCGCCAAGCGATGTAACTTGAGAGATAAGGAAGAAAGAACAGAGACCGAGGCGGACACAAGTATGAGCCGGCCTCGGGACTCTGTAAACCGGACCAGGCGTCACCTCTATATAAAGGGACGACCCGGCGACGGTTCAGGGACAAGCAAGAATCAACCCGTCGAGACTACAGGCAAGCGATCCGCTCCCTGTAAACCGACGCCCAAGCAATACCAAACCAACTAGACGTAGGCTTTTACCTTCATCGAAGGGGCCGAACTAGTAAAAACTCTCTGTGTCCTTTGTGTGCTATGAACCCCTTCAAGCTAACCCGTGTGATGGTTCCATCATCAAGTCCGTTAAACCGGACATCTGCCGTGTTAATTCCACGACAGTTGGCGCCCACCTTGGGGCCTCCGCACGATGGTTTCGAGTTCTTGAAGGGCAGCTTTGAAGGGCTCAAGGGTTACGCGGTCGGCCGGATGACCAAGAGTCGCCGCGGCCGGATCTACATCGACGACGCAGGTTGGGGACCGGAGGCCGATTCAATCGAATACGGGTACCGGGTTCCCTTCGGTGGCATCCAAGTCTTCATTGGCAAAACCGGCGAACCGGGACCTGAGCCGGACATCTTCCCCAACATCATCGAGCCGGCTCAGCGTGCGAGATCGGCCCGGATTCAGCCCGCCATGAAGCGCGTGTTTGTTGGAGCAATCCACGGAGTTCGAGCCGAAGACGGTTCGGAATCCGATGGTGCAACAGTTGTCTACTCCGACGACGAATCTTCATCCGGAGAAACTGAGTCTTTGTATCAGTTGTAGGACGGCCGGTCAGGGGGCGAGTCCGATGGAAACAGTATTCCGGACCCCTTCGACCCGCCAAACCGGGTGGCTGTCTTTATGGCCGGTTCACAGCCCACGGTGAACGGGGCGACAGCAGAAGCTGGTGTAGGGGGGAGCGGCCTGGCCCTCTCAACTACTGACGTTCTATCCACCTTGATCGAGGAGTTCACAGCTAAAGCGGTGGAAACAATAGCTCCAGCGGACAAGGCGCATCATGATGCAGAGCTCCTTCAGTTAAAAGGCCGGATTGATCAATTAAAGGGGGATCTGAAAGCAGAGGAGGCAATGATAGCAAGAAGGCAAGCAGAATTGGATGATCAGGCTTTTCACTTAAGGATGGAACAGGCCTCTACGCAGGGAGTAAGAAGTCGGAAGTACCAATCTCGTATACCGCCGGTTTACGAAGCCATGGATCTGTTTAGAACACCAGGGGCAGGACTAGCAATAAGCCCGCTTTAAACCGGAGGGCACCCCCAATCAGGGATGAGCCGGTTCAGCAGCCCATAGCGGAGCAAGACCGGCGGATCACGTCTACACCTCACCCGTCAGGTCATTATTCGAACCCTTTGGATAACATCGTAGCTGCTGCAGCACGTTTGGCCGCTTTACCCGACGAGGGGACGTCCCGGGTAGCGTTGGAGGCGCGCCGGGCCAGGGAGCTACTTAATACAACGCTGATACAGCAGCAAGCATATTCTCATAGCAGGGAAAGGCTACATTCAACACCGCGTCCTAGCCGAAGTTACACTAGGCATTGGGAGGAGCCAGAAGTATCTAGCAGCGAACGCAGGCGGCATCAGCGCAGACAGGATAATCCGGCAGGCGCAGCGGCACCAGCTCCGGATATAAACCGGGTTAGATCAGGAGCCCGGGAGGAGGTTCGTCAAACGACGCCGGTTCACACAGCCACAGCAGAAACAGGAGTTACGACGAGTTCTTTTGGGGTGCAATGTCTTATCCCCGCCTTACGGAGTGTCAAGCTGCCTAAGGATTTTAAAGGGCCCCGCAAGGTGCCTAATTACACAGCGGATTTGGCTCCAGAAGCTTGGGTTGAAAGTTATGAGATGGCCATGGAGATGCTGGACGTGGATGAATCGGCTTGTGCAAAGTATTTTACTATGATGCTTGAGGGTACAGCCCGGACATGGCTGAAGGGTTTACCCCCGAATTCCATCGGATCATGGGGGGAACTACGCAGCCAGTTTATCAAAAACTTCAAGGATACATGCAAGCAGCCGATGTCAGTGGTGGATCTAGCAGCTTGTGTGCAAGGAGAGCAGGAGTCTACAGGTGCTTGGGTGCGGAGAGTAGCGGAGATCTTGCACTCTTCGAATGGTATCAATCCTAGTACGGCGATAGTGACTTTGGAAAACAATTGCCGGTTTGAATCTTTAAGGTTAAAGCTAGGACGGCTTAAAAGGGATTGCAATGATATGGGAACTCTCATGAGTGCTTTGGTGAAGTATGGGGACTCTGATAATACCAAGCATCCAGAAGCTGAAGGAGACAAGGCAGGGAAGGTTAACAAACCTGGTAAACCGGCGCAAGTTAACCCGGCTACTGCAAGTTTCTTGGGCAAGCGAAAGGCAGAAGGTGGCTCTGATTTCGTAGCCAACACCCAAGTTCAAGGGGGTTTTCAGCGTAGTATGGGCAACCCACCTTCACAAACCGGCGGAGGGGATGTTAGTTGGGACCAAGAGTTAGATCAACCTTGCCCGAAGCATGGCACAAAACAACGACCAGCGAAACACACTATAAGAGAGTGCAGGCCCTTTATGGAAGCGATGATGGGCCGCTTTAAACCTAATGACAGGCCTCCAAATGGTGGTTCAGGACTAGGGTTTTATGGTCCAGGTTATCAGGGGAACAGCTCCGGATCAGGATATAGAGGCAACAACAATGGTTATCAAAACCGGGGCGGTAATCAAAATGGTCAAGGAAGTTATAACAACCAGGGCAATCAGCCACGTAATCAGGGTGGTTACAATAACCAAGGCAGTCAATAGCAGGGCCAAGGTAACTACAATAATCAAGGTAATCAACAGCGTCAGCAACAGCAACCGCAGTCCGGGTATCAGAGTAATCCGAAGGAGTTGAGTAGTGGGCAATACCATGTATTCACCACAAGTCTGTGTAAACGAGATCAGAAGGTTTTGAAGCGGGCAGTTAACGCGGTTGAACCGGCAACACCGCAATTTCTGCGCTGGTCAGAGCAGCCCATTGTATGGAGTAGGGAAGACCACCCAATGTGGGTGGATAATCCGGGCCACTTGGCCTTGGTGGTGGCACCCTAGGTGGGAGGTTATAAATTCACTAAAGTTCTCATGGACGGTGGTAGAAGCATCAACATCTTGTACTATGAGACTTTCCGTCGTATGGGCCTGACGGATAAAAAGTTAAGGCAATCAAACACGGTGTTCCATGGGGTGGTCCCAGGTAAGTCAGCTTATCCGGTTGGAAAGATTGACTTAGAAGTTACCTTTGGAGATGAACATGATTCAAGGTCAGAGATGATAACTTTCAAAGTCGTCAAAATTAAAAGCCCTTATCACGCTCTGTTTGGGAGGACGGTTTATGCCAAATTTATGGCTAGGTCGTGTTATGTTTATCTACAACTCAAAATGCCGGGTCACAAGGGCACGATCACGGTTCATGGAAGTCGCAAGATAGCAGAGGAGTGTGAAGAAGGAGATGCGGCCTACGCGGAGGCAGTATGTGCCACAGAAGAGTTGAAGTTTTATAAAGATAATGTTGATCCGGCAGATATGACTCCGCTGAAAAAGCCAACTACAGAGCATGATCCGGCGTTGAAGTTTAAATCGGCGGAGGAGACCAAGCAAGTTGATTTTGTGCCAGGTGATTCGTCCAAGCAGTTCACTATCAGCACTAACCTTGATCCCAAATAGGAAAGCGCGCTCATCGAGTTCATCTGTGAGAACCGGGATATCTTTGCATGGAAGCCTTCTGACATGCCAGGTATACCGAGGGAACTCGCTGAGCACAGCCTTAACATTGATCCGAAATATAAATCGGTTAAGCAATATTTGCGCCGTTTTAACGAAGAGAGGCGCAAGGCTATAGGAGAAGAAGTGGCCAGGCTTTTGGCCGCAGGGTTCATAGTGGAAGTCTTTCACCCAGAGTGGTTGGCTAATCCGGTGTTGGTGTTAAAGAAGAATGGGAAGTGGAGAATGTGTGTGGACTACACAGACCTCAATAAAGCTTGCCCAACTGATCCCTTTACTCTCCCCCGCATTGATCAGATTATCGATGCCACAGCAGGATGTGAGCGGCTAAGCTTTTTGGATGCATATTCAGGATATCACTTGGAAGACAGCTTTCATAACCCCTTTTGGTGCTTTTTGCTATGTATCTATGCCTTTTGGGCTCAAGAGTGCTCATGCAACTTATCAGCGTTGCGTTCAGAATTGTCTTAAAGGACAGATAGGGAGGAATGTTCATGCCTATGTGGATGACATTGTGGTTAAGTCAAGGAAAGAGGAGACAATGATAGAGGATCTTAAGGAGACTTGTAACAATCTTCGGGCTTACAAGATGATGCTTAATCCGAAGAAGTGTGC
This sequence comes from Secale cereale, assembly GCA_902687465.1. Classification (NCBI taxonomy): domain Eukaryota; kingdom Viridiplantae; phylum Streptophyta; class Magnoliopsida; order Poales; family Poaceae; genus Secale; species Secale cereale. The sequence goes on from LR738715.1 coordinate 727,140,474, forward strand.
TTTTGGTGTTCCGGCAGGTAAACTACGGGGATTCTTTGTCTCAAACAGAGGAATAGAAGCTAATCCGGAGAAGATCAAGGCTATCACATCTTTGACTAAGCCGGTTTGCATCAACGATGTTCAGCGTATCGCTGGCCGGATCACAGCATTAAGCCGGTTCATCAGCCGTTTGGGAGAGAAGGCGATCCCGCTTTACCAGATGCTGAGGAAAACAGACCGGTTTATATGGAGTGATGAAGCGAACGCGGCATTTGAGGATCTGAAGCGGCAACTGGCAAAACCGCCGGTCCTGGCTGCCCCTGTTGATAAGGAGCCATTGCTGTTATACGTCGCTGCCAATGCACGGGCAGTCAGTGTCGCAATTGTGGTTGAGCGCAAGGAAGCAGGAAAGGAATACTCGGTTCAGCGCCCGGTTTATTTCGTGAGGGAAGTACTCATTGAATCCAAGCAGAGGTACCCACATTGGCAGAAGCTGGTGTATGGTGTGTTCATGGCAAACCGGAAGCTAAAGCACTATTTCCAAGGTCATCTGATAACTGTGGTTAGTTCAGCACCGTTGGGGGACATAATCCAGAACAGGGAAGCTATAGGAAGAGTGGCAAAGTGGGCCATTGAGCTCAGCCCACATGAAATAAAATATATGCCACGCACCGCTATAAAATCTCAGGCATTGGTGGATTTCATCAATGATTGGACAGAATTGCAAACCCCTGAGGAGAAGCCGGATCTTACGTACTGGACGATTCATTTTGACGGATCAAGACAGTTGGAAGGCTCGGGGGCTGGAGTTGTTTTAACTTCCCCCCGAGGTGATAAATTTTGTTACGTCCTCCGCCTATTGTTTCCTTGTACTAACAATGCGGCGGAATATGAAGCATTGCTTCATGGCTTGCGGATGGCAAAGGAGATGAACTTGAGCCGGGTTAAGTGTTTTGGCGATTCAGATCTGGTGGCACAACAAGTTTCAGGCAAGTGGGATTCAAGAGATCCCCTCATGGCAGCTTATAGACGAGAAGTTGAAGCAGTCGCAGGATATTTCAAAGGGTATCAGGTGGATCATATAGACCGGCGACGGAACGAAGCGGCCGATGCTCTAAGCCGGCTGGGCTCCCAACGTAAACCGGTGCCACCAAATACTTTTTTGGATGAATTGCACAGTCCTTCGGTTCAAGTACTATCGGAGGAAGACCTAGTTGTTCCTGATCCGGAGGCACAGTTAGTTGCAGCACTTCATGTTATTCCAGATTGGACGCTGCCTTATTTGGCATATCTGAGCCGAGGAGAGCTACCGGACGATGAAGAAGAAGCACGGCAGATAATCCGGCGTACTAAGTCCATGACAATTGCAAACAGAGAGCTTCATCATCGCAGTACTTCGGGAGTATTTCAGCGGTGTGTATCAGCTGAGGAAGGTTGTGAGATTCTTCGCGAGATTCATGAAGGGGATTGTGGTCATCATGCCGGTTCAAAATCATTGGTGGCTAAAGCGTTCCGGCATGGTTTCTATTGGTTAACCGCTCATGCTGATGCGGCAGATCTGGTCCGGAAGTGTGATGCTTTTCAGAAATTTTCGAAACGTGCTCTAGTTCCGGCGCAGGAGCTCCGGATGATACCAATAACTTGGCCGTTTGCGACTTGGGGGCTTGATATGGTTGGACCTTTCAAGCGATCCCAAGATCAGAAAACCCATCTACTAGTAGTAGTGGATAAGTTTACAAAGTGGATTGAGGCAGAGCCTATAAGCAAGTGTGATGCAGCAACGACAGTCAAATTCATCAAAAAGGTAATTTTCCAGTTTGGCTTTCCACACAGCATCATCACAGACAATGGCACCAATTTATCTCAAGGTGAGATGGAAGAATTCTGTCAACGGGAGCATATTCGCTTAGATGTATCTTCTGTGGCCCACCCTCAATCCAATGGTCAGGCTGAAAGGGCAAATCAGGAGATTTTGCGAGGTATCAAGCCCCGGCTTATGACTCCTTTGCAGAGAACCCCAGGATGCTGGGTTGAGGAGTTACCATCTGTTCTTTGGAGTATCAACACTACATCAAACCGGTCCACAGGTTATACATCTTTCTTCATGGTATATGGTGCTGAAGCGGTCCTTCCAAGTGATATCCGTCATGATTCACCAAGGGTAACGACTTATGTTGAAGCGGTCAATGAGCAAGCAAGACAAGACAGTTTGGACCAGCTGGATGAAGAGCATGATATGGCTGCGGCACGATCAGCAATTTATCAACAAGACTTACGCAGGTATCATAGCCGCCGGATCAAAACAAGGACGTTCCAGGAGGGCGACTTGGTACTCCGGCTCATCCAAGATCAAACAGATATGCACAAATTGTCACCACCTTGGGAAGGACCCTTTGTGGTCAGCAAGAATCTGCACAATGGTTCATATTACCTGCTGGACGTTCGAGAACACAAGGACTCACGGACATCAGAGGAGGAGACGAAGAGGCCATGGAACATCGCCCATTTGCGGCCATACTATACTTGAGCTATGAGCTCCACTGTATCCTATGTATATATTATGATCAATGAATAAACCGGCACCCTCGGTAAACCGGGGGCTCAGCCTTTTTTCCAATACAAAAATCTTGTGAGGACAACCATGCATGTTTTATCATATGTTATATTTCAACATATTGGCCGGTTTAAAATTGATTTTTTGCAGAATATACACAGAAGCAGTAAAACTCTCTAAAGAGCATGAGGTCACATCCAGTTCAAGAAAGGACGCTTCAAGATCTACCCATGATTCCATGGAACCAGGGAAAACTATATGGACAGTCGGGTTTACCCGCATCCATCCACCGGCCCTCTGGAAAGATGGATAATCCACATCCAGTGATTGGCTAGGCCCTCTGGAAAGATGGATAATCCACATCCAGTGATTGGCTAAATTGTTTATTATGGTTCAAGTGGAAAGATGGATAATCCACATCCACCGGCCCTCTGGAAAGATGGATAATCCACATCCAGTGATTGGCTAGGCCCTCTGGAAAGATGGATAATCCACATCCAGTGATTGGCTAAATTGTTTATTATGGTTCAAGTGGAAAGATGGATAATCCACATCCACCGGCCCTCTGGAAAGATGGATAATCCACATCCAGTGATTGGCTA
>LR738715.1:727143778-727156748 GCA_902687465.1 Secale cereale
GGCCCTCTGGAAAGATGGATAATCCACATCCAGTGAATGGCTAAATTGTTTATTATGGTTCAAGTGGAAAGATGGATAATCCACATCCACCGGCCCTTTGGAAAGATGGATAATCCACATCCAGTGATTGGCTAGGCCCTCTGGAAAGATGGATAATCCACATCCAGTGATTGGTTGAGTTTTTTCTTATGGTTCATATGGAAAGATGGATAATCCACATCCAACGGCCCTCTGGAAAGATGGATAGTCCACATCCAGTGATTGGCTAAACCTTGCTTTGAGCCTGGCAGCTCTTAAAAAGCCTCGACTACATGGTTTTATTTGCAAATTCGCATCTTTGGTGTTTATGTTTTATGACTCTTTAAACCGGAGTGGAACAGCTAAAGAAGTTGGCCACATATCTATAAAGTGAAAAGTCTGGGTCATGAATACCAGCATGAATAAACCGGTGTTCATTATAACCCGGATCATCCATCAGGAAACAAGCTACAAATTTCTGAACAAAGTCTCAGAACGAGATAAACCGGTGTTTGTTATCAAAGCCCGGGTTTGTTATTGGGTCCATGAAGATCTTCATCAAGAGACTTTAAGTTCTACCGGATTAAGAGTATTGAGCATACTTGATCTCAGGTATAACATTATTTTTGGTGTAGGTATATACTTGTTTGATATCTTGAGAGAACAATTTAATCTGTCCAGTGGTAAACCGCTAGGACATGTTTTCAGTATTACTTCTGCAGGAACAGATGATACGCAAGATAAGCAACTTCAGACAAAATTTAATTTGGCAGACGTCAAACACAAGAAGTCAGAATATCCGGATCAAAACGGATAAAGTCTCAGCTATCCTATTACAAAGCATAGCAAGCCTGACGGATTAAAAGTTTGTTTGATAAATCGGAGCTGCAGTTACAACAACAAGTTATGAGTTATGCTCCCTCCTGCTGCGACGGCTGGGCATCGATTTGATCCGGAGTTTCTTCTTCCTCTTGAAGCGGTTGGAAGTCCGGAACACGCCAATCAATCTTCGTCAGTGCCCGGAAGTACATCTCCTCACTGATAAGTTCAGAAGGTTCGATATCTGGAGCGAAGGTATGAGGGCGAACTGGTGGGATTAAATTGACGGTGTCATAAACCAGCCGCTCCACCCGTTCGTTTTGCAAGTCGTATCCCGGATGATACCTGGATAAGTCGGATTCAGCTGCAAGCTTGCTGGCAAGGGGACGCATCTCCTTCGTCAAGGCATGGAGATCCTTTGCGGTAAAAGCGGATCCATCTTCTTTAGTGTCAGGAAATCCAGTGAAAGCTTCCTCTGGATCAAGATCCGGGACCCAGGCTTTAGCCCTGGTAAGTGCCATGAGGGCACCGGCTCGAGCAGCAGATTTCTTGACTTCTTCAAGACGCACTGGCAGAACAGACAACTTCTCCAACGTGCCTTGGATGGTCGTAGGGGCCGGTTTACCGAAAGATGTTGCACTAATGATCCTTTGAGCGCCGGAATACAACTGCTCGACCAAAGTGTACCATGCCTTAAGTTTCTTCCGTAGGTCATCCCCAAGATGGGTGACACGGCGCCCTGTATATAAATGTCACAGTTAAACCGGCACAGATGGAAGCTTGCAAGGATAAAGCAGGAGTTCAGATTATACTTACCAAAGATTGCAGAAGTCATCAACTCAATTTGCCGCTTTAAACCAGTTAACTCTTCAGTAACCGGATTAAGCGCCCCCTCGGCATCCTGAACCCTTTTCTCCAGCTCTTTCTTCTAAACCTCAAAAGTGGTCCGCTCTTCTTCAAAGAATTTTTTCAGATCTTCAGCAGTCTTTAAACTCACCTGAAGATCTTTCTTGGCTTTCGAAGCAGCAGACTCTGTCTCAGCAAGACGGCTCCGAAGCTCATTGATCTCATCAGCGTTCCGGTTTAAGTCAGCCTGCAGAGTACAATCAAATGGTAAGAAGCAAAAGTCAGACAAGTCTCAAGCACACAAACAAGTTGTCTACTTGACACTTGGGGGCTAATGTAAAGTTGAAGCAATAAAAAGCAGCAATTCAAAGTCAAAAGTCTCAAGCACACAAACAAGTTGTCTACTTGACACTTGGGGCCTAATGGATAATTGAGGTATTAGAAGAAATTCTTACAAGTATCAAATACATAAACAAGTTATCTACTTGATACTTGGGGGCTAATGTAAGATCAATTGTTCAAGTTATAAGTTCCGGTTCACCTTCAACATGCAACTAAACCAGAACTTGGGGGTTACTATGAGATAGAGGCATATCAAAAGCACAAAGTCAGAATGAAAGGATTACCTCATATTTTTCTTTCATCAAGTTAACCAAGCCTGCTTCGTAATCTCGGCTACTGTGGAGCCGGTTTAAGTACCTGGAATAGATTTCTTGGGCACTCATATCAGCAGGATTGGATAACTCAGTACTCCATTTACCCTTCTCTTTTTATAGTTTCTCCGTTTTAGCCGTATGTTTGGCTAAAACGGTGGGCTCAGCCGGAGCAACGAAAGCGGCCCCAGTTACTACAACTTCTGGAGAAGCAGGTGCAGTTGGTGGAGTTGCAATATGAACCGGATTGGGAGAGGCCGGATTGGCCTGAGGAGAATTGACTCGGGCAGGACTGGGGGCATTATGAACATCTTCAGCAGTAGGGTTCTCGGGCATTGACATATAATCTGTAGGCCCAAGATACTGAAGAGGAATTGTGGGCTCGCCTTCTGAAGGGATAGTTGAATCCGGATTAGCTGCCGGGTCATTAGCGACAATCTCAGCAGTTGAGGGGTTGGCCTTTGGTTTTTTACTAGGCTTTGGCTTGCTGAAGGAAGTGGAAAAACAAGTTAGAACTATAAAGACAAATGTAATCATAAACCGGATAAGTTAAAAGGACTTGCCCTGGGACGGTTTTCAGCGGGGGAAGTTGTGTGGCAGTCGATTCACCAGAAGAGGATAGTGGAGTTTCCTGATAATCAGGGTCAGATGGTTTAAGAGGTTTGCGGATAAGCCCGGCCTTGGGATGAAGGAGGGTCGGACAAAGTATCACCTTAGTGCGGCGCTTCCGAGCCGGAGTTAGAGAAATCCCGGATGATTCCACTGCCAGGCCGCTATGGCGAGTGGTCCGGCGAAGAGCTCCGTGTTGTTTCTTCTTCAAAAGAAAATTAGGATCCAATTGAGCATAAGGGTGAGAAAATTGCTATTTCCGGACTGTCCGACGACTTTTTTGTGGAAGTGGTTCTGAATCGGAAGAAAGGATAGTTACCTCAACTTCGGTCGGTTTATCACCTTCAGCCAACTCCTATGGAAATTCATTATTAGATATAGATATGAGTACAAGCAAGCAAATTAAAACCGGATTAATTCATACCTCGGAATCCGGATCGTCGTCCTCAGCATGAGAGCTAGAGCCAACGGCTGCCTTTCTTTTCTTATTGGCAAAGGTCTTCCGGCGTGTCTGTTTGCCAGGTTTCTCCTGAGGCTTTCTTTTCCAGAAAGGATCCTCGGCCTGTTCAGATAGAGAGACAGTTAGAAAACGGTTTATATAAACAGATTAAACAATATATACGAGAAGGCAAGGCTTACTGCAGGCAGTCTGTTCTTCTTATAATAGGGAGCCAACCCGACTTTACTGCAATCTTCTAAGGTGACGTTGAGCATCTTCTTAGCTGATTCAATAACCTCGATTCAGAAAGTTTCTCCTTGGTGAACCGTTGAGGGTCGTCCGGTTTACCAGAATACTGGCACATCAACTGTGATCGCCGGCTCCAGGGAAGGATACTCCAAGAGAGCCAGCAGCGCATAAAGTCGGTTCCAATTAAACCATTGGCCATGAAAGCTTTCAGTCTGGAGAGCTGAGATGCAAATCGGGTCCGTTAGACAGAGCTGAGTCGTTGTGGCAGAGGATGATCCTCCGGAAGACGGTGCTCGCGATAACCCGGCAGGGGGTTCTCCCCTTCAGGAGAAGTGTCAACACAGTAAAACCATGATTTGTTCCACTCCTTTGGGTGCGTGTGGAGAGCGGCGTGGGGAAAGACATCGTCTCTCCTTTTCTGGATGCTAACCCCACCTAGTTCCTGATGCGGTCCGCTGGTGAATTCCGTACGCCGGTTCAGGTGAAAGAAGTCCCGGAATAGATCAACAGACGGTTCTTCTTGCAGATACACCTCTGAGAAAACTTGGAAGTCACAGATATTTGAAATGGAGTTGGGCCCAATAACCTGGGGATGGAGTTGGAAGGCAGCAAGAACATCCCGGAAAAACTTTGAACCGGGGGGGGGGGTGAAGCCTCGAGCTATGTGATCAAAGAAAACAATAACCTCCCCTTCTCTGGGAGTAGGGGGGCATTCATTTCCGCCACTTCAAAACGGATCGAGGGCCTAAAGTACCAATTTCAGCAATTTTGACCAAGTCTTCTTCCGTGATGATGGAAGGGACCCAATCACAAGAGACAAATTGCTTGGCCATAGCAACAGAAGGACAAGTACTGAAAAAGGTAAAGTGTAAACCGGATTACGCGAGTACAGCAGTATAAACCGGAAGATATCTACGAAGATTACGCAACGGTTTAGACAAGGGACTAATGATATGGTTAACCCGGCAATAACAGGGAACTATGTTTACTGCCGGTTAATGACAGCAAAATAGGAACAGCTAAACCGTCACGTTCAACTTTAAAATTGTTACAAGGACAGGGCATGACAGTATAAACCGGGTTATACCTAATAGATCTACAAAGGAGAAGAAACAGGTTTTTTGCAAACAGCTAAAGTGGAACAGATCTGGGCGCACAAAGAAAAGAAAAATAAGTACAAGAAGATACGGGAAGAAATATAAGGGTCTTAGGCGGAGCAGATGAATCTACAGGATAAGTGTAAGTGGCGAGATCTAAAGCATATACTAAGCGGAACAAAGGTAAAGATCTAAGAGCTATATATATAAAGGTCAAAAAACTTTCTGCGAAACGAACGTTTAAGATGAACAAGACGAAGCTTTCGTTAAAGCTCTAATGGCGGAGGAACAGGGAAGAACCCTAGAGGATACAGATCTACATTAAGGAGGAAAGACGTACCTGGAACAGCGGAGGTCAGCGGCGGAGTTTCTCTGGTCAAAGTCAGGTTGATGCAGCGGCCAGTGAGGTCTCGGACTCGGCGGTCGACGGCGGCGGTTCGAGCTCGGGCGTCAACGGCGTCTTGAAGCTCGGGCGACGGACGGAGGAAGAAGATGCGAGAAGAAGATAAAACGAATGAGGACGACGGTATTTATAAGGGAAGGTTAGATATGAAGCGACAGGTGCGGGATTCGAGGGAGCAAAGATCGGATAAAGATCCTTTTTGACGCCTCGATCTTCGGGATAACCATTAAACGAAGCTACAGAACAGCTCGCAGCATTAAAAGCGGAGATGATGTCACGGTAAGATTCGGTGATTCTCGAGGATGATGTCAGAGCCGGTTTACAAAAATGAGAAGGCACAGAAGAAAATTATACAAGACAAATGAGATTGATATGAACAAGTTCAAATCATTCTGGGGCCTAATGTCAGGGATATGACTAGCAGGTATGAACCGGCTAGTGTGAACCGGCTTAATTATAATATGCTTGGTTGTAATAGTTAGTAAAGGCTACAGCCCATAAGATCTTAGGGCCCATGTATAGAATTGTGGTTTGTAAACCGCCAAGCGATGTAACTTGAGAGATAAGGAAGAAAGAACAGAGACCGAGGCGGACACAAGTATGAGCCGGCCTCGGGACTCTGTAAACCGGACCAGGCGTCACCTCTATATAAAGGGACGACCCGGTGACGGTTCAGGGACAAGCAAGAATCAACCCGTCGAGACTACAGGCAAGCGATCCACTCCCTGTAAACCGACGCCCAAGCAATACCAAACCAACTAGACGTAGGCTTTTACCTTCATCGAAGGGGTCGAAGTAGTATAAACTCTCTGTGTCCTTTGTGTGCTATGAACCCCTTCAAGCTAACCCGTGCGATGGTTCCATCATCAAGTCCGTTAAACCGGACATCTGCCGTGTTAATTCCACGACAGCCTCCGTGATGGATCCCCCTCCCGGAACAGGCTCCAAGATGTGATCTCCACGGGAACAAAAGCTACGGCGGTGGAACTAGGGTTTTCTCTCTACGTATGGAGTTTCTGGGGTACATAGGTATATATATGAAGAAGGAGGGCACCAGGGGCCGTGTGGGCCAGCCTCGAGGTAGGGGGCGCGCCCTGGAAAGGGGGGCGCGCCCCCCACCCTCAAGGGCAGCCCAGCTGTCCCCTGACTTGGTCCTGATGTTTTCGTGCGTGATTTTCTCCAAGAATATCTCTCGCGAAGATTTCATTCCGTTTGGACTCCGTTTGAGATTCCTTTTCTGCAAAATCCTGAAATAGGCAAAAAAATAGCAATCTGGATTGGGCCTTTGGGTTAGTAGGTTAGTCCCAAAAATGATATAAAAGTGAATGATAAAGCCCATGAAACATCCAAGACTTCATAAATAATAGCATGGAACAATCAAAAATTATAGATACATTGGAGACGTATCAGCTGCCAGATGCACGAGTCTCCTCTTCTCTTGGCGCAGCCCTACCCCTCTCCCTCCTCGTCTCTCACAGTGCTTGGCGAAGTCCTGCTGGAGTGTCATGCTCCTCCATGATGTGGAGCATCCTATGGACATCACCATGTCAAGAGTCCGCTTGGCAAGTGACACGTGTGACCTCTACTTCTCATACATAAAGGTGAATCATCTCCTTTACACGTGTTCACTTGACCCCTTCGAGGATGGTATACTACTTGACACTCCACTCGTGCGCATGCATAGGTACCGTCGGAGCTTCATGGATGATGAGGAGGAGTGCAAGCGCCAAGAATCACCTACACCATCCGCGAGGGAAGCGTGGAAGAGAAGACGGAAGAAACGGAGCTGCTACAAGCTACAGGCTCTGGACGACCGACGTTTACCGGACGTCCGACGCGTCCCAGGCGACTGGACGACCGGCAGCCATCGGACGTCCGTGACATCCTTCACAGAACTGAAATAGAGGAAAATACCGAAAGTCCGAGAGATACCGGACGTCCGGTCCCTCCCGAGCCACCGGACGTCCGGTGTCCAGCGGACGACTGGTACCTGTCTGCGTATAGTGTTCGGGCTCGAAGCCCATGTATCCCTTTCGCCCCTCACTTACCCCTTGGTGGCCCTAGACTATATATACTCCTCCACCTCCACCATTTGAGGGTTAGCATTGATTTATCTCATATGAGAGAAAGAGCTTTGCTCATCCATTACGGATCTACTCCACGAGAGAGACCGCGGCCCCTCTACGGAGAAGATCCACCTTGGATTCAAGACCCCTAACGGGAAGATCCTTCACGGATTCAAGACCTCCTCTTGGAGATGAACTTTACCTTGTATCTTTCCCTTTGTTGTTCATGTACCTTGTGGTCTTGTGTGTTTGATTGTCTAGTGCATGTGTGATTGGACTTGTTCTTGAGTGTTTTCCCTTGTGTTTTCTCCCCGTGTTCATCGTGTTCTTTGTTGGATCCTCTCCATTTCGTGAAAGATCGGCCATCTAGGGTTCCACCCTACATCACTCCACCACCACAACGCCATCGTGCTGCTGCTGGATGGAGTCTGCCCCAACATCTACCTCTCCCCTTGCTGGATCAAGGCGCAGGAGACGTCACCGGGCTGCACGTGTGTTGAACGCGGAGGCGCCGTTGTTCGGCGCTTAGATTGGATTCGACCGCAATCTGAATCGCTTCGTGTACGACTCCACCAACCGCGTTCTTGCAACGCTTCCACATCGCGATCTTCAAAGATATGAAGATGCACTCCCCTCTCATTGCTAGTAATCTCCATAGATAGATCTTGGTGATGCATAGGAATTTTTTTTGATTTTTTGCAACGATCCCCAACAGTGGCATCACGAGCTAGTTCTATGCGTAGTTACTATGCACGAGTAGAACACATGTTGTTGTGGGCGTAGATCATGCCAATTTACTTGCTGCTACTAGTTTATCTTGATTTGCCGGCATCGAGGGATGAAGCGGCCCGGACCGACCTTACACGTACGCTTACGTGAGACAGGTTCCACCGACTGACATGCACTAGTTGCATAAGGTGGCTAGCGGGTGCCTGTCTCTCCCACTTTAGTCGGATTGGATTCGATGAAAACTGTCCTTATGAATGGTAAATAGTAATTGGCATATCACGTTGTGGTTTTTGCGTAGGTAAGAAACGTTCTTGCTAGAAACCTATAACAGCCACATAAAAAAACTTGCAACAACAATTATAGGACGTCTAACTTGTTCTTGCAGCATGTGCCGTGTGATGTGATATGGCCAAAAGGATGTGATGAATGATATATATATATATATATATATATATATATATATATATATATATATATATATATATATATATATATATATATATATATATATATATATATATATATATATATATATATATGATGTATGAGATTGATCATGTTCTTGTAATAGGAATCACGACTTGCATGTCGATGAGTATGACAATCGGCAGGAGCCATAGGAGTTGCCTTATTTTATTGTATGACCTTCGTGTCATTGAAAACGCCATGTAATTACTTTACCTTATTGCTAACCGTTAGCCATAGTAGTAGAAGTAATGTTTGGCGAGACAACTTCATGAAGACACGATGATGGAGATCATGGTGTCATGCCGGTGACAATGATGATCATGGAGCCCCGAAGAAGAATATCAAAAGGAGCAAAATGATATTGGCCATAACATGGAACAAAGACATTACTTCTCCAAGCCCACTTTTATCAAAAATTTCATAAGATTGATCAATATCCAAAGTAGTGGGATCAAAAGTTGACATTCTTTCAGACCCACTTTCAATGTCATGGCAAACATTATTATCAATCCCATATTCATCATGGGGATTAAATAAATTTTCAAGATAATAAGAAGCATCACCCCAATCATTGCAACAAGTAGTGGGCATAGCAAAATAAGCATCCCCAAGCTTAGGGTTTTGCATATCATTAACACAATTGACATTTATAGAATTTACAATAACATCTTTGCAATCATGCTTTTTATTTAACAAGCTATCATGAATCACTTTTTCTTTTAACAATTCCTCACAATTTTCAGATTCATAAATTTTAAGCAAAACCCCATAAAGATAATCTAGTGCACACGGCTCACTAGCAATAAGTTCAACGTAATTGGATCTCTTAAAGAGATTAGCAAGTGGATGAGGATTCATACTTTAGCAAGCGAAGATGCAAGCTAATTGAAGGCACATAGTAACACAAGCAAACAAGAGGCACGCGAACGATAAACACACACGACAGAAGAAGGGCAAATAAAATAGCAAGGGTGAAGTGGGGGAGAGGAAAACGAGAGGCAAAAAATGTACTGCGGAGGATAAGGGTTTGTGATAGGTACTTGGTATATGACTTTTGCGTAAGCCTCCCCGGCAACGGCGCCAGAAATACTTCTTGCTACCTCTTGAGCTTGCGTTGTATTCCCTCGAAGAGGAAAGGGAGATGTAGCATAGTAGCGTAAGTATTTCCCTCAGTTTTTGAGAACCAAGGTATCAATCCAGTAGGAGACCACGCGCCAGTCCCTCGCACCTGCACAAACAAATAAGAACTTCACAGCCAACACGATAAGGGTTGTCAATCCCTTTACGGTCACTTACGAGAGTGAGATCTGATAGAGATGATAGTTATATTTTTGGTATTTTTAGGTTAATAAAACAGCAGATAAAAGCAAGTAAAGTAAAGTAGATGTAGATTGACATGTTGAGAATAGACCCGGGGGCCATAGTTTTCTCTAGTGGCTTCTCTCATGATAGCGATATTCTACGGCGGGTAAACAAATTACTGTCGAGCAATTGATAGAAAAGCGAATAATTATGAGACTATCTAGGCATGATCATTGTATATAGGCATCACGTCCGAGACAAGTAGACCGACTCCTGCCTGCATCTACTACTATTACTCCACACATCGACCGCTATCCAGCATGCATCTAGTGTATTGAGTTCATAAGAACAGAGTAACGCCTTAAGCAAGATGACATGATGTAGAGGGATAAACTCAAGCAATATGATGAAAACCCCATCTTTTTATCCTCGATGGCAACAATACAATACGTGCCTTGCTGCCCCTACTGTCACTGGGAGAGGACACCGCAAGATTGAACCCAAAGCCAAGCACTTCTCCCATTGCAAGAACTATAGATCTAGTAGGCCAAACCAAACCAATAATTCGAAGAGACTTGCAAGGATAATATGAGCACCCATAGAAAGTTCAGAGAAGAACCAAATATCTTTCATAGATAACCTTGATCATAAACTCAAAATTCATCGGATCTCGACAAACACACCGCAAAAAGAGATTACATCGAATAGATCTCCTCGAAGACCAAGGAGAACTTTGTATTGAGATCCGGAGAGAGAGAAGAAGCCATCTAGATACTAGCTATGGACCCGAAGGTCTGTGGTAAACTACTCACAACTCATGGTGAGGGCGATGATGATGATGATGAAGGCCTCCGTGATGGATCCCCCTCCCGGAACAGGCTCCAAGATGTGATCTCCACGGGAACAAAAGCTACGGCGGTGGAATTAGGGTTTTCTCTCTACGTATGGAGTTTCAGTGGTACATAGGTATATATATGAAGAAGGAGGGCACCAGGGGCCGTGTGGGCAGCCTCGAGGTAGGGGGCGCGCCCTGGAAAGGGGGGCGTGCGCCCCACCCTCAAGGGCAGCCCAGCTGTCCCCTGACTTGGTCCTGATGTTTTCGTGCGTGATTTTCTCCAAGAATATCTCTCGCGAAGATTTCATTCCGTTTGAGATTCCTTTTCTGTAAAACCCTGAAATAGGCAAAAAAACAGCAATCTGGATTGGGCCTTTGGGTTAGTAGGTTAGTCCCAAAAATGATATAAAAGTGAATGATAAAGCCCATTAAACATCCAAGACTTCATAAATAATAGCATGGAACACTCAAAAATTATAGATACATTGGAGACGTATCAGCTGCCAGATGCACGAGTCTCCTCTTCTCTTGGCGCAGCCCTACCCCTCTCCCTCCTCGTCTCTCACAGTGCTTGGCGAAGTCCTGCTGGAGTGCCATGCTCCTCCATGATGTGGAGCATCCTATGGACATCACCATGTCAAGAGTCCGCTTGGCAAGTGACACGTGTGACCTCTACTTCACATACATAAAGGTGAATCATCTCCTTTACACGTGTTCACGTGACCCCTTCGAGGATGGTATACTACTTGACACTCCACTCGTGTGCATGCATAGGTACCGTCGGAGCTTCATGGGTGATGAGGAGGAGTGCAAGCGCCAAGGATCACCTACACCATCCGCGAGGGAAGCGTGGAAGAGAAGACAGAAGAAATGGAGCTGCTACAAGCTACAGGCTCCGGACGACCGACGTTTACCGGACGTCCGACGCGTCCCAGGCGACCGGACGACCGGCAGCCACCGGACGTCCGTGACATCCTTCACAGAACCGAAATAGAGGAAAATACCGAAAGTCCGAGAGATACCGGACATCCGGTCCCTCCCGAGCCACCGGACGTCCGGTGTCCAGCGGACGACTGGTACCTGTCTGCGTATAGTGTTCGGGCCCGAGGCCCATGTATCCCTTTCGCCCCTCACTTACCCCTTGGTGGCCCTAGACTATATATACTCCTCCACCTCCACCATTTGAGGGTTAGCATTGATTTAGCTCATATGAGAGAAAGAGCTTTGCTCATCCATTACGGATCTACTCCACGAGAGAGACCGCGGCCCCTCTACAGAAAAGATCCACCTTGGATTCAAGACCCCTAACGGGAAGATCCTTCACGGATTCAAGACCTCCTCTTGGAGATGAACTTTACCTTGTATCTTTCCCTTTGTTGTTCATGTACCTTGTGATCCTGTGTGTTTGATTGTCTAGTGGATGTGTGATTGGACTGGTTCTTGAGTGTTTTCCCTTGTGTTTTCTCCCCGTGTTCATCGTGTTCTTTGTTGGATCCTCTCCATTTCGTGAAAGATCGGCCATCTAGGGTTCCACCCTACATCACTCCACCACCACAACGCCATCGTGCTGCTGCTGGATGGAGTCTGCCCCAACATCTACCTCTCCCCTTGCTGGATCAAGGCGCGGGAGACGTCACCGGGCTGCACGTGTGTTGAACGCGGAGGCGCCGTTCTTCGGCGCTTAGATCGGATTCGACCGCAACCTGAATCGCTTCGTGTACGACTCCACCAACCATGTTCTTGCAACGCTTCCGCATCACGATTTTCAAAGGTATGAAGATGCACTCCCCTCTCGTTGCTAGTAATCTCCATAGATAGATCTTGGTGATGCGTAGGATTTTTTTTTATTTTTTGCAACGATCCCCAACAGTGGCATCATGAGCTAATTCTATGTGTAGTTACTATGCACGAGTAGAACACAAGTTGTTGTGGGCGTAGATCATGCCAATTTACTTGCCGCTAGTAGTTTTGTCTTGATTTGGCGGCATCGAGGGATGAAGCGGCCCGGATCGACCTTACACGTACGCTTACGTGAGACAGGTTCCACCGACTGACATGCACTAGTTGCATAAGGTGGCTAGCGGGTGTCTGTCTCTCCCACTTTAGTCGGATCGGATTCGATGAAAACGGTCCTTATGAATGGTAAATAGTAATTGGCATATCACGTTGTGGTTTTTGCGTAGGTAAGAAACGTTCTTGCTAGAAACCTATAACAGCCACGTAAAAAAACTTGCAACAACAATTAGAGGACGTCTAACTTGTTCTTGCAGCATGTGCCGTGTGATGTGATATGGCCAAAAGGATGTGATGAATGATATATATATATATATATATATATATATATATATATATATATATATATATATATATATATATATATATATATATATATATATATATATATATATATATATATATATATATATATATATATATA
>LR738715.1:727156758-727216427 GCA_902687465.1 Secale cereale
ATCCCCCCCACACCCCTCAAACCCGTGCCCCGGATCCGTCGCCCGGATGTGGCCTGGATGTGTCTCCGGGAGCCGGGCACGGGATCCAGGCCTCCCCCGACCCGCTTCGGCACCTACCTCGCGTGCCCCGCATCGCTACCTACCTTCCTCGCCCCGGCCCGCACAACCTTCGTCCAGCCGACGTCCCCGGGCACACACGCCGCTGCCGCAGACCTTTGGATCTTGGCAGCTGTTGATACGTCCAAAACGTATCTATAATTTCTGCTTGCTCCATGCCACTTTTGGGTGATATTGCTATGATATTCATACACTTCCATACACTTTTGATCATATTTGGACTAACTTACTAATCCAGTGCACCCCAGTGCCAGTTTCTGTTTTCGGCTGTTTTTGTATTTCAGGTTTTCACGTTTCGAGAACTGCCCAGAAAAATCCAGAAAAATTGTATAAAAAATCAGCGATCCGGAAACAACACTGCGTCCGAAGGGCAGCCTGGGGGGCCACCAGGGCTCCAGGCGCCCTGGCGGCGCCCCCCCCCCTGGGCCGCGTCGGGGGGGCGCCTGGGCCCCCCGAAGCCCGTCTGGTGCCCCCCTTTGGCATATATTTAGAGGGACCTCCGAAACCCTCAGAACAGGAACTCTTTTCGCGATCCCATCTCTGTTCCGCCGCCGCCGCCGCTTCCAAGATCGGGAGCACCAGGAGAACTCTTCCCGGCACCCTGCCGGAGGGGAGGATCACCACCGGGAGCATCTCCACAACCATGGACGCCTCCCGGATGACTCGTGAGTAGTCTCCCTTGGACCATGAGTCCATGACCAGTAGCTATGTGATGTTCTCCTCCCGTTCTTGTGCTTCACTAATTAGTCCTCGTGAGCTGCCCTACATGATCGAGGCACCTATGTAATCCTTATGCTGTTGCTATGTTGAGTTTGCTGGGATCCGATGGATTATGAGATTATGTTCAGATTGATCTTGAGTAATATATTTGATCTACCTCTTTTATATTTTAGTTCATAAGTAATTCTTGCATGTTCTTCGTTGTTATTTATTGCTTTGGTCGAGTAGTAAGTAGTGACTTCAAGAGGGAACGTTATGCTTGATTGTGGGTTCATGCCCCTCGATGACTAGCTTGAGTGACAGAAACATGAGTCTAGGAGATGTGCTTTTGCCACAAGGGGGAAAACAACGGTGCTTGTGCCCGCGGGTGCAAGGATTGTTTACTTTACGCAAAGTTCTTTTAATGCAGTTGTCTGTTGCATTGAGTTTACACTATGGGTGGGACTCGCAACTTAATACCAGCGAGATGTTCTGGATAGATATCTCAAGGTGGATGATTAGTAGTAGATATTGATGGATTTCGGTCTACTTACTTTGGCGTACCGCCCATGCTTTGAACCTCAACCTTTCTTGCAATGTAGTCAGCATTGGTTTGCGTTCGTGGTCCTGTCAATTGCCCAGCTGTAATTTGTTTACCTCACATAGCTGTTTTATCGTCTTTTGGGAGAGAGACATCACTAGTGAACATCATGAGACTCCAGTCCATATTACCATCATTGATCACATCCACTATTTACTTTCCGTTATTTACCTACTATTGCAAAAACTATATATCACTACTATCATTGCTTTTAACCCTTTGTGAACTACAAGGCCGGAGAGATTGACAACCTCTCTGTACTCGTTGGGAGCAAAGTTATTTGTATCTGTGTGCAGGTCCACGTTCGTTGCTACTAATCCGGCGCCGTAGCAATTGACACCTACTTGTTGAACCTAGGAGTCTCTGGGGAATCGATCCTTGGCATCTTTTCTAGGGGAAAACACTTCTACAATACTGCATCATACACCTTCCACTTGGGGTAACCAACGAGGGGTTCGAGGCCCATCAAGGAGTATTTTCTGGCGCCGTTGCCGGGGACTCCACTCTTCAGGATAGGGGAGTTGCATGCTATCTTTTACCTTTGCTTTTTAGTCTTGTTAGTTTACCTTTCATTTTTGCTTTAGTTCCTTTTATCGAAAATCACAAAAATAGTTATCTTGCTTGCTTGCTACTATGGGTTCCACCGAGAACACCAAGTTGTGTGACTTCACTAGTCACAACAACGATGACTTTATCAGCACACCTATCACTACACCTGCCACTTCAGCACCTTCATATGAAATTAAACCTGCTTTACTTAACTTAGTCATGAGAGAACAATTCTCCGGTGCTGGAGATGATGCTGCTTTACACTTGAACAACTTTGTTGAACTTTGTGATATGCAAAAGTACCAAGAAATAGATGGTAATATTGTTAAGCTTAAGCTTTTTCCTTTCTCCTTGAGAGGAGGAGCTAAAATTTGGTTTCAGTCTTTTCCTAGAAATAGCATAGATTCATGGGACAAGTGCAAAGATGCTTTTATCGGAAAATACTATCCACCTGCTAAAATTATCCAACTTAGAAGTAACATCATGAATTTTAAACAATTGGATAATGAACACGTTGCCCAAGCTTGGGAACGTATGAAGTCTCTTATCAAGAACTGCCCTACTCACGGTTTGACTACTTGGATGGTTATCCAAACTTTTTATGCAGGCTTGAACTTTACCTCGCGGAACTTGTTAGATTCGGCCGCGGGAGGAACTTTTATGTCAACTACACTTGGTGCTGCCACAAAGCTTCTCAATGAGATGATGACCAACTATTCCCAATGGCACACCGAACGCGCTCCAACAGGTAGGAAGGTAAACTCTGTCGAGGAGATTTCCTCCCTTAATGAAAAAGCTGACTTGATCATGTCTCTACTTTCGAAGCAATCTTCTGTTGATCCTCGTTATGATCCTTTGGATTCTGTGATTGCCGATGCTTATAGGAGTAACTTTGGTAGTAATTCTAGAACGTTCCCCTCCAATTCCTATGGGAACAACAATGCTTATCCTAACATCAAGAACTCCTTCCAAAAAGATAGAGACTTGTCTGGCTATGAGAAACTGGTAGAAATAGAGGAGGCCACTAAGAACTACATGCACACCCAATATGAACAAAACAAAACCTTCTCGAGGGAATTAAATGAGAATACTGCTATCTTGCAAGACATTAGTAGACGATTAGAGAACATAAATATTGATATTTCTAACCTCCAGACTAGACTCACTATCACTGAGACCCAAGTTTCCAATATGTCCCACACATAGGCCACTTTGATAAACAAAATGGCAGCTAAACCCGAAGTGGTTGCATCCCTAAGGGAGGAAGAGGAAAGAATTAAGAGCCTTCCTACCCACCACACTGTTGCTACTATCCAAGTTATTGAGGATGTTCACACTCTTAGCACCCAATGTACTCCTGGTCCCAATGGACCTATTAATGGTGATGCTATAGAAACTACCAACCAAGTGAACCTTAAGGACACCACTACTACTTTACTTGATGCTCGTGACCTTGTTTTTGATAATTGCACTCTTACCGAAGTTATTGACTTCCTTCACAAGATGTCTAGAGATCCCTGCACTAGCACGCTTAACCTTGCCTTCACAGAGCATATCACTAATGCTCTCATCAAAGCTAGGGAGGAGAAACTCAGAGTAGAAGCCTCCATACCTAGAAAGCTAGAAGATGGTTGGGATCCTATGATAAAAATTTATTTGAATGACTTCTCTTGTTATGCATTATGTGATGTTGGTGCTAGTACCTCTGTTATGCCCAAAAGGATATATGATATGCTTAAATTGAAACCTTATGATTCTTGTTCTTTTGGTGTTCGTCTCGTTGATTCTTCCATAAAGAAACCTTTGGGGAGGATCGGCGATGTTCTTATTGTTGTCAATGATAATTATGTGCCCGTTGATTTCGCTATTATGGATATTGAATGTGATCCTTCATGTCCAATTATTTTGGGACGTCCCTTTTTGCGCACCGTTGGTGCTGTCATTGACATGAAAAAGGGTAATATAAAATTTCAGTTTCCTCTCAAGAAAGGGATGGAACACTTCCCTCGTAAGAAAGTCAAGTTACCTTTTGAGTCCGTTGTACGGGCTAGCTATTCTTTTACTCTTGATAAAACTTGATCTATGCATTATGCCTAGCTTAAAGGCATAAAAGAAAGCGCTTTTGGGAGGCAGCCCACATGAATAAATTTTTTGCTTTTGTTGTGTCTTGATGTTGTTTACTGCTGTAACATCATCATTGTATCTTTGCTTTTCATATTTGTGCCAAGTATAGCCTCCGATTGCTAGAAAGTTCAAAAGTTGTGAGGTGCTGTCCAGGAAACAGATTCTGTCCTTGGATAAAAAATTCGTATAAAATCACCAGATCATCTTTTTGGTCTGAATTTTTTCTACAGCGTGCTCTATATAATTGTCTTTCGTGCGTCTGTTCTGAGTTTTTTGATTTGAGTTGGAGAAGTATCCCGAACAGATCAATTACTGCCTGCTGTTCTGTTTTTCACAGATTCTGTCCTGTTTTGCCTTACCTTCACTTTGCAAATTAAGAACTTGTTTTTTCTTTGCAAAAACCTTTTGGCAATCTTGAGAAACAGTAGAACTTCAAGAATATCCTAATTTCCAGCAAGGTATAATTATTTTATTAAGGGTACTAACCTCGCTAATCAGATTATGATGAGTTATGTATGAAGGGAGTTTTCAAGTGTGCGAGGGAAGATGATAAAAAGATTCAGGAGTGTCAAGCGCTCAAGCTTGGGGATGCCCCCGTGCACCCCCAAGAAATATTCAAGGAGACTCAAGCGTCTAAGCTTGGGGATGCCCCCGTGCATCCCCTTCTCCATCAACATTATCAGTTCGTCTTTCGTTTCGCTATATTTTTATCACTTCATGTGTTATGTGATATGCTTGGAGCGTCTTGCTTTTTAGTTTTCTTTTTAGTTTTCATAACAAGTCGGAACCCAGCATTCCTTTATGTGGGAGAGAAACACGCTCCACCTCTACCTAGAACATAACATAGAATTTTCATGTCTATCTATGCTGTGTGTGTTCTTTGTCTTTTAAATAGCTACTATCGTGCTTTGCTCTTAGTATTCATGCTTATCTTTTTCAAGAGCTTTTATTTAGTTGGTTGCTTGAACTCTCTTTAATTACCATGCTCACCTTATTAAGAGAGTTTGCTTCCGTTGCATTGGTTAATGTGTCTATGATAAAGATGCTACTTGCATGATGGTGCTTAGTAGTTCATGTTTTCTTATGGTTAATCTCAAATAGCTGGGGGGGTTCCCAATGTGTTATTGGAGTACCAACTTGGTTTGTTTGCCTATGATATGGTATGGTTTAGTAATATCTTCCTTCGAGAATTTATTTTGATTGACTTGGCGTATGCTCACGCATATTCAAGACTGTAAAGAAAGTCTGTCAAGCCTTGATGATCTTTTATTTCTGAGTAGCGATATAATTACCATGCCTGATTCAATATTGCTTTGTCGCTCTGCATGATTATGACCGTCATTGCTCTCTTAGTTGGTCGCTCCCAGTCTTTTGCTAACCTCCACCTGTACTAAGCAAACTAACCATGCAATACATAGCTCATGGGAAAGTAGCCTGAAAACTATTGAGGTAAAGAATATGTTGCCTATGTATCTTATTTCTTATGAGTTGCTTGCTGAGCGGTGACCATGTTTCTGGGGACGCCATCAACTGTCACACTTTTGTTGAATATCATGTGAGTTGCTATGCATGTTCGTCTTGTCCGAAGTAAGGGTGATTTGCCGTGGGTTGAATTAATATGCATATTGTTAGAGAAGAACATTGGGCCGCCAACCAAAGCCATGCATCATGGTGGAAGTTTTAGCTTGGACCTTAATCCTCAATCTCTTATGAGAACATGCTTATGCATTAAAGAGGAGTCCATCATCTATTTTCTATGTTGTCCCGGTATGGATGTCCTCAAGTTGAGATCTATCAAAAACGAGAAATCAAATGCGATCTATCTCCTTGGACCTTTGTACAGGTGGCATAGAGGTACCCCTTTGTGACACTTGGTTGAAACATATGTAATGCAATGATAACCCATGGGAATCTGAGCTAATTAGGACAAGCTGCGAGCACTATTAGTATTCGATGCATGAGGCTTGCAACTTATAGGATGTTTTATGCGTGATACATATGAAGTACTACTACCGTTGACACAATTGCTTCCATGTTTTCAAAATAAAAAGCTCTAGCACATAACCATTCTTTTACTTTTATGTTGAAGCACCAACTACTGAGAGCATGATTGTCATTCTGAGTGTAATGTGCATTGTCCCAAAGTATCATTGTCTTTTGCATGATTGTGATATCGTTTATTCTGAAATGATTGTATCTAGTCATCACTTAAACCTTGAAGGTGCCCCTGCACTTATGTTTTGCATCACTAAAGGGGGCAAGCTAGATATCACTTTGTCATATTTGCACATCATGTTCATTGCAAATCTTTTTGATGTTTCAGTTTCATGTTGTAAAACTTTCAGTCATTTGTGATTTTCTCTTGAGGCAACTTAATTACTACAGAATCATTGTCTCAGTAAGCTTTTGTCATATGACTATGAGAAAGTCCTATATGGTTAATAGCATGTCACCACAGAAATTATTCTTGTTATCATTTACCTACTCGAGGACGAGCAGGAATTAAGCTTGGGGATGTTGATACGTCCAAAACGTATCTATAATTTCTGCTTGCTCCATGCCACTTTTGGGTGATATTGCTATGATATTCATACACTTCCATACACTTTTAATCATATTTGGACTAACTTACTAATCCAGTGCACCCCAGTGCCAGTTTCTGTTTTCGGCTGTTTTTGTATTTCATGTTTTCACGTTTCGAGAACTGCCCAGAAAAATCCAGAAAAAATATATAAAAAATCAGCGATCCGAAAACAACACTGCGTCCGAAGGGCAGCCTGGGGGGGGCCACCAGGGCTCCAGGCGCCCTGGCGGCGCCCCCCCCCCCCTAGGCCGTGCCGGGGGGGCGCCTGGGCCCCCCGAAGCCCGTCCGGTGCCCCCCTTTGGCATATATTTAGAGGGACCTCCGAAACCCTCAGAACAGGAACTCTTTTCGTGATCCCATCTCTGTTCCGCCGCCGCCGCCGCTTCCAAGATCGGGAGCACCAGGAGAACTCTTCCCGGCACCCTGCCGGAGGGGAGGATCACCACCGGGAGCTTCTCCACCACCATGGACGCCTCCCGGATGACTCGTGAGTAGTCTCCCTTGGACCATGAGTCCATGACCAGTAGCTATGTGATGTTCTCCTCCCGTTCTTGTGCTTCACTAATTAGTCCTCGTGAGCTGCCCTACATGATCGAGGCACCTATGTAATCCTTATGTTGTTGCTATGTTGAGTTTCCTGGGATCCGATGGATTATGAGATTATGTTCAGATTGATCTTGAGTAATATATTTGATCTACCTCTTTTATATTTTAGTTCATAAGTAATTCTTGCATGTTCTCCGTTGTTATTTATTGCTTTGGCCGAGTAGTAGGTAGTGACTTCAAGAGGGAACGTTATGCTTGATTGTGGGTTCATGCCCCTCGATGACTAGCTTGAGTGACAGAAACATGAGTCTAGGGGATGTGCTGTTGCCACAAGGGGGAAAACAACGGTGCTTGTGCCCGCGGGTGCAAGGATTGTTTACTTTACGCAAAGTTCTTTTAATGCAGTTGTCTGTTGCATTGAGTTTACACTATGGGTGGGACTCGCAACTTAATACCAGCGAGATGTTCTGGATAGATATCTCAAGGTGGATGATTAGTAGTAGATATTGATGGATTTCGGTCTACTTACTTTGGCATACCGCCCATGCTTTGAACCTCAACCTTTCTTGCAATGTAGTCAGCATTGGTTTGCGTTCGTGGTCCTGTCAATTGCCCAGCTGTAATTTGTTTACCTCACATAGCTTTTTTATCATCTTTTGGGAGAGAGACATCACTAGTGAACATCATGAGACTCCGGTCCATATTACCATCATTGATCGCATCCACTATTTGCTTTCCGTTATTTACCTACTATTGCAAAAACTATCTATCACTACTATCATTGCTTTTAACCCTTTGTGAACTACAAGGCCGGAGAGATTGACAACCTCTCTGTACTCGTTGGGAGCAAAGTTATTTGTATCTGTGTGCAGGTCCACGTTGGTTGCTACTAATCGGGCGACGTAGCTATTGACACCTACTTGTTGAACCTAGGAGTCTCTGGGGAATCGATCCTTGGCATCTTTGCTAGGGGAAAACACTTCTACAATACTGCATCTTACACCTTCCACTTGGGGTAACCAATGAGGGGTTCGAGGCCCATCAGCTGTCCAGCCTACCGCGCCACACCGGCACCTCCCCGGTCATCTACTTCCTCGCGGGCCGCATGGTCGGGTCGTTGGCTTGGCCCCACACCACTTCTACGTCCCTCGATGCTGCCTTCCCTCCCGGATGGAGGTCTGCCTGCGCCGCACCTGGGGACACCGAGGAGGCCACGAATCTAAGCCGCTAGCCTTCCCCACCTGCCGCATCCTCTTTGGTCGATTGATGGCGCCTCGGGCGGCGAGAGTGAGCAGCACGACAGGTAGGAGAGCAACGAGAGCACTGTCACTCCTCACCTCCCTCGCTTGATTCTTGCAGTTCCGTCGTGCACACCCATGCGGTCTGTCCCTGCTAGCACCCCCCATGTTGTCTTCCTACTGACGGCGAGCAGTACTGATAAAATATCACTGCAGGTAGTTGTGGTCGTCGTTGCAGTTCGCAGGCACATGATGGCATGACGATGTGTAGTCCCACGACGCGTGGGTGCAGTGCAGTGCACCCGGATCCCGTGAGAAGTGCGTCGCGCGCCCCGGTGTGGTTCATCCACGGCCACCACCAACGACATTTTTGTTTGTGCACCTTGTTGACACTTTTGTCGTACTTTCTGTTGACCCCGGTGTCGTACTTTTTGTGCACCTTGTTGACACTTTTGTCTCACCGCCCCGGTGTCGTACTTTTTGTTGGCCCCGCAACCTGAGGGTGTTGGATTTGGGGGCGAATGCTCTTGCCGGAGACATACCGCCGGTGATCGAGACTAATGCAGTTCATTTTGTGTTTTTTTGTTTATTTTGTTCTCGTAGTCCTGGGAGATTGAAGGATTGCCTCTGATTCCCTCTTCCTTTCTTGCAGTTCGTTGTTTGCTTCACTGAAAAGAAATTAACAGCGTCGTTGGAGAAGATGAGCTACACATGACACCCGTGCAGTTTGGCCACCGAGCATTCGGTGGGTCTTTGGTGTATAGCAGCAGTACACTGGAGCTTTGTTGTTGTTAAAGAAGTCCACTGTAGTCATCAACCAGAGCTCGGAAAAAACAACATATACATACAAAAGTTTTCTCGTTCACTTTCCTCGTGGTGCACAGCAGAAAATGTCATATTTTTAATATGTAGCTCACTGTCCTCCCTTGGGTTATTTTGGTTGTTGTTGCTGCAGTCAACACACCTCTTCATGACAACAGTGTATGTAATATGCTTGTCTGTAATATGTAGCGTGCAAACAACAAATGCAGTCCTCTCGCATGTTTTTTCAAACATGCAGTTCACCATTTTCAAAAATTGTTATTAAACCGTGCGGAATCTCGAGAAGTGTTCAACATGGCGAAGTTGCGTCTACTCCATAGCTTTTCAACGGTATATTACACGCATAATTCTGATAAACGGTTAAAAAACTAGAGTAAAAAAGGTACCGAAAAAACAACACGTACAGTTTTTTCAAACATGCAGTTCACTGGTCTAAAAAAACAAACAAATGCAGTGCACTTTGGTCTAAAAAAAGGTCCATTGCAAAGGACTCTTTGAAGCTCACTTTGTTCTCTCACAAAGTTGGCCATAAAAAAACCTTTGTGGTTCACTTGGTGATCCAAAAACAAAAACACATCGGAAAGCAGCTCACTTCTCAACACGCGTAAAAAAATTAGTTAGTACAAAAAAGACAGTAGCAAATCATGAGGTTCACTTTTGGTAGTGTTCTGCTTCACTTTCGGGAATGTTGCGGTCCACTTTCCTTCGAAAAAAAAGTTGGCAAAAAGACAACAAAACTCCTCTGAGAAAAATCTACGTCCAACAAAATAAATCATGAGGTTTGTTTGACTGACCGATCCAGTGCGTTCTTCAGTTTGAAGCAGTGCGCTTTTCTGTCCGATGCAGTGCACGCGTCGATTTTGTTGTCGCGAAAAAAAAAGTTTCCGCATTTTTATAATTTCAAAACTGCTCTTAAACCGTAATGAATTAGAAGGTGTGTTCTACATGAAAAAGTAGCGTCTCGACGATATCTTTCCAACGGTGTATCATTTGGATCATTCCGGCCAACGTTTTGTAAAAATTTCACGAAAAAACGGCCGCTGCCGTTCGTAGTCAGCCGCACGATTTTCAAATTTAACTAAAAAACCGTAAGGAATCTTAAAAACATTTCAACATATGAAAGTTGTGCCTCGTTCGTAGCTTTCCAATGGTATATTACACGCCTTGTTTCGACAAACGATTAGAAAACTGGAGTGAAAACAGTATCAAAAATTTGAAAAAATTCGAAAAACACAATTCCGCGATTTAGTAAATTCAAAACTGCTCTTAAACCGTAGCGAATTAGAAAAAATAATAGATATGAAAAATATGCACGGTGACGTTACCTTTCCAACGGTGTATCATATGTTTCATTCCGACGAGCGGTTTAGAAAAAAACGCCAAAAAATGCTCGCTGCCATTCGTTGTGAGCCGCACGATTTTCGAAACTGCTCTTAAACTATGATGAATTTTGAAAAGTATTCAACATGGCGAAGTTGCGCCTACTCCATAGCTTTTCAACGGTATATTACACGCATAATTCCGGTAAACGGTTAAAAAACTAGAGCAAAAAAGGTACCGAAAAAACAACATGTACAGTTTTTTCAAGCATGAAGTTCGCTGGTCTGTGTGGTGCGGTGCGTATAGCTTTCCAATGCAGTATTACAATGCAGTTCGGAAGTGTTATGAGAATATTATTCTCATAATGTTATGAGAATAGACCGGCTGTATATATATATATATATATATATATATGATGTATGAGATTGATCATGTTCTTGTAATAGGAATCACGACTTGCATGTCGATGAGTATGACAACCGGCAGGAGCCATAGGAGTTGTCTTATTTTATTGTATGACCTGCGTGTCATTGAAAACGCCATGTAATTACTTTACCTTATTGCTAACCGTTAGCCATAGTAGTAGAAGTAATGTTTGGCGAGACAACTTCATGAAGACACGATGATGGAGATCATAATGATGGAGATCATGGTGTAATGCCGGTGACAATGATGATTATGGAGCCCCGAAGATGAATATCAAAAGGAGCAAAATGATATTGGCCATATCATGTCACTATTTGATTGCATGTGATGTTTATCATGTTTTACATCTTATTTGCTTAGAACGACGGTAGTAAATAAGATGATCTCTCACTAAAATTTGAAGAGTTGTGTTCCCCTAACTGTGCACCGTTGCTAAGGTTCGTTGTTCCGAAGCACCACGTGATCATCAGGTGTGATAGGTCCTAACGTTCGCATACAACGGGTGTAAGCCTGATTTACACACGCAATACACTTAGGGTTGACTTGACGAGCCTAGCATGTACAGACATGGCCTCGGAACACGGAAGACCGAAAGGTCGAACATGAGTCGTATAGAAGATACGATCAACATAAAGATGTTCATAGTTGATGACTAGTCCGTCTCACGTGATGATCGGACACGGCCTAGTCGATTCGGATCATGTATCACTTAGATGACTAGAGAGATGTCTTTCTGAGTGGGAGTTCATTAAATTTGTTTAGATGAACTTAATTGTCATGAACATAGTCTAAAATCTTTACAATATGTCTTGTAGATCCAATGGCCCACGCTAATGTTGCCCTCAACTTCAACGCGTTCCTAGAGAAAACCAAGTTGAAAGACGATGGTAGCAACTATACGGATTGGGTCCGTAACTTGAGCATCATCCTCATAGCTGCCAAGAAAGCATATGTCCTTGAAGCACCGCTAGGTGATGCACCTGTTTTCCCAGCAACTCAAGATGTTATGAACGCCTGTCAGTCGCGTAGTGATGATTATTCCCTGGTTCAGTGTGGCATGCTTTACAGCTTAGAATCGGGGCTCCGAAAGCGTTTTGAGCAACACGGAGCATATGAGATGTTCCAAGAGCTGAAAATGGTTTTCCAAGCTTATGCCCGATTTGAGAGATATGAAGTCTCTGACAAGTTCTACAGTTGCAAGATGGAGAAGAATAGTTCTGTCAGCGAACATATACTCAAAATGTCTGGGTTGCACAACCGCTTGTCTCAGTTGGGGGTTAATCTCCCAGATGACGCGGTCGTTGACAGAATCCTTCAGTCGCTCCCACCTAGCTACAAGAGCTTTGTGATGAACTTCAATATGCAAGGGATGTAGAAGTCCATTCTCGAGGTGCATTCAATGCTGAAGTCAGCGGAAGTGGAGATCAAAAAGGAACATCAAGTGTTGATGGTGAATAAAACCACTAAGTTCAAGAAAGGCAAGGGTAAGAAGAACTTCAAGAAGGACGGCAAAGGATTTGCCGCGCCCGGTAAGCCAGTTGCCGGGAAGAAGCCAAAGAATGGACCCAAGCCTGAGACTGAGTGCTTTTATTGCAAGGGAACGGGTTACTGGAAGCGGAACTGTCCCAAATACTTAGCGGATAAGAAGACCAGAAACGTCAGAGGTATTTGTGATATACATGTTATTGATGTGTACCTTACCAGCGCTCATAGTAGCTCCTGGGTATTTGATACCGGTGCAGTTGCTCACATTTGTAACTCAAAGTAGGAGCTACGGAATAAGCGGAGACTGTGAAGGACGAGGTGACGATGCGCGTCGGAAATGGTTCCAAGGTCGATGTGATCGACGTCAGCACGCTACCTCTGCATCTACCTTCGGGATTAGTGTTAAATCTCAATAATTGTTATTTAGTACCAGCTTTGAGCATGAACATTGTATCTGGATTTCATTTAATGCGAGATAGCTACTCATTTAAATCCGAGAATAATGGTTGTTCTATTTATATGAGAGAAATGTTTTATGGTCATGCCTCGCTGGTCAATTGTTTATTCTTAATGAATCTTGAACGTGATGTTACACATATTCATAGTGTGGATGCCAAAAGATGTAAGGTTGATAATGATAGTCCCACATACTTGTGGCACTGCCGCCTTGGTCATATTGGTGTCAAACGTATGAAGAAGCTTCATGCTGATGGACTTCTGGAGTCTCTTGATTATGAATCATTTGACATGTGCGAACCATGCCTCTTGGGCAAGATGACCAAGACTCCGTTCTCCAGAACAATGGAGCGAGAAACCAACTTATTGGAAATCATACATACTGATGTGTGCGGTCCAATGAGTGTTGAAGCTCGTGGTGGCTATCGTTATGTTCTCACCCTCACTGATGACTTAAGTAGATATGGGTATGTCTACTTGATGAAACACAAGTCTGAGACCTTTGAAAAGTTCAAGAATTTCAGAATGATGTTGAGAATCAACGTGACAGAAAAATAAAGTTCTTACAATCAGATCGTCGAGGAGAATATTTAAGTCACGAATTTGGCACGCACCTAAGGAAATTTGGAATTGTTTCACAATTGACGCCACCTGGAACACCTCAACGTAATGGTGTATCCGAACGTCGTAATTGTACTCTGTTAGACATGGTGCGATCTATGATGTCTCTTACCGACTTACAGCTACAATTCTGGGTTATGCTTTAGAGACTGCCGCATTCACTTTAAAGAGGGCACCGTCTAAATCCATTGAGACAACACCGTATGAACTATGGTTTGGGAAGAAACCTAAGTTGTCGTTTCTAAAAGTTTGGGGATGCGATGCTTATGTCAAGAAACTTCAACCTGAAAAGCTCGAACCCAAATCGGAAAAATGCGTCTTCATAGGATACCCTAAGGAAACTATTGGGTATACCTTCTACCTCAGATCCGAAGGCAAGATCTATGTTGCCAAGAATGGATCCTTTTTGGAGAAGGAGTTTCTCTCGAAAGAAGTAAGTGGGAGGAAAGTGGAACTTGATGAGGTGATTGTCACCCCTTCCGAACCGGAAAGTAGCACAGCACAGGAAGATGTTTCTGTGGTGCGTGCACCGACTAGAGAGGAAGTTAATGATAATGATCCTGAATCTTCAGATCAAGTTACTACTGAACTTCGTAGGTCCACAAGGACACGTTCCGCACCAGAGTGGTACGGCAACCCTGTCCTGGAAATCATGTTGTTAGATAACGGTGAACCTTCGAACTATGAAGAAGCGGTGGCGCGCCCAGATTCCAACAAATGGCTAGAAGCCATGAAATCCGAGATAGGATCCATGTATGATAACAAAGTATGGACTTTGGTTGACTTGCCCGATGATCGGCAAGCCATAGAAAATAAATGGATCTTTAAGAAGAAGACTGACGCGCATGGTAATGTGACCATCTATAAGGCTCGGCTTGTCGCTAAAGGTTATCGACAAGTTCAAGGAATTGACTACGACGAGACTTTCTGTCCCGTAGCGATGCTGAAGTCCGTCCGAATCATGTTAGCAATTTTCGCATTCTATGATTATGAGATATGGCAAATGGACGTCAAAACGGCATTCCTTAAGGAAGAATTGTATACGATGCAGTGCAGCGACCACGATCCGAATGGACCGAAGTCTCTGTGTTTCAGTGTCATCCCTGGATCGGTAATGCTGACACACACAGTACTTGAAGGATTTATAACAGAGTGGCAATCACACACTTATTACATCGAATGTCTCCAAAGAGAACTTATTACAAAAGTCTATGGCATAAGGCCATCTAACAAAATAACAGCGGAAGGCTCGGAAGATAAGTGAGTCCATCAACTCCAACGGCATAGCTGAGTGCATGACAAACGACCTAGAACGTCTTACTCCTCGTCTGAAAAGTCTGCAACGTAACATCTTGCAGCCCGAAACGGGTCAGCACATGGAATATGCTAGCAAGATAACACAGAAGATGCAAGTAACATAAATAAAGGCTATACTATATGCATATTTGGCCGGTGGAGGCTCTAAGGTTAATTTTTTGCGTAAAGCCAATTTTTCCCTACAACAAAGGAATAAGTTTTATTTTAACTATCATGGTAGTTGAAACATCATTGAGAAGGTACCTCCAACTCAATCCCAAATTAAAGTAATCATTAACCCAACAAATTTAAATTTAGAGTGATGAGATCAACCAATAATTCAAGTACCAGATACTCAAGATTGTCCATAACCGGGGACATGGCTAATCATGACCAGTTTGTACACTCTGTAGAGGTTTGCGCACTTTTCCCCACAAGACTCGATCTCCTCCGTTAGATTTCTCGCACTGCATGGTGTTTGAGAAACGGATGACCGAGACACAGTCTTTCAGAAGCATTTAGTCTTTACCCCAGGTGGACCCGTACACCTACTTTCCCCTACATCTGCTAGTCCACCACGAAAGAGCTCACACAACTTACTCATACTATGCCAGAGCCCATAATGGCATTTTGGCTGCACACGGAAGTTTCTAGCATGAATAGTTTTATGATCCCTTTGAGCCTGGGTGGCATTCCATAGGACAATCACACGGCACCCCGGGATTTCCTAGGACAACACTGGATTCTGCAGGTGCCCTGCAACCAATCCACCCAGATGTGTATTCAAGTAGCCACCTTAAGTTGAACCATTAATTAACATCTCACATCTGTCATGGATTTCACTCAAACCCAAACCATGTCTATGAGCATAGCATAGCAACCCAAGCAAAATGTAGAAGTAACTCCCAAGGGTTTGAAAATAATGCAGGTAATAGGTTCTACCTCAAACTACTTCCCAGTCCCACAATTAATACATCCTACTCATGCAATGTGTGAGGGTTTGATCTAATGCATAAAAACTGGGTAATAAAAGGGTATGATCAAAGTGTTACTTGCCTTGCTGATGATTCGCAAAACCTAAAGACTCGTAGTAGCACGCTTCACAGTTCGGGTATCCTATCGCAAGCAAACAATGGCATACATAAGCAATCAAGCAATGATGCACAATAAAAACTCCAAAAGAGAAGATCTAACCAGAAAGTTCAACTTAAGAACTCCGGTTTGCAAATAGAATCAAATCAAAAGAAGCAACGAAACTCAAACTGCGAAAGAAACGAGATCCGATTACTAATTTGATCTAGGGTCAAATTTTACAGTAGCAAAACTTTGTTCAAGTTGGTTAAACGGAAAGAGGCCGTCGAGACGAAGATCTGGGATTTTGAATCACCTGATTCCGACTCTCGAGCGAAAAGAAAAACGAAAAACAAGATCAGGGCAGAAATCGCGATCGAAATAATCGCGGATAAATACCCCGAAAAATAAAACTGACGAACAGGCTAACGAACGAACGTTCGCTGTCTACGGCTAACGGGCGAACAACGTTCGTTAAAACGAACGTACGGACGAACGTCCTCTAAATAACTAAACCGGAAAAAAACCGATCTAAACTAAAAAAACGGATCTAGGATTTCTCAAAAAAACCGATCTGTTAATCGAAAAGAACCGGCGACGGCGGCGAGAAGACGGCGGCGGCGGCTACCTCGGCGGGTGGGGTGGCGGCGGTTCCGGTGGCGGCGGCGGGTGGCTCCGGCGGCGTGGCGGCGGCGGCGAGTGGCTCCGGCTGCGGCGACGGCGAGTGGTTCCGGCGGCGGCGGTGGCGAGTGGCTCCGGCGGCGGCGGCTAGGGCAAGGGGCGGGGTGGCTGGGCTTGCGGGGGTCCGGGCTGGCGCTTTTAAAGGCCCGGCTAGGAGAGTCCTAGCCGGTTACGACCCAGAGTCGGTTTCTCTTTTTTTTTAAACGAGTCCTGACGTACGAAAAAAAATACTAAACGGACTCCAAACATCCCGAAATAAATTTTCACCGTCCTTTAATAATATTTAGGACAAGGTGAACATTTTTCCCGGACCTAAATGAAATTTTGAAAAATGCGTATTTTTCCTATGCAAATAAAATCACAAATAAATCCGAAAAAATACCAAAAGTGATTCTAACATTTTTCCTCCAATATTTCTGTTATTTTGGAGAAGTCATATTATCTTCGCTCATATATTTTATTTTAAAATATTTTTAGGAGAGGAAAATAATTAAAACCAACGCTATCCTCGTATCGGTATTCGAGTAAACTCAAATACAAAACGGTAGAATCCCCAACTCTCTCCGTAGGTCCTTGAGTTGCTTAGAATTTTCGAGGATCGCCACGCATAGGATGCTAAGAAATATGCAATGCAGTAAGATCTATGTATAACAATCCAAATTGAAAATTTGGGATGTTACAAACCTACCCCCCTTAGAATGAATCTCGCCCTCGAGATTCGACTTGGCTAGAGAACAGGTGTGGGTGGTCCTTGCGTAGATCATCTTCTCGTTCCCAAGTGGCTTCTTCCTCGGTGTGGTGACTCCACTGAACTTTGCAAAACTTGATAACCTTACTGCGGGTGACTCTGCTCGAAAATTCGAGAATCTTAACAGGCTTCTCCTCATAAGTCAGATCACTATCCAATTGTATTGCTTCAAGGGGTACTGTGTCTCTAAGAGGGATATCGGCCATCTCCGCATGGCATTTCTTAAGCTGCAAAACGTGAAACACATCGTGCACTCCTGACAATCCTTCGGGCAACTCCAACTTATAGGCAACCTCTCCCATGCGTTCCAAAACACGGTAAGGTCCCACAAATCTCGGGGCTAGTTTTCCCTTAACTCCGAAACGTTTAACTCCTTGCAGAGGTGATACTCTTCGGTACGCTCTGTCTCCGATTTCATAGGCTATCTCCTTGCGCTTCGAGTCTGCATAACTCTTCTGTCTGGACTGAGCTACCTTCAATCTATCTCGAATTAGCTTAACCTTCTCTTTAGACTCTTTGATCAAGTCTGGTCCAAACAACTGTCGGTCTCCAACTTAATCCCACATTAATGGCGTTCGGCATCTCCTTCCGTACAACGCTTCGAACGGTGCCATCTTCAAACTGGCCTGGTAACTGTTGTTGTACGAGAACTCAGCGTAGGGCAAATTATCTTCCCAACTAGATCCATAATCTAGCGCACGGGCTCTCAACATGTCCTCCAGAATCTGGTTGACTCGCTCGGTCTGTCCATCTGTCTGCGGGTGAAAAGTTGTGCTGAATTCCAACCTCATTCCCAAAGTTTGGTGTAGTTGATGCCAAAACTTTGAGGTGAACTGTGTTCCTCTATCTGATACAATGGTCCTCGGAACTCCGTGCAGACATACGATCCTGGTCATGTATATCTTGGCCAACTTCGCACTGGTGTATGTGGTTTTCACGGGGATAAAGTGGGCTACTTTGGTCAAGCGATCCACTACTACCCAGATTGAATCATATCCCGATTTGGTCCTGGGCAATCCGGTGATAAAATCCATGCCAAGCTTCTCCCACTTCCATTCGGGTATCGGCATAGGCTGTAGCAATCCTGCTGGCTTCTGATGCTCTGCCTTTACTCTCTGGCATACATCGCATACGGCTACATACTCGACAATATCCTTCTTCATTCCCGTCCACCAGAAACGTTCCTTCAAATCCAAATACATCTTGGTGTTTCCGGGGTGTATCGAGTATGGCGAATCATGTGCTTCTTGCAGTATCAACTTCCTGATCTCCGGGTTGTTGGGCACATAGATTCGATCCTCAAACCACAAGGTGTCGTGCTCATCCTCACGAAATCATTTGACTTTTCCTTCACTCATCCTCTCATTTATCTCGGTAATCTCTTTGTCATCCTTCTGGGCTTCGCATATCTTTCCCAGCAATGTTGACTGAACCTCCAATGTTGTGACAAAACCTCTCGGAACTATCTCCAAACGAAGCTCCCTGAGATCTTCTGCTAACTCCTGTGGCAATCCCCCCTTTTACTAAGGTGTTCGCATAACTCTTCCGGCTCAAAGCGTCTGCAACGACATTGGCCTTTCCTGGGTGATAGTGCAGCTTCATATCATAATCCTTTATGAGCTCCAACCATCTCCTCTGTCTGCGGTTCAGCTCCTTTTGAGTGAAAATGTACTTCGAACTCTTGTGATCCATGTACACATCACAACGATTTCCAATAAGGAAATGTCTCCAAGTTTTGAGCGTGTGCACTACAGCTGCTAACTCCAGATCATGCGTCGCATAATTCAACTCGTGCGGTCGCAGTTGACGAGATGCATAGGAAACAACTCTTCCATCTTGCATGAGTACTCCTCCAAGTCCTAAGCGTGAAGCATCGCAGTACACTTGGAAATCCTTGCGTATATCTGGCAATATCAGCACTGGGGTTGTCATCAACCGTTTCTTCAACTCTTGGAAACTTTCTTCGCACTCTTCAGTCCAATCGAACTTTGTCTCCTTCTTCAACAATGTCGTCATGGGCTTAGCAATCTTGGAGAAATTTTCTATGAATCTCCGGTAGTATCCCACGAGTCCAAGAAAACTGCGGATCTCTCCAACTGAAGTGGGTGCCAACCACTCAGTGACTGCCTGCACTTTAACGGGGTCCACTGATATACCTTCTCCCGATATAACATGCCCTAGGAATCCAACTTCCTTCAACCACAACTCGCAATTGCTAAACTTGGCATACAGCTGATGTTCTCTGAGCTTCTCCAAAACCAAACGCAAATGCTCCGCATGTTCCTCTTCGTTCTTCGAGTATACCAAAATATCATCAATGAATACCACGACAAACTTATCCAAGAACTCCATGAACACCTTGTTCATCATACTCATAAAATAGGCAGGGGCGTTGGTCAATCCAAATGACATAACCGTATACTCATACAGCCCGTACCTTGTGGTGAAGGCTGTCTTGGGTATATCCTTCTCTCGGATCTTCAATTGGTGGTATCCAGATCGTAGATCTATCTTGGAGAATACTTTCGCTCCTTGGAGTTGGTCGAACAAATCATTGATCATTGGCAGCAGGCACTTATTCTTAATAGTCACTTCATTCAGTGCGCGATAATCAACGACCATTCTTAAACATCCATCCTTCTTCTCGACCAAAAGCACTCGGGCTCCCCAAGGTGATAAACTCCGGCGAATAAATCCTTTCTCCAATAACTCCTTAATCTGCTTCTTGATCTCCTTCAGATCATTCGCTGGCATCCGATACGGTCTCTTCGATATTGGTCCGGTGCCAGGCAACAGCTCAATCAAAAACTCAATATCCCTATCCGGTGGCATGCCTGGTAAATCCTCTGGAAACACATCCGGGTAATCCTTTACTACAGGCACTTCCTCCTGAACAACTCCCGTGAGAGAATGTACTTGTGTCCGTATAGGCGAATGCCTAGATACATACTTAATCCTTTTTCCCTCCGGGGTGGTAAGCAAAATAGACTTGCTGGTACAATCTATGTTACCTCCATACCTCGATAGCCAATCCATACCTAATATCACATCCAAACCTTGTGACTCCAAAACTATTAGGTCTGAGGGGAAAACATGTTGTCCAATGGTCAATGGCATCTGAAAACATCCTTGATTTGCCACATATTCCGCTCCGGGTGAACTTACTAACATGGGGGCCATAAGGACTCTAGTGGACAACTTATGTCTATTTACGAATCCCCTTGAAATGTATGAATGCGATGCACCAGTGTCGAAAAGAACTACTGCGGTAAATGACTTAACCAGAAACTTACCGATCACCGCATCTGGTTGTTCTTCATCTTCCTCCATAGTCACGTTGTTCACTTGTCCTTTGTTGAACGGGTTGGGCTTCTTCCCGGCGCTTCCATTGTCGTTCCCATTCTTAGCTTCAGGGCACTCATTGGCATAATGTCCATTCTTCCCGCACTTGTCACAAGTGATGTGGCTGAAATCCTTCTTGGCGGGTGTGGACGGGGTAGAGCGATTCTGGTTATTGTTTGCTCCATTCCCATTCCCATTCTTGGAGCCATTGTGGTTGTGGGAACTTCCTCTAGTGTGGTTGTGGCTTCCATGGTTATGGGTATATCCTCCCAAATTCGGAGTGAATCGGGGCTTCTGCTGGGCTCCAGAATTATTCCTTCCTCGTCCATACTTCCTCTTGCGGCTCTCAAGCTGCTGCTGCTTCCCTTCAATCATAAGAGCTTTATCTACCAACTCCTGGTAGTTGTTGAAAGTTACCACCATCAACTGTACGCTCATCTCATCATTCAACCCTTCCATAAATCTCCTCTGCTTAGCGGCATCTGTGGCCATGTCATCTGGGGCATAACGAGATAGGGTACTAAATTCATCTACGTACTGAGCCACAATACGATTTCCTTGGCGCAAATTGCGAAACTCCCGCTTCTTCATGCTCATAGCTCCAGTTGAGACATGGGCAGTACGGAAAGCTTGCTGGAACTGATCCCAAGTGACATTGGCTATAGGGAAGGTGGCTGTGTAATTCTCCCACCATGCAGCGGCTGGTCCAGACAACTGGTGTGCGGCAAATCGCACTTTCTCAGCATCTGAGCAATTGGTGGTGGTCAAATCCCTTCCAATCTTGCGCAGCCAGTCATCAGCAACTATTGGTTCAATGCTGCTAGCAAACACTGGTGGTTGCAACCTTAAGAAACGTGTCAGGTTGTCCACGGGTGATGGTGGTGGAGGGTTGTTGTTGTTCTGGTTGTTCTGAGTGTTCTGGATAAGAAGTTGCATGAAAGTGTTCTGCTGCTGGATCAACTGAGTGAGCTTAGGGGGAAACTCAAATCCGGGCTCACGTCTTGGAGGCATCTGATGGGTGTAGATGGAAGAGATTAGAATAGAATTGAGGTCTAAGGTAAACTCACTACCCAATGCACATGAGACAAATACAATCATATCACACCAATCAATTTCAAGCAAGGTATTACAAGATCTAACTAATGTTACAAAAGTGCTCTAAATACTACTTTGTGGGGGGGGGGGGACTACTAGTCATAGGGTGGTCATCTAAAAATATTGATCAGCGGAAGATTCCATGATGTCTGCTCCAGCTTCATCTTCATAGTCTTCGTCATCACTATCATCGGGGTCTGTATCCGTGTCGTCGATGATGATGTAATCTTCAGGACGAATCTCCTTGGGTTCTTCTTCCTCTTCTTCTCCTCCTGGTGCTGGATCTCCCATGAGTACTCCTAGTTTCCTTGTCAAATCATCATTCTACTCCACTAGGATCAACATCTCCTCCTCATATCCGTCTCGAGTAGACTTGAGTTCTTCTTCTAGCTCCAAATTCCTGTTTAGTGCCTTATTCAAATCTATCATCCCAGCGCACATCTGGTGCTCCTGTCGACGAATGTGCTAGTTTAACTCATGGATGAACGCTGCAATGGACCTGTCCTTCCGGGTACTGATCATGTCCCATCGCTCATCTCGGCGTCCACAAATCTGGTAGATAGTGTCCTTCAGCTCCTGCTTGTAGACTTCTCCAAACCTTCCCATGGTGATGTGGGCGGCCATTGCCTAGGCTCCAGGTTGGTGAATCAAAAGAAAACTCTATTGGATCAGTGGATGGTGCGAAGGTTCTCCCGGGAATTTGAACTTGGATGCTCCATCGCTCCCCTTCTAGTAAAGTGGCGGTGTAGGTCCCGGTAAAGCTTGGTATTCCTATGTTCAGGTACCTAGTGACTTCCTTCAAGTGTCGTCCAAACGGTGTGTCTTCATCCGGTTGAGTGAACTTGTTCCTTGGGTCCACCATCCTAAAGAAGTAGAAATTGGAGAGAAGTCAGAAATGAGTAGAGAAGAGTTACCTAGGGTTTATCTTAGTGGTCGTGTCCTACAGTCAGCGTGTGCTCTGATACCATCTTGTAGCGACCATGATCCGAATGGACCGAAGTCTCTGTGTTTTAGTGTCATCCCTGGATCGGTAATGCTGACACACACAATACTTGAAGGATTTATAACAGAGTGGCAATCACACACTTATTACATCGAATGTCTCCAAAGAGAACTTATTACAAAAGTCTATGGCATAAGGCCATCTAACAAAATAACAGCGGAAGGCTCGGAAGATAAGTGAGTCCATCAACTCCAACGGCATAGCTGAGTGCATGACAAACGACCTAGAACGTCTTACTCCTCGTCTGAGAAGTCTGCAACGTAACATGTTGCAGCCCGAAACGGGTCAGCACATGGAATATGCTGGCAAGATAACACAGAAGATGCAAGTAACAGAAATAAAGGCTATACTATATGCATATTTGGTCGGTGGAGGCTCTAAGGTTGAAGTTTTTGCGTAAAGCCAATTTTTTCCTACAACAAAGGAATAAGTTTTATTTTAACTATCATGGTAGTTGAAACATCATTGAGAAGGTACCTCCAACTCAATCCCAAATTAAAGTAATCATTAACCCAACAAATTTAAATTTAGAGTGATGAGATCAACCAATAATTCGAGTACCAGATACTCAAGATGGTCCATAACCGGGGACACGACTAATCATGATCAGTTTGTACACTCTGCAGAGGTTTGCGCACTTTTCCCCACAAGATTCGATCTCCTCCGTTGGATTTCTCGCACTGCATGGTGTTTGAGAAACGGATGACCGAGACACAGTCTTTCAGAAGCATTTAGTCTTTACCCCAGGTGGACCCATACACCTACTTTCCCCTACATCTGCTAGTCCACCACTGTGACACCTCGAGACCGGTGCGCCAGGTGTCAGTCAGTTATTCGTTGCCTTTGCCATGTCATCTGCTTGCGTGCGCATCTTTGCCTTGTCATCATGTGTGTTGCATCAGCATGTTTTTAAAACTTGCATCCGTCCGAGTCCCCTCGTCCTCTCCGTTGTCCGTTCTGAGCCCAGACACACTTGCACGCGCCCGCGGTGCCTCCGGATATTTATGTTATGAGTGGCCGAAAAACGTTCTCGGAATGGGCTAAAACTTGGCGTGTGGTCTTATTATAGTGTAAACAGGCCGCCTGCCAAATTTCATCGAATTCGGAACTCGTTTGATAGCCCAACGGATATAATAGTGGCACTAGTCGCCGGTTATTTCGTCGGACGTTTTCGGTCTCCGAAAACCCCCGTGGGCCTCTTCTCTCCTCTCCCCACAGCCCCTCCTACACAGCCCACTAACCTCCCCTAGGCCCATCCTACCTCACCTCGCGATCGGATCAGTCCGATCGCGATCGGAGGGCTCCCAAACGCTCCAAAACCCTCAAACCCTAGTCATTTCCCTATAAAACTACCCCTCCATGCCATTTTGGGCATCCCCTAGTCTCCACCTACCTCTAGCCTCCCCCTGAATCAATTTCCGCGCAGCCAACCCCCTCCTTCTCCACAACCAGCGCCCTCCACCTCACTCCCGCCAAGTGGCAGCCCCTGATTGGGCCACCTCAGCCTCCCCGCCGCCTATAGCCATTGGCACGCCGCCACCTGGCCCTCTCCAGCGCCTCTAGCCGCCAGGCCCGCGGGGAGCCCGCCCCGGGCCGCGACCGGGCCTCGCCGGGCCCGAGCTCCCCAGCTCCTCCCGCTGCTCCTCCCTTAGCGCCCCGCGGCCGGTCGCCGTTCCCCGCCGCCGTGCGCCCTACAGCCCGCCGCCGTGCGCCCTACAGCCCACCGTCGTGCGCCCTACAGCCTCCGCCGGAACCGGCATCTCCCAGCGCCGCGCGGCCTTGCCCCACCGCCAATCTCCGATTACGCCGCCGCCCCGCCACCAACTCCTTGCCGCCGCCTCCTGGAGCCCGCCGGCCTCCGCCCCGTGCCGTATTGGGTCCCCGGCCGCCCAGATCCGGCGTCTCCCCGTATCTCGGCCATCGTCGTGCCCTCCTGACCGCTCGCCGTCGGGCGCCGACGCCGCCGCTAGCCGATCCCGATCGGATCGGGAGGATCCGGTCGAGGCCGCTCGCGCCTGGGCCGCCTCCCTGCCCTCCGCGTGGACCTCGTGCGCCCTGCCAGCTCGCCCCGGCCCAGGTCCAGTAGCCCTAGTCAGCCTACTCCCTCCCCCCTCCATCGAATGGGCCGAGCCCACCTGGTGAGCCCATCTATCCTTCGCCCCGTGCGCTGTATATTATTCCACGCTCAGTTTTCCTCTGTTAAAAAATGCCTAAGTCCTTTTTTTGTGTAATTTTGTTGCATGTTTGCATAGTGATAATTTTTTGTGTGCTTATCCAAATTGAGTGAATGATATGTCAAAATGATCGTGGTGATATGCTCTACACTTTGTTCCATTGTGCCATGCTTGTTTGACTTCATCTAGATGCTCTAATCTCTGTTGCAAGAGTGCTACTTGCTATAACCTGCTGCTACTTGTTATTTTCATGCCATGTTGATGGGCCTCGAACCCCTCGTTGGTTACCCCAAGTGGAAGGTGTAAGATGCAGTATGTAGAAGTGTTTTCCCTTAGCAAAGATGCCAAGGATCGAATCCCCAGAGACTCCTAGGTTCAACAAGTAGGTGTCAACTGCTACGGCGCCAGATTAGTAGCAATCAACGTGGACCTGCACACAGATACAAATAACTTTGCTCCCAAAGAGTACAGAGAGGTTGTCAATCCCTCCGGCCTTGTAGTTCACAAAGGATTAAAAGCAATGATAGTAGTGATAGATAATGTTTTGCAATAGTAAATAATAGCGAAAAGTAAATAGTGGATGTGATCAATGATGGTAATATGGACCGGAGTCTCATGATGTTCACTAGTGATGTCTCTCTCCCAAAAGACGATAAAACAGCTATGTGAGGTAAACAAATTACAGCTAGGCAATTGACAGGACCACGAACGCAAACCAATGCTGACTACATTGCAAGAAAGGTTGAGGTTCAAAGCATGGGCGGTACGCCAAAGTAAGTAGACCGAAATCCATCAATATCTACTACTAATCATCCACCTTGAGATATCTATCCAGAACATCTCGCTGGTATTAAGTTGCGAGTCCCACCCATAGTGTAAACTCAATGCAACAGACAACTGCATTAAAAGAACTTTCCGTAAAGTAAACAATCCTTGCACCCACGGGCACAAGCACCGTTGCTTTCCCCCTTGTGGCAACAGCACATCCCCTAGACTCATGTTTCTGTCACTCAAGCTAGTCATCGAGGGGCATGAACCCACAATCGAGCATAACGTTCCCTCTTGGAGTCACTACCTATTACTCGGCCAAAGCAATAAATAACAACGGAGAACATGCAAGAATTACTTATGAACAAAAATATAAAAGAGGTAGATCAAATATATTACTCAAGATCAATCTGAACATAATCTCATAATCCATCGGATCCCAGCAAACTCAACATAGCAACAGCATAAGGATTACATAGGTGCCTCGATCATGTAGGGCAGCTCACGAGGACTAATTAGTGAAGCACAAGAATGGGAGGAGAACATCACATAGCTACTGGTCATGGACCCATGGTCCAAGGGAGACTACTCACGAGTCATCCGGGAGGCGTCCATGGTGGTGGAGAAGCTCCCGGTGGTGATCCTCCCCTCCGGCAGGGTGCCGGGAAGAGTTCTCCTGGTGCTCCCGATCTTGGAAGCGGCGGCGGCGGTGGAACAGAGATGGGATCGTGAAAAGAGTTCCTGTTCTGAGGGTTTCAAAGGACCCTTTAAATATATTCCAAAGGAGGGTATCGGGGGAGCTTCGGGGGGCCCAGGCGCCCCCCCGACGCGGCCCAGGGGGGGCGCGCCGCCAGGGCGCCTGGAGCCCTGGTGCCCCCCCCCAGGCTGCCCTTCAGACGCGGTGTTGTTTCCGGAATGCTGATTTTTTATATAATTTTTCTGGATTTTTCTGGGCAGTTCTCGAAACGTGAAAACCTGAAATACAAAAACAGCCGAAAACAGAAATTGGCACTAGGGTGCACTGGATTAGTAAGTTGGTCCAAATATGATCAAAAGGTATGGAAGTGTATGAATATCATAGCAATATCACCCAAAAGTGGCATGGAGCAAGCGGAAATTAGAGATACGTTTTGGACGTATCAACATCCCCAAGCTT
Source organism: Secale cereale (assembly GCA_902687465.1). Classification (NCBI taxonomy): domain Eukaryota; kingdom Viridiplantae; phylum Streptophyta; class Magnoliopsida; order Poales; family Poaceae; genus Secale; species Secale cereale. The sequence continues at coordinate 727,183,681 of LR738715.1, forward strand.
AATTCCTGCTCGTCCTTGAGTAGGTAAATGATAACAAGAATAGTTTCTGTGGTGACATGCTATTAACCATATAGGACTTTTTATAGTCATATGACAAAAGCTTACTGAGACAATGATTCTATAGTAGTTAAGTTGCCTCATGAGAAAATCACAAATGACTGAAAGTTTTACAATATGAAACTGAAACATCAAAAAGATTTGCAATGAACATGATGTGCAAATATGATAAAGTGATATCTAGCTTGCCCCCTTTAGTGATGCAAAACATAAATGCAGGGGCACCTTCACGGTTTAAGTGATGACTAGATACAATGATATCAGAATAAACGATATCACAATCATGCAAAAGACAATACTACTTTGGGACAATGCACATTACACTCAGAATGACAATCAAGCTCTCAGTAGTTGGTGCTTGAAGTGCTAGAGCTTTTTATTTTGAAAACATAAAAGCAATTTTGTCAACGGTAGTAGTACTTCATATGTGTCATGCATAAGACATCCTATAAGTTGCGAGCCTCATGCATCAAATACTAATAGTGCTCGCACCTTGTCCTAATTAGCTCAGATTTCCATCGGTTATCATTGCATTGCATATGTTTCAACCAAGTGTCACAAAGGGGTACCTCTATGCCACCTGTACAAAGGTCCAAGGAGATAGATCGCATTTGATTTCTCGTTTTTGATAGATCTCAACTTGAGGACATCCATACCGGGACAACATAGAAAATAGATGATGGACTCCTCTTCAATGCATAAGCATATTCTCATAAGAGATTGAGGATTAAGGTCCAAGCTAAAACTTCCACCATGATACATGGCTTCGGTTGGCGGCCTAGTGTTCTTCTCTAACAATATGCATAGTCATTCAACCCACGGTAAATCACCCTTACTTCAGACAAGACGAACATGCATAGCAACTCACATGATATTCAACAAAAGTGTGACATTTGATGGCGTCCCCAGAAACATGGTTACCGCTCAGCAAGCAACTCATAAGAAATAAGATACATAGGCAACATATTCTTTACCACAATAGTTTTTAGGCTACTTTCCCATGAGCTATGTATTGCATGGTTAGTTTGCTTAGTACAGGTGGAGGTTAGCAAAAGACTGGGAGCGACCAACTAAGAGAGCAATGACGGTCATAATCATGCAGAGCAACAAAGCAATATTGAACCAGGCATGGAAGTTATATCGCTACTCAGAAATAAAAGATCATCAAGGCTTGACAGACTTTCTTTACAGTCTTAAATATGCGTGAGCATACGCCAAGTCAATCAAAATAAATTCTCGAAGGAAGATATTACTAAACCATACCATATCATAGGCAAACAAACCCTGTTGGTACTCCAATAACACATTGGGAACCCCCCAGCTATTTGAGATTAACCATAAGAAAACCTGAACTACTAAGCACCATCATGCAAGTAGCATCTTTATCATAGACACATTAACCAATGCAACGGAAGCAAACTCTCTTAATAAGGTGAGCATGATAATTAAAGAGAGTTCAAGCAACCAACTAGACAAAAGCTCTTTGAAAAGATAAGCATGAATACTAAGAGCGGAGCACGATAGTAGCTATTTAAAAGACAAAGAACACACACAGCAAAGATAGACATGAAAATTCTATGTTATGTTCTAGGTAGAGGTGGAGCGTGTTTCTCTACCACATAAAGGATGCTGAGTTCTGACTTGTTATGAAAAACTAAAAAGAAAACTAAAAGCAAGACGCTCCAAGCATAGCGCATAACACATGAAGTGATAAAAATATAGCCGAATGAAAGACGAACTGATAATGTTGATGGAGAAGGGGATGCACGGGGGCATCCCCAAGCTTAGACGCTTGAGTCTCCTTGAATATTTCTTGGGGGTGCACGGGGGCATCCCCAAGCTTGAGCGCTTGACACTCCTGAATCTTTTTTATCATCTTCCCTCGCACACTTGAAAACTCCCTTCATACATAACTCATCATAATCTGATTAGCGAGGTTAGTACCCTTAATAAAATAATTATACCTTGCTGGAAATAAATATATTCTTGAAGTTCTACTGTTTCTCAAGATTGCCAAAAGGGTTTTGCAAAGAAAAAGCAAGTTCTTGATTTGCAAAGTGAAAGAAAGGCAAAACAGGACAGAATCTGTGAAAAACAGAACAGCAGGTAGTAATTGATCTGTTCGGGATACTTCTGTAACTCAAATCAAAAAACTCAGAACAGATGCACGAAAGACAATTATATAGAGAACGCTGTCGAAAAAATTCAGACCAAAAAGATGATCTGCTGATTTTATACGAATTTTTCTATCCAAGGACAGAATCTGTTTCCTGGACAGCACCTCACAACTTTTGAACTTTCTAGCAATCAGAGGCTATACTTGGCACAAATATGAAAAGCAAACATACAATGATGATGCTACAGTAGTAAACAACATCAAGACACAACAAAAGCAAAAAATTTATTCATTGGGCTGCCTCCCAAAAGCGCTTTCTTTTATGCCTTTAAGCTAGGCATAATGCATAGAGGAATCAATAACCATCATAATAATCGGAGTTATAAATTGATTCAAATGGTTCCTCAACAAGTTCATTCTTGTTCCTTCTAGGAAAGGGGTACACACCTTTTGCCTTCCCGCGTAAGCGGATTTGTCCCTTACCTATATCGATGAAGCCTTTAACTGCTCGGAGGAAGTCCCTTCCAAGCACTATATTTCCTTGGTTTGGCTCCACAATGAAGAAATCAATCATTGCAATCCCTTTAAGGAATTTAACTGGCACGTCTTTTATTTTTCCCTGTATTTCAGAAATATCTCCATTAGTATGTTCATGATAAGATGGTAATCTATCCATGTTAAATTTTAAAGAATCATGAACAATTTTTGGCATAGTAGAAACCATAGATCCAATATCACAATAAGCAAGGAAGTCTTGATTAGAGATGATAATCCTAACAAGGGGCTCCCAATCATTGTCTATTTCCAAAATGTCTTTCTTATTGGGTTTAGGTTTCTCTACCTTCAACAAGTCTAGAGCATCCGTTCTTTTCTCAATAGTAGCAAGTCTATCTATGATAGTATCAAAGTTGTGATCATAAACAAAGTAACTAGATAGACCATGTATAATTTCAAGAGCTCTAGCTTCATCACACTCTAGGAAATCTCCCTCAGCTATAATGTCAAGGGAGTGTTTACACCATTTAAAAATACCATGGTAAAAATTTCTAAGCACAATTTTTATAGGTATCCAAGGCATAATTCTTCTATGTGCATCAGAAATCCTGTCCCATGCCTTCTTCATATTTTCTCCATCCCTTTAATGGAAATCTAGAACTTCTGATTCCCTCAAAGCACCAAATCCTAACATGTTTGGCTAAACAGAAAGGACTACTAATAAAAAGTCAAATAATTTTTTTGTAATTTTTGATAAAAGATACTAAAACAAAAACTGAAAGGTAAACTAACAAGACTAAAAAGCAAAGGTAAAAGATAGCATGCAACTCCCCTATCCTGAAGAGTGGAGTCCCCGGCAACGGCACCAGAAAATACTCCTTGATGGGCCTCGAACCCCTCGTTGGTTACCCCAAGTGGAAGGTGTAAGATGCAGTATGTAGAAGTGTTTTCCCTTAGCAAAGATGCCAATGATCGAATCCCCAAAGACTCCTAGGTTCAACAAGTAGGTGTCAACTGCTACGGCGCCAGATTAGTAGCAATCAACGTGGACCTACACACAGATACAAATAACTTTGCTCCCAACGAGTACAGAGAGGTTGTCAATCCCTCCGGCCTTGTAGTTCACAAAGGATTAAAAGCAATGATAGTAGTGATAGATAATGTTTTGCAATAGTAAATAATAGCGAAAAGTAAATAGTGGATGTGATCAATGATGGTAATATGGACCGGAGTCTCATGATGTTCACTAGTGATGTCTCTCTCCCAAAAGACGATAAAACAGCTATGTGAGGTAAACAAATTACAGCTAGGCAATTGACAGGACCACGAACGCAAACCAATGCTGACTACATTGCAAGAAAGGTTGAGGTTCAAAGCATGGGCGGTACGCCAAAGTAAGTAGACCGAAATCCATCAATATCTACTACTAATCATCCACCTTGAGATATCTATCCAGAACATCTCGCTGGTATTAAGTTGTGAGTCCCACCCATAGTGTAAACTCAATGCAACAGACAACTGCATTAAAAGAACTTTGCGTAAAGTAAACAATCCTTGCACCCGCGGGCACAAGCACCGTTGTTTCCCCCCGTGTGGCAACAGCACATCCCCTAGACTCATGTTTCTGTCACTCAAGCTAGTCATCGAGGGGCATGAACCCACAATCGAGCATAACGTTCCCTCTTGGAGTCACTACCTATTACTCGGCCAAAGCAATAAATAACAACGGAGAACATGCAAGAATTACTTATGAACAAAAATATAAAAGAGGTAGATCAAATATATTACTCAAGATCAATCTGAACGTAATCTCATAATCCATCGGATCCCAGCAAACTCAACATAGCAACAGCATAAGGATTACATAGGTGCCTCGATCATGTAGGGCAGCTCACGAGGACTAATTAGTGAAGCACAAGAACGGGAGGAGAACATCACATAGCTACTGGTCATGGACCCATGGTCCAAGGGAGACTACTCATGAGTCATCCGGGAGGCGTCCATGGTGGTGGAGAAGCTCCCGGTGGTGATCCTCCCCTCCGGCAGGGTGCCGGGAAGAGTTCTCCTGGTGCTCCCGATCTTGGAAGCGGCGGCGGCGGCGGAACAGAGATGGGATCGCGAAAAGAGTTCTTGTTCTGAGGGTTTCGGAGGACCCTTTAAATATATGCCAAAGGAGGGCATCGGGGAAGCTTCGGGGGGGCCCAGGCGCCCCCCCGGCGCGGCCCAGGGGGGGCGCGCCGCCAGGGCGCCTGGAGCCCTGGTGCCCCCCCCCCCCCAGGCTGCCCTTTCGGACGCAGTGTTGTTTCCGGAACGCTGATTTTTTATATAATTTTTCTGGATTTTTCTGGGCAGTTCTCGAAACGTGAAAACCTGAAATACAAAAACAGCCGAAAACAGAAACTGGCACTGGGGTGCACTGGATTAGTAAGTTAGTCCGAATATGATCAAAAGTGTATGGAAGTGTATGAATATCATAGCAATATCACCCAAAAGTGGTATGGAGCAAGCAGAAATTATAGATACGTTTTGGACGTACCACATGTTTGAGATATGATAACTTGGTGCATGTTTATCCAAATGATGCATATGATATGTCAAAATGTTCAATATGAAGTGTACTACATGATGGTTGCTGTAGCATGCTTGTTTGAGTCCATATTGCCTTGTTAATCTCTGTTGCGAAAGTGCATTTGGCTGTTAAGTTCTGAAACTTGTTATGAGATGCTGATTTCAATTGCTCTTTGCTATTGATGTGTTTGTCTCCATGCCACATGTTTAGATGTTTTAGAAGCACCAATAATATGGTCTTTGCTGTGGTGCATTTAACTTTCCATGATATGCCTTGTGTTGACTTAAACATGTTTGTAAACATGCCATATTGTTATTGCTGTTTTATACTTAGTGAAAATTCTGCTAAGTCTGGAATTTGTTATATTCTGATGCTATGTTTGCTTGATGCCCTACTCAAATCCATGCTAGTTTTGGAGTGGCCAATGATCATGTCTTGTTGTCCATGTTATTGTCTATCCATTCATGCCCTTACTTGCTCATATGACCTGTTGTAGCTTATTTATTTCTTGCTCTCAAGTTGCTATAAAATATACATGTCAGCTTTTATCATGATGTTCAATTTGGTGTAGCTTCTTGCTATTGATCCATGCCTCCTATGGAGTTGCTCCAATGGAGTTGTTTGCTGTAGGATATGTCTACTACATGTCCATGCTCTGTACATACTTGTTAGAGTTGATATGCTTGTTGTTTTGTGCCTCCGAAGGCAGCATCGTGATGATGTTTTTGCCTTTCCAGATTTTGGCTAAGTCTGGAATATTTTATTGCAACTTGCCATGCTTGTTTAAATGTGTTCCAGCAAGCTTTTGGGTGTGTTCTAAGTTCCTACTTGTTAAGTAACATGTCTACTTCACATACATGCTTCTTGTTAACATGTTTGGGTGATTTAGCTTATGTTTACATTGCTCCGAAGTTGCTATGTGGCTGTTAACTTCAGCTTGTTGTTATATCTTGTTTCATGTGTATCTTTTAGCCCATTGCTCCGTTTAGAGTATGCCCTATATGAAACTTGTGTGATTTTGCATGTAGAATCATAATATCATGTTGTTTTCATGTTTGGAGTGAGTTTGCTTGATGTTTGGGTGCATCTTGCACCGTTGCCATGTTTGTCTTGTTTTGCTCATATCTTCTAGGCCGTAGCTCCGAATTAAACAAACTTTATATGAAACTTGACTAGAATTTCATGTAGATCATCATGGTGCATGTTAAACTGCTGTCTAACAACTTTAACATAAGGTTTGTTCAGATCTGGAATAATTTCAAACTATGCATATCAGGACTTACCGGATTTGTTATATGTAGTTCCCGGCCTCATTTAAACTTGTTGACTTGTGTTGTTTTTGAGTGCTTCCTGCCTTGCCATGTTTTGCATCATATATAGACTTGTCTTGCATCCTTCTTGGTTGAGCATATTGTCATGTTCTGTGTTGTTTTCCTATGCTTCCTACCTTGCCATGTATTGCTTCCTGTATAGACTTGTCTTGCATCATACCTTGCCATGTATTGCATCATATATAGACTTGTGTTGTTCTTGTGTGCTTCCTACCTTGCCATGTATTGCATCATATACAGACTTGTTGTGCATCATATGTAGACTTGTTTCGCATCATACTTGGTGTAGCATATTGTCGTGTTCTTGTGTTGTGTGTTTACCGTATTGCTTGCTTCTTCTCGTTAGTGCTTGTTCCGTTGCGATCTTGAGGATTCGTTCGTCTTCTCGTGGTTCATCTTCAAGGCTTCTTTGTCTTCTTCATGGATCCGTTCTTCTTCCTTGCGGGATCTCAGGCAAGATGAACATACCCTTGGATACCTTTACTATCATTGCCATGCTTAGTGTCTCGATGCTATCGTTATATGTCGCGCTACCCATCATTACTGTCAGCCTCTCCTTGTTGCCATGAAACCTCTAACCTTTAAAAACTTCCTAGCAAAACCATTGTTTGGCTATGTTACCCGCTTGCTCAGCCCCTCTTATAGCGTTGCTAGTTGCAGGTGAAGACGAAGATTGTTCCAGGTGGGAACTTGTTGTTGGAATATCACAATACGTCTTATAAATATTAACACACCTATATACTGGGCATGGGTGGAAGGCTTGGCCTTTTGCTCGGTGTTTTGTTCCACTCATGCCACCTTAGGCGCCGATAAACCGGCATTATGTTCCTTGATTTTGCGTTCCTTACACGGTTGGGTATATGGGGACCCCTTGACACTTCGTCTTTGAATAAAACTCCTCCAGCAAGGCCCAACATTGGTTTTAATTTGCCTCATAATAACAACTTAATTAATTAATTAAATTTGCATAGGGGGTCGCACCCTCGAGATTCTTTCTACATAGCAGGGGGGCCAATGCTGATGGTGTTGGTCCCAAATTAGAGCCACTTGCGGTGCCACCCAGTTATCTGGGGTCTTCGGTTGCTGTACGTATTGCACATCCGGACGTGGCCTGAGACGAGATACGCGCGGCTACTATCAGGGTGTCGGCATGCAGGGAGGTCTTGCTGGACTTGTTTTACCATTGTCGAAATGTCTTGTGCACCGGGATACCAAGCCTGATCGGATTTACCTAAGATATGGGGTAATAATTATTATTACTTCAGCTGATCGTGAGAGGTTGTGATGGGCTAAGTTGGGACACCCCTGCAGGGTTATGATCTTTCGAAAGCCGTGACCGCGGTTATGTGGCATATTGGAATTTGTTAATGTCCGGTTATAGAAAACTTGACAGCGGATACGAAGTAAAACACACAACTGTGTGAGTAACCGTGACTATCTCTTTTCACTTTGAGAAGAGAACACGGTGGGGTTATGTTTGACTCGTAGGTAGTTCAGGATGTTTAGCGATCAATACTAGTTGCGACCGTTTGCGTAGATGCTCATCTTATTCTTGTACTCGTAAGTTAGCCACCATATAATGCTTAGCCGCTGCTGCAACCTCACCACTTTACCTCTTCCTACCTATTAAGCTTTGATAGTCTTGTTACCCATGGTTATGGGATTGCTGAGTCCTCGTGGCTCACAGATACTACAACAGCAGTTGCAGGTGTAGGTTTCCGATGTCTTGACGTGAGAGCGATGATCGTTGTGTTGGAGTTCTTTCTTCTTCTTCTTCTTCAGTCTTGGGTTAGGTTCCAGGTCGGCAGCCTGGGATAGCAGATGGATGTCTTTGTGCTTTTCATGTTTACATCCGTAGTCGGATGTCTTGTATTGATGTTGTTTCATGTGACTTGTATGTATTGTTGTATCCCCCATGTATGTATGTAATGGTACGATGTAATGATATCCATCTTGCTAAGCGCCCGAAATGCGGTTGTGCCCCAATCACGTAAGTGTCACGTGATCGGGATAGAATCGCATCTTGGGCCTGACAAATTGGTATCAGAGCCTCGACCGACCATAGGAGCCCCCTTGATTGATCGTAGAATGGACATTGTCTAGTCTAGCAGAAAACTTTTTCGGAGTCTAGTTATATCGGAGAGTAGGATTCTTTTTACTCCCCTGCCCCTTCGTCGCTCTGGTGAGGAATCTTGACGTAGGTGTTTTGAATTACTCCTCTTCCCCTTCAATTTTTGTTTAGGATCTCGCGGTTAGTTTTTGTTTGTTGCGTCGTTTGTTCTTTCATCTGGTGCATCTCTCGTCAAGTGCACTCGACCCTCTTCTTCTTGCAAGTTCAACCTCAGTTCTTTTCAACCAACCGATGGTGTTTCCCCGTCCGATGTGTTCTTTATTTTTTCCACCCACCCACCCCTTTTCCTTTTCGGAGCCGGAGTCCTTATTTGAGTATCCGTCTGACTCGTGTGAATCCTTTGCATTCTTCCTCAGTTATTTCAACTGGTGAATTCTCGTCTAGTTCGTCATTCTTCATCTCTTTTCTTCTCCGGTGGATCCAATTCAATTTGTTTTCGGTGTTCATCATATTCTTTTCCCTCGGCTCAGATGTTCCTCTTGCTCGTTCATCTCTTGCCATTAAATTATTCTGGAGTTTCGAAAACATCTCAAGAGATTTGTCTGTGTTCCAATTAATTTGAGGTTGTCACCTCATTCGAGTTTGTCAATTGTTCCGGTGCATCATCTCCTTTGCATTCCAGCTCAAAGGAGCTTTCTCTTCGGTGGGCTCATAACCCACAGGGTTATTCTCAGGATCTTACCTGACTCTTCTAATTTCCCGGAGTGTTCCGAAATTCTTTTAAGTATGACGTAGGAATGAATTTCATCAGTCATATACCTTCTCCAAGATCGCTTTCAATTCTTTTCTTCGTTGGTTCAACCTTTCCAATTTTCATTCTTCCGGAGTATTCATGAATTATTTCTATTGTGTTCCTCCGAAGGCCATCATTTCAGAAGATTTCTTCGTTCTCAGTTTTCAACTTCGTCCTCCAAATATTCTCCATTGATGCCTCTTCGTTCGTCTCACATTCTTCCGGTGCTTTGTTCAAGTATTCTTTAATCAGTTCGCGATCCCTTCGTTCTCTTGTATCTTAATTCCCTCGAGTGCTTTATTCTTCCCAGAGATTCATTGTCTTGTGTTCACTCAATCTCAATTCTTCACGGTGGCTTGTCCTCTTGCATCGTTCAATTTCATTTCTTACGGTGGTTGTTCTCTTTCTTCACTCGATTTTAATTCTTCCCGGTGGCTTGTTCTTTCTTCACCAGGTTTCAATTTTTACGGTGGTTCGTCTCTTTTCTTCACCAGGCTTCAATTCTTACGGTGGCTCGATCAAGAGTTCTTTTCCGGTGTTATCATATCAATCTGTTCATTTTTATTCCAATCCTACCGGTGTTTCATGAAGATTCTCGCAAGTCCGCGATATATCCCTCTTTAATCATTTCAAGGAGAATAAGTAGTGTGTGAATCCATTGCTTCGCATCAATTTAATTGATGGAGGATGAGCATAACATTATTCTTATTCTTTTTATCAAGTTGATTTATTCCTTTCTTCAGAGTTTATTCTTGACGAAAAAATTCTAGTTCCAAGTGCTTTAATATTTTCTTTTCCGGAGTTCAATTTTTGCTCGGCTATCTCGTCGGTACCCCCATCTAAATCATCGCAAGGCTTAATCTTATTATTTTCATTCGTCATTTCTATATCATCATCCTTTTGGTTACCGAAGTTCCTCATGGCAGTTCTTCATGAGATAATTCATTCTTCAAACGTTCATCTAATTCTTTTGGTGCAGCTCAAGCATTCTTATTCTTGCCTCTTGAGTGCAATTAATTCTCCGTATTCTTTTGTAGTGGAGTTTTGCATTTCTTTTTTCATTCTCATCTATTCAATATTTTGGTTGCGGCATAATTCACCTCAAGCTTTGAGATGTTTTTCTTAAGTCCACAACAAGCTTATTCTTTTGTTGTTGATTTTCTCAACAACTCCGTTCAAGTCTTTCTCTTATAAACTCCCGTTCATGACACTTGTGCTCAAGTTGTCATCTTCTTCTTCGCCCTTTTCATTGCATTCTTTCCATTCTTCCGGAGGCATTCTCTTGTTCATTTCGTCATGTTTTTATTCAATCTCCTCACGTTATTGTCCTATTCCATTCATGTTCAACCGGTGTGCTATTCTTCTCAGTTTCAGCCGGAGTGCTACCCGAATTCTTTTGTTCGAATTCCTTTCTATCTCTTATTAACCGGAGTGGCTTCGAATTCGTTCTTGTTCATTCAGCTCTTGGTTTGTGCCTTTCAACCCCCTTGGTTTTCTTGTGTTCCTTGTTCCTCTTCTGTATCGGAGCTTCTCATTCTCGTTCATCTCCGTTATATTCTTACTTTCGAGTTGTCAACCTCTCAAGGTTCTTTGGTTTCACTCTTTTGTCCTCGAAGAACTTTGTTCTTCCTTTTTCCCTTCCGTCTCGTTCCTAAGATCTCGGGACGAGATCTTTTGTTAGTAGGGGAGTGTTGTGACACCCCGAGACCGGTGCGCCAGGTGTCAGTCAGTTATTCGTTGCCTTTGCCATGTCATCTGCTTGCGTGTGCATCTTTGCCTTGTCATGTGTGTTGCATCAGTATGTTTTCAAAACTTGCATCCGTCCGAGTCCCCTCGTCCTCTCTGTTGTCCGTTCTCAGCCCAGACACACTTGCACGCGCCCGCGGCGCCTCCGAATATTTATGTTATGAGTGGCCGAAAAACATTCTCGGAATGGGTTGAAACTTGGCGTGTGGTCTTATTATAGTGTAGACAGGCCGCCTGCCAAATTTCATCGAATTCGGAGCTCGTTTGATAGCCCAACGGATATTATAGTGGCACTAGTCGCCGGTTATTTCGTCGGACGTTTTCGGTCTCCGAAAACCCCCGTGGGCCTCTTCTCTCCTCTCCCCACAACCCCTCCTACACAGCCCACTAACCTCCCCTAGGCCCATCCTACCTCACCTCGTGATCGGATCCGTCGGATCGCGATCGGAGGGCTCCCAAACGCTCCAAAACCCTCAAACCCTAGCCCTTTCCCTATAAAACTACCCCTCCATGCCATTTTGGGCATCCCCTAGTCTCCACCTACCTCTAGACTCCCCCTGCATCAATTTCCGCGCAGCCAACCCCCTTCTCCTCCACAACCAGCGCCCTCCACCTCACTCCCGCCAAGTGGCAGCCCCTGATTGGGCCACCTCAGCCTCCCCGCCGCTTGTAGCCATTGGCACGCCGCCACCTGGCCCTCTCCAGCGCCTCCAGCCGCCAGGCCCGCGGGGAGCCCGCCCCGGGCCGCGACCGGGCCCCGCCGGGCCCGAGCTCCCCAGCTCCTCCCGCTGCTCCTCCCTCAGCGCCCCGCCACCGGTCATCGTTCCCCGCCGTCGTGCGCCCTACAGCCCGTCGCCGTGCGCCCTACAGCCTCCGCCGGAGCCCGCATCGCCCCGCGCCGCACGGCCTTGCCCCGCCGCCGATCTCCGATTGCACCGCCGCCCCGCCACTAGCTCCTTGTCGCCGCCTCCTAGAGCCCGGCGGCCTCCGCCCCATGCCGTATCGGGTCGCCGGCCGCCCAGATCCGGCGCCTCCCCGCGTCCCGGCCACCGCCGTGCCCTCCTGGCCGCTCGCCGTCGGGCGCCGGCGCCGCCGTTGGCCGATCCCGATCGGATCGGGAGGATCCGGTCGAGGCCGCTCGCGCCTGGGCCGCCTCCGTGCCCTCCGCGTGGACCTCGTGGGCCCTGCCAGCTCGCCCCGGCCCAGGTCCAGTAGCCCCAGTCGGCCTACTCCCTCCCCCCCTCCACCGAATGGGCCGAGCCCACCTGGTGAGCCCATCTATCCTTCGCCCCGTGCGCTGTATATTATTCCACGCTCAGTTTTCCTCTGTTAAAAAATGCCTAAGTCCTTTTTCTATGTAATTTTGTTGCATGTTTGCATAATGATAACTTTTTGTGTGCTTATCCAAATTGAGTGAATGGTATGTCAAAATGATCGTGGTGATATGCTCTACACTTTGTTCCATTGTGACATGCTTGTTTGACTTCATGTAGATGCTCTAATCTCTGTTGCAAGAGTGCTACTTGCTATAACCTGCTGCTACTTGTTATTTTCATGCCATGTTTGAGATATGATAACTTGGTGCATGTTTATCCAAATGATGCATATGATATGTCAAAATGTTCATTATGAAGTGTACTACATGATGGTTGCTGTAGCATGCTAGTTTGAGTCCATATTGCCTTGTTAATCTCTATTGAAAAAGTGCATTTGGCTGTTAAGTTTTGAAACTTGTTATGAGATCCTGATTTCAATTGCTCTTTGATATTGATGTGTTTGTCTCCATGCCACATGTTTAGATGTTTTAGAAGCACCAATAATATTGTCTTTGATGTGGTGCATTTAACTTTCCATGATATGCCTTTTGTTGACTTAAACATGCTTGTAAACATGCCATGTTGTTATTGTTGTTTTATACTTAGTGAAAATTCTATTAAGTCTAGAATCTGTTATATTTTGATGCTATGTTTGCTTGATGCCCTACTCAAATCCATGCTAGTTTTGGAGTGGCCATTGATAATGTCTTGTTGTCCATGTTATTGTCTATCCATTCATGCCCTTACTTGCTCATATGACCTGATGTAGCTTATTTATTTCTTTCTCTCAAGTTGCTATAAAATATACCTGTCAGCTTTTATCATCATGTTCAATTTGGTGTAGCTTGTTGCTATTGATCCATGCCTCCTATGGAGTTGCTCCAATGGAGTTGTTTGCTGTAGGATATGTTTACTACATGTCCATGTTCTTTACATACTTGTTAGAGTTGATATGCTTGTTGTTTTGTGCCTCCGAAGGCAGCATCGTGATGATGTTTTTGCCTTCCCAGATTTTGGCTAAGTCTGGAATATTTTATTGCAACTTGCCATGCTTGTTTAAATGTGTTCCAGCAAGCTTTTGGGTGTGTTCTAAGTTCCTACTTGTTAAGTAACATGTCTACTTCACATCCATGCTTCTTGTTAACATGTTTGGGTGATTTAGCTTATGTTTACATTGCTCCGAAGTTGCTACGTGGCTGTTAACTTCAGCTTTTTGTTATATCTTGTTTCATGTGTATCTTTTAGCCCGTTGCTCCGTTTAGAGTGTGCCCTATATGAAACTTGTGTGATTTGCATGTAGAATCATAATATTATGTTTTTTTTCATGTTTGGAGTGAGTTTGCTTGATGTTTGGGTGTATCTTGCACCGTTGCCATGTTTGTCTTGTTTTGCTCATATCTTCTAGGCCGTAGCTCCGAATTAAACAAACTTTATATGAAACTTGACTAGAATTTCGTGTAGATCATCATGGTGCATGTTAACCTGCTATCTAACAACTTTAACTTAAGGTTTGTTCAGATCTGGGCTAATTTCAAACTATGCATATGAGGACTTATCGGATTTCTTATATGTAGTTTCCGGCCTCATTTAAACTTGTTGACTTGTGTTGTTTTTGAGTGCTTCCTGCCTTGCCATGTTTTGCATCATATATAGACTTGTCTTGCATCCTACTTGGTTGAGCATATTGTCATGTTCTGTGTTGTTTTCCTGTGCTTCCTACCTTGCCATGTATTGCTTCCTGTATAGACTTGCCTTGCATCATACATTGCCATGTATTGCATCATATATAGACTTGTGTTGTTCTTGTGTGCTTCCTACCTTGCCATGTATTGCATCATATACAGACTTGTTGTGCATCATATGTAGACTTGTTTTGCATCATACTTGGTTGAGCATATTGTCGTGTTCTTGTGTTGTGTGTTTACCGTATTGCTTGCTTCTTCTCGTTAGTGCTTGTTCCGTTGCGATTGTGAGGATTCGTTCGTCTTCTCGTGGTTCGTCTTCAAGGCTTCTTTGTCTTCTTCATGGATCCGTTCTTCTTCCTTGCGGGATCTCAGGCAAGATGACCATACCCTTGGATACATTTACTATCATTGCCATGCTTAGTGTCTCGATGCTATCGTTATATGTCGCGCTACCCATCATTATTGTCAGCCTCTCCTTGTTGCCATGAAACCTCTAACCTTTGAAACCTTCCTAGCAAAACCATTGTTTGGCTATGTTACCTGCTTGCTCAGCCCCTCTTATAGCGTTGCTAGTTGCAGGTGAAGATGAAGATCGTTCCAGGTGGGAACTTGTTGTTGGAATATCACAATATGTGTTATAAATATTAACACACCTATATAATGGGCATGGGTGGAAGGCTTGGCCTTTTGCTCGGTGTTTTGTTCCACTCATGCCACCTTAGGCGCCGATAAACCGGCATTATGTTCCTTGATTTTGCGTTCCTTACACGGTTGGGTATATGGGGACCCCTTGACACTTCGTCTTTGAATAAAACTCCTCCAGCAAGGCCCAACATTGGTTTTAATTTGCCTCATAATAACAACTTAATTAATTAAATTTGCATAGGGGGTTGCACCCTCGAGATTCTTTCTACATAGCAGGGGGGCCAGTGCTGATGGTGTTGGTCCCAAACTAGAGCCACTTGTGGTGCCACCCAGTTATCTGGGGTCTTCGGTTGCTGTACGTATTACTCATCCGGACGTGGCCTGAGACGAGATACGCGCGGCTACTATCAGGGTGTCGGCACGCCGGGAGGTCTTGCTGGACTTGTTTTACCATTGTCGAAATGTCTTGTGCACCAGGATACCGAGCCTGATCGGATTTCCCTAAGATAAGAGGTAATAATTAATATTACTTCAGTTGATCGTGAGAGCTTGTGATGGGATAAGTTGGTACACCCCTGCATGGTTATGATCTTTTGAAAACCGTGCCCGCGGTTATGTGGCAGATTGGAATTTGTTAATGTCCCGTTGTAGAAAACTTGACATAGGATCCGAAGTAAAACACACAACTGTGTGAGTAACCGTGACTATCTCTTTTCACTTTGAGAAGAGAACACGGTGGGGTTATGTTTGACTCGTAGGTAGTTCAGGATCTTTAGCGATCACTACTAGTTGCGACCGTTTGCGTAGATGCTCATCTTATTCTTGTACTTGTAAGTTAGCCACCATATAATGCTTAGCCGCTGCTGCAACCTCACCACTTTACCTCTTCCTACCTATTAAGCTTTGATAGTCTTGTTACCCATGGTTATGGGATTGCTGAGTCCTCGTGGCTCACAGATACTACAACAACAGTTGCAGGTGCAGGTTTCCGATGTCTTGACGTGAGAGCGATGATCGTTGTGTTGGAGTTCTTTCTTCTTCTTCTTCTTCTTCTTCTTCAGTCTTGGGTTAGGTTCCGGGTCGGCAGCCTGGGATAGCAGATGGATGTCTTTGTGCTTTTCATGTTTACATCTGTAGTCGGATGTCTTGTATTGATGTTGTTTCATGTGACTTGTATGTATTGTTGTATCCCCCATGTATGTATGTAATGGTACGATGTAATGATATCCATCTTGATAAGCGCCCAAAATGCGGTTGTGCCCCAATCACGTAAGTGTCACGTGATCGGGATAGAATCGCGTCTTGGGCCTGACAACCACGAAAGAGCTCACACAACTTACTCATACTATGCCAGAGCCCATAATGGCATTGTGGCTGCAACCGGAAGTTTCTAGCATGAATAGTTTTATGATCCCTTTGAGCCTGGGTGGCATTCCATAGGACAATCACACGGCACCCCAGTATTTCCTAGGACAACACTGGATTCTCCAGGTGCCCTGCAACCAATCCACCCAGATGTGTATTCAAGTAGCCACCTTAAGTTGAACCATTAATTAACATCTCACATCTGTCATGGATTTCACTCAAACCCAAACCACGTCTACGAGCATAGCATAGCAACCCAAGCAAAACGTAGAAGTAACTCCCAAGGGTTTGAAAATAATGCAGGTAATAGGTTCTACCTCAAACTACTTCCCAGTCCCACAATTAATAGATCCTACTCATTCAATGTGTGAGGGTTTGATCTAATGCATAAAAACTGGGTAATAAAAGGGTATGATCAAAGTGTTACTTGCCTTGCTGATGATTCGCAAAACCTAGAGACTCGTAGTAGCACGCTTCACTGTCCGGGTATTCTATCACAAGCAAACAATGGCATACATAAGCAATCAAGCAGTGATGCACAAGCGAAACTCCAAAAGATAATATCTAACCAGAAAGTTCAACTTAAGAACTCCGGTTTGCAAAAAGAATCAAATCGAAAGAAGCAACGAAACTCAAACTTCGAAAGAAACGAGATCCGATTACTAATTTGATCTAGGGTCAAATTTTACAGTAGCAAATCTTTGTTCAAGTTGGTTAAACGAAAAGAGGGTGTCGAGACGAAGATCTGGGATTTTGAATCACCTGATTCCGACTCTCGAGCGAAAAGAAAAACAAAAAACAAGATCAGGGCAGAAATCGCGATCGAAATAATCGCGGATAAATACCCCGAAAAAGAAAACAGACGAACAGGCTAACGAACAAACATTCGCTGTCTGCGGCTAACGGGCGAACAACGTTCGTTAAAACGAACGTACGGACGAACGTCCGCTAAATAACAAAACCGAAAAAAAGCCGATCTAAACTAAAAAAAACAGTTCTAGGGTTTCTCAAAAAAATGATCTATTAACCGAAAAGAACCGGCGGCGGCGGCGAGAAGACGGTGGCGGCGGCTATCTCAGCGGCGGGGTGGCGGCGGTTCCGGCGGCGGCGGCGAGTGGCGGCGGCGGCGGCTAGGGCAAGGGGCGGGGCGGCTGGGCTTGCGGGGCTCCGGGCTGGCGCTTTTAAAGGCCCAGCTAGGAGAGTCCTAGCCGGTTACGGCCCAGAGTCGGTTTCTCTTTTTTTTATGAGTCCTGGCGTACGAAAACAAACAAAAGAAATACTAAAGGGACTCCAAAAATCCCGAAATAAATTTTCACCGTCCTCTAATAATATTTAGGACAAAGTGAACATTTTTTCCTGGACTTAAATGAAATTTTGAAAAACACGTATTTTTCCTATGCAAATAAAATGACAAATAAATCCGAAAAAATACCAAAAGTGATTTTAACATTTTCCCCTCCAATATTTCTGTTATTTTGGAGAAGTCATATTATGTCTGCTCATATATTTTATTTCGAAATATTTTTAGGAGAGGAAAATAATTAAAACCAACGCTATCCTCGTACAGGTATTCGAGTAAACTCAAATACAAAACGATAGAATCCCCAACTCTCTCCGTAGGTCCTTGAGTTGCTTAGAATTTTCGAGGATCACCACACATAGAATGCAAAGAAATATGCAATGCAGTAAGATCTATGTATAACATTCCAAATTGAAAATTTGGGATGTTACATGCAGCTGGAAGGTTTTGTCGATCCTAAGAATGCTAACTAGGTATGCAAGCTCCAGCGCTCCATCTATGGGCTAGTGCAAGCATCTCGGAGTTAGAACATTCGCTTTGATAAGGTGATCAAAGCGTTTGGGTTTATACAGACTTGGGGAGAAGCCTGTATTTACAAGAAAGTGAGTGGAAGCTCTTTAGCATTTCTCATATTATATGTGGACGACATACTGCTAATGGGAAATGATGTAGAATTCTTGGAAAGCATAAAGGCCTACTTGAATAAATGTTTTTCAATGAAGCACCTTGGAGAAGCTGCTTACATATGAGGCATCAAAATCTATAGAGATAGATCGAGAAGCCTCATTGGTCTTTCACAAAGCACATACCTTGACAAGATATTGAAGAAGTTCAATATGGATCAGTCCAAGAAAGGGTTATTGCCTGTATTGCAAGGTATGAGATTTAGCACAGCTCAATGCCCGACCTCGGCAGAAGATAGAGAAAAGATGAGTGTCATCACCTATGCCTCGGCCATAGGTTCTATTATGTATGCCATGTTGTGTACCAGACCTGACGTGAACCTTGCCATAAGTTTGGTGGGGAGGTACCAAAGTGATCCCTATATGGAGCACTAGACAGCGGTCAAGAACATCCTGAACTACCTGAAAAGGACTAAGGATATGTTTCTCGTTTACGGAGGTAACGAAGAGCTCGTCGTAAAGGGTTACGTCGATGCTAGCTTCGACATAGATCTGGATGACTCCAAGTCACAAACCGGATACGTGTATATTTTGAATGGTGGGGCAGTCAGCTGGTGCAGTTGCAAGCAAAGCGTCGTGGCGGCATCTACATGTGAAGCGGAGTACATAGCTGCTTCCGAAGCAGCGCAGGAAGGAGTCTGGATGAAGGAGTTCATCACCGACCTAGGAGT
Source organism: Secale cereale (assembly GCA_902687465.1). Taxonomy (NCBI): domain Eukaryota; kingdom Viridiplantae; phylum Streptophyta; class Magnoliopsida; order Poales; family Poaceae; genus Secale; species Secale cereale. The sequence continues at coordinate 727,202,524 of LR738715.1, forward strand.
TATTCCAAGCGCGACGTGCCTGATGACTCTCTTCTGTGAAAACACTGGAGCTATTGCCATTGCCAAGGAGCCCAGGTTTCACAAGAAGACCAAGCACATCAAGCACCGTTTCAACTCCATCCGAAATTATATTCAAGATGGAGACATAGATATTTGTAAAGTGCATACGGCTCTGAATGTCGCGGATCCGTTGACTAAACCTCTTCCACGAGCAAAACATGATCAACACCTGAACTCTATGGGTGTTCGATTCATCACAATGTAACTAGATTATTGACTCTAGTGCAAGTGGGAGACTGTTGGAAATATGCCCTAGAGGCAATAATAAAATGGTTATTATTATATTTCCTTGTTCATGATAATTGTCTATTGTTCATGCTTTAATTGTATTATCCGGAAACAGTAATACATGTGTGAAATACATAGACCACAACATGTCCCTAGTGAGCCTCTAGTTGACTAGCTCGTTGATCAATAGATGGTTACGGTTTCCTGACCATGGACATTGGATGTCATTGATAACGAGATCACATAATTAGGATAATGATGTGATGGACAAGAACCAATTCTAAGCCTAGGACAAGATCGTGTAGTTCGTATGCTAAAGCTTTTCCAATGTCAAGTATTTGTTCCTTAGACCATGAGGTTGTGCAACTCCCGGATACCGTAGGAATACTTTGGGTGTGTCAAACGTCACAACGTAACTGGGTGGCTATAAAGGTACACTACGGGTATCTCCGAAAGCATCTGTTGGGTTGGCACAAACCGAGACTGGGATTTGTCACTCCGTATGATGGAGAGGTATCTCTGGGCCCACTCGGTAATACATCATCGTAATGAGCTCAACGTGACTAAGGGGTTGGTCACGGGATGATGTGTTACGGAACGAGTAAAGAGACTTGCCATAACAAGATTGAACAAGGTATTGGTATACCGACAATTGAATCTCGGGCAAGTACTATACCGCCAGACAAAGGGAATCGTATACGGGATTGATTGAATCCTTGACATCGTGGTTCATCCGATGAGATCATCGTGGAACATGTAGGAGCCAACATGGGTATCCAGATCCCGCTGTTGGTTATTGGCCGGAGATATGTCTCGGTCATGACTGCATGGTTCCCGAACCCATAGGGTCTACACACTTAAGGTTCGATGATGCTAGGGTTATAGGGAATGTAGTACGTGGTTGCCGAATGTTGTTCGGAGTCGCGGATGAGATCCCGGACGTCACAAGGAGTTCCGGAATGGTTCGAAGGTAAAAATTTCTATATGGGAAGTCCCGTTTTGGTCACCGGAGGTGTTCTGGGCATTATCCGTAACGTACCGGGACCACCGGAAGGGTTCCGGGGGTCCACCAGCCCCAGAGGCTTGCGTGGGCCAAGTGTGGAAAGGGATCAGCCCCTAGGTGGGCTGGTGCGCCTCCCACCAAGGCCGAGGGCGCACGGGAGAGGAGAGGGGGCAAACCCTAGGTGTAGATGGGCCTTAAGGCCCACCCTAGGGGCGCCCTCCTCTCTCCCCCTCCTGGCCGCCCCCCAGATGGGATCTGGGTCTGCCGCCACCCCTAGGGGGGGAACCCTAGATGGGGGCGCAGCCCCTCCCCTCCCCTATATATAGTGGGGGTTTTGGGGCTGCCAGATGCACGAGTCTCCTCTTCTCTTGGCGCAGCCCTACCCCTCTCCCTCCTCGTCTCTCGCAGTGCTTGGCAAAGCCCTGCTGGAGTGCCACGCTCCTCCACCACCACCATGCAGTCGTGCTGATGCTGGACGGAGTCTTCCCCAACCTCTCCCTCTCCCCTTGCTGGATCAAGGCGCGAGAGACGTCACCGGGCTGCACGTGTGTTGAACACGGAGGCGCCATTTTTCGGCGCTTAGATCGGATTCGACCGCGATCTGAATCGCTTCGTGTACGACTCCACCAACCGCGTTCTTGCAACGCTTCCGCATCGCGATCTTCAAAAGGTATGAAGATGCACTCCCTTGTCGTTGCTAGTAATCTTCATAGATAGATCTTGGTGATGCGTAGGAATTTTCTTGATTTTCTACAATGATCCCCAACAGTGTTGTACGCACGAGACGGCAGATGAAAAATGCATGATCGGCCGGATGATCCCAATCATTTCCCAAGCAAAAATCTCCTGTTTAGAATCTTTTGTGGCTTTTTTCCAAAGTGGAAAAAGCTGCAAAAGCATAAGCAAAAGTCTAAACAAAGAGGGTCTAAGACTATTGAAAGTTTTGCTATTATAACATATATTATTTTCCTTTTCTTGGAACATCATAATTGCTTCAGTGCGTTTCTTTCGCACTGGTTTTGATGTGGATTGTTAGATGTACTTCTTATTCATAAAAATCACTTCACATTAACTTGTTTGGTTTGGGTAGTTCAATATATAGAAGTTGACTGGTTTTAAAGTTGATTGACAAAAACAAGTCAATAAGTGTAGGGACCGAAATGGAATTTTCTACAAATCGATATAATTATGTAATTAAGTTACCACCATTGGCTCAAATAGACACGGGCATACCGCTCGAGAAGAACGGTACCTATCTTACAAACCAACAAGGAAAAGACGCATGCATAACATGACATAGTGCACGCACTCATGATAATCAAACCCTGGACCTATTTACACTAGCTACGCTTTCTCCCACATGCAGATTTGAGGAGCTCTCGCGGCACGAAAGGGCAGCTTGCCTCTAGGTGCCTACGTACACTCCTCGGACGCCATTGGAAGCATTAACATACGCGGAAGGGGCGAGCGAGGAGGCAATCCACGTGTCCCTTGTTACTGTGCAGAGGTGAAAAAGGAAAGAAGCGTGTTTTTTTAGCAACAGAAAGAAGCGGAGGAGAGAAAAGCGATGGAGGCTGATCGAGAGAGGGGCTCGTCTTCCCACCCCAAGTGACGGCTAGGGTTGCTGCTGCCGTCGCCGCCGCCCCAATCCGGCTCCGCCCGCCTCGTCTCGCCTCACAGAGGAGGTAGAGTTTCTCTTCCATGGCTGGCAGAGGAGCCATCGTCCCCACCGACACCCGCTCCCACAGCCTCATCCTCAGCACCCACACCTCCGACGACTACCCCAACCACCTCATGCTCGTCGACGCCGTGCTCCAGTTCCCGCCGCGCTTGGCCGCGGCAGCTGTCACCGAGGGCCGCGCCGCCCCGGCCCCGTTCGTGACCACCGTTCACTCAACGCCTCATCAGGGCGAGGGCAACCACGCCGGGTGTCTCCCGGAGCTGCTCCGCCCATCTTCGCCCACCTAGCAGCCCCTCCACGCCGGCTGCCCAGAGTTGCGCCGCACACCGCAACAAGGTAGCCTCCCTCCTTGGCCCTTACTCCTCATTTCTTCCACCATCTTCCATCCCCCTTCTCCCCTATCCCTTCTACAACGAACTGCTATGGTTGGCACAAATTAGTACTTTTGTGTGTTCTGAATTTTTTTGGATTCCCTATGGATACACTCTTGCGTGATTAGTAAAGGTTTGTACAGATGATGTTGATTCATGAAGTACGTTCTAACAAATTGCAATCATGTGTGTTCTAATTTTTGGCCACGCCGTGTCACGTCGAGGCTCATCTATAGAAATTCAAGGATATGGATGGCATGTGCTGCATTAAGCAGGGCACTTTTAAGTTACTTTCTACAGGATGATCATTCCCAATATTTAGTCTTCATTGCTCTGTTCCATTGCAGAACGAATCCTTTTGCTTGGCACAGTGGAAAAAACATTGCTTAGCTCAAGTTTAAATATGTTCCCCAATATAAGAATCTATCTTCTAGATTGGCTATATGGAGCAGTTAGTTGTTGTTCATTGCTGGTTATGAACGATGAGTTCTTTGCCATGGGCACCCAGGGCAGGCACTCCAAGACTATTACCATCGCCACCCGTTGTCCACATCGATGTCGGTGAGGAAGAAATACACGGAGTTACGCAACCAACTTCGATCCCCATCAACATTAGGTACAACCTTGGACTAGGCGATACCATGAACAGATCTCAGTCAAATGATTTATGAGTGACTACTACTCTTTACTTAATGTTTGGATCAGAAAATAGTATCTAGCTTCAGTTAAGTTAACCATCAATTTGTTTCAGGGTTAGTCTATTCTTATCCCATGTTAAGAGGAAATATGTACTATAAATTAAGTGACACCATTAAATAATCTGGATCCAGATAACAAAGAAGAATTACAAGTTTGATAAAGCATGGGGGATCAGAATTACAAATGTTGTAAATGAATGATTGATTGGTCATGTGGGTTATACTCTAATCGATTCCAGTGTGTGAGACAACAACCAGAAGCATACCTATCTTCATACTGGTTTATTCTTTGATCCCTTAACTCTAGATAACTGATGTGGATTATTTGAGGAAACAAACATGTCAACAGTTTAGTTAATATTGAATTCATTTCGGTGGCTTTGTTTGTAAAGAAGCCATTACCCATTCTACTTCAGTCTAAGCTGAGTATATGCTTTAATATATTTCTTTAATGAAAAGCACCAGAATGTTTCTTAAAAGTTATCATATTTATATTATGACATATGACATATTTTATTCTCAAGTAAACCACAAAGTTTGGATGTATACTGCAAAGGAAGTGCTCATATCTAATGTGCATCAAATACTTAGGCCAGTGGGTGGCTGATTTTTGTTGCTCTTAGTGTGTTTGATTTATGATGATTTTGCAATCACACCAATAGTGTGTGACAATCTGAAGTTCCTCTGTTTTCTTGTACTACAAGAGTTCTGGCGATTTGTACTGCTTGGCTGCAAATTTATGCTCTTTGCATCACCATACGGATAGTGGTAAGAATGCAGCAGCAAATCTGACAGTATTTCACCAATGGCAATCTTGCTTTCTTTTATGGTTGCAGGTTGGGTTTGTTCTTCTGGCATCACTCATGGTTCTCATCAGAACCTTACTAAATGATGGCAAATGGCATCTCTAAATTTATCATATGAATTATGACGTGCTTCGCTACTGACCTACTGTGTGGGAAGGGTATCCTTTCACCAGAGATATAGATTTTAAATATGCTCCATTTCGTTCAGGTCTTTGTTCTCTCCATCCTTTTACCAGAGCTATAGATTTTAAATATGCTCCATTTCCTCAGGTCTTTGTTCTCCATCCTTGATTTATCGGTGTCCACTGGGGCTGCTCATGAATTACAGAATTTAGGCTTATAGTAGGATGAACTTCCTTCAAAATCAACAATAGAAAAGTTTTGGTTAATAGCAATTTTCAACAGTCAACACCCTATATATTTTGTTTTTTGGATGTTTGGGTATTGGCCTGTATGCTTTGTTTGCCTATATTCTCTGTTTGGAACCTTCTATTCTCTTTTTGTCATGGTCTGAATTAATGGATAATCTTTTTGTCTCTTTAGCAGGTAGTTCTCATGTTACAAGGTGTGTGGGCAAACACTGCACTGTAGGCGATCAAGTCCTTGCAGGATAGAATGTGTTCTTTTATTCTAGGCTTACAATGGCGAGTAATCAACGGTGAGGAGCATGCAGGTATGTACTTCGTATGAGAGGCTAAGATGGGCATGGCGACATTGATCATGGTAGTTGGTTTTGCTAGATTTCATGCTTCTATCTATCCATGCTATCTCCAGCAATGCGTACTCTTTTCATCTATCTTCCAATTGGCTAGAGACTTGGAATAACGAAGGGAACTTTCTCCGCTTTGTGTTTTCACTCTTCTCAGAATTTATGCTAGGTGTATAGACATGTGTGCCATCAAATCCATTAACCGTCGCGCAAGGGGCGGATGCGGGCTATGCCACGTAGGGATATTTACTGTCGTAGAGATTGCTTGTTTACTCGAGATAACACCTCCCCTTACTGTGCAACGTCGACAGATAGAAAGAACAGGGAAAACGCATGGATTAGCAAGGGCATCTTGCCCTCTTCCATCTCTCACACACAGCCTGCTCTCCTCGGTCCCCACCTAGGGTTGCCGCCGCTGCCGCCCCATCGCCCCTCTGGTTCCCCCGTACCATGGTGCGGCTCTGCGCCTCCCCACAACCCTGACAGCAAGGCGTCGGTAAGAGGTAGAAGGCAGGCGGTGCCGCGAGCTCTCATCGCGAGCAAGCCGTGGGAGGACGAGGTCGATGCGATCGTCAGTGCCTCCTCGCCAAGGGAGGCCATGAGCGAGAGGAATGAGGCGTCGTCGGCTCCGCGACCTCGCCCACGACACCTGGTCCCGCTTCGCCTCTAGTCCAGTCACACTACCCCCGCCCCACGGCATCGTCTGCGTCGATTTGAAGCCCCTCGACGAGAGCGAACCTCCCACCGTCGGGCTCCACGGCCTACTCACCCTCCCCTGGCTCAGCCATTGATTGTATTTTTGCTTGATGCAGTGGAGTGCGTGTGTGGTGCTCGACTGATTGATTGTGTCCTGCAAGAGCCATGGACCACGATGGTGGGTCAGGTGACGGGGTTGTCGCTTTGCACGAGTACGCTCAGGATGGTGCTCCTGCTATTCTTGTTTCGCTCGGATTGATCTTTCCCATGGAGGTAGTACTGGAGTTGTTGCTTCTCTTTGTGTTTTTTAGGGTAAGCTTCTCTTTGTGTTTTGATTCATGGTGTTGCTGCTTGTGTGTTTGCTGATGTGTGTTTTGTGTTGCCCAGGTTCCTGTGAGTTCAGCTGGTTGTTTGTTCTCATTCCCGGATCGAGAAATGGGTGTTCCTTTTAGTTTCATCCAAGTTGAACTTCGTCTGCCATTGAGGTGCGGTTTATTCTCTACATGTATGCATGTGCTGCTCTAGTGCTGTTTTATTAGTTACTTTTGTGGTGGGTTCGTGCTCGTCACCTATTCCTTCTTATTTCTCATGGTCGTGTTGCTCTGTTTGTGATGTAGAGCAGTAGTGTAGGATTGTTTCTAGCATAGCATGTTGATTGCTAAGTGCTTTGAAATTTTGCATTTTTTTCTCAGGATTACTGTGATTCGCAGCAGTGTTCATGTTCAGATTGTGGCATGATGATGACTATGGCGCAGGCCAAGGGCATGGTTGTGTCCTGGGAGCTTATTTCGATGACGGCGACCGTTTGCTTGCCTACTATGGCGACCAACATGATTTGGAGGTTAGAAGGTTGTAGGTCATGGCACCCAGTAGACAACTCTTATTCATCACACATTTGGTGATCGTCTGCAATCTTGGGTCCCCTTTGTTTTCATATTTGATTTAATATTTCAATTTATAATCAATGAGTCTGCCTTTCTGATCGCTCTATTTTTAATCAGCTCTAAATTCTTAAGGGATCTGTCTTTCAGTATGCATATGTTACAATTCATCGAATGCCTAACTTTTGAATGGCACGTGCAGGTTCTGTGTACTGCATGTCGAATGGTCTCAAATCTCTATGAGAATATGACGGATGGAATTGACTGTTGAAATTCAGTTCATTGATGTCGAGTGGCTTTATGAGGACAATAAGTCAAAATGTGATTTACCACATCTATACACTTCTGTTACTTAGCAACAAATATTACAGGTTCATATTTTGATATTAGGATTAGAGATTATCTTTCTTTGCCATACATGTTATGCTTAAGTTCTTAGAAACAAAATAAAAAATCTTTTCATAAAGCCATTAAGGAACAAAAAAACTGAAACCCTTATAAATAGCAACATAATGACATCTAAATATGTACATATAGTTTTGGTAATCTCTTCTAGAAACAATATGCAGCTTGTTACATTAGGTTACAACTCTCTCTATACTTATTGCTGCTATAAACAAGTTGTTGACCTTGCTCTGTTTCCTTTCTTGGTTGAATTTGCAGACTAGGACACACATCCTGCTACATCCCAAAGTTTTTTTTCTGGACATAGCGATGCTGAAAGAATCAGAAAATTCAGATTTAATCCAAATATAGGACACTTTTTTTTGAATTTTTGCCGTCGTTGGTCGTCGTTACCGCTCCTTCCCTCCACGTCGAAGACCTTATGGTCGAGCTCGTCTCATGGTAGTCGTCGAACTCATCTGGATTGAAGATCTATGTGCAATTTGGTTTGAATATCGCCCTTCCCTGATCTACCCTCTCACTCTCCTACCCACCATGGGAATTTTTGGCACATATTCGATCCAAATGCATGAGTATTCCTGAGATCTTTCGATGATTCTGCTAGCACTTCAATATGAAGCTCTGGAATATTGTTATGATTTTGTTAGCACTACCATGCACTGATTAGGTCACTTGTTGAGTTATTCCAGAATCTATTATTCTTTTTTGCATTGAGTTTCTCTGGTTGAAACTGTCACCTGTGCCTATGTCTAATAATTCTAAAATATATCAATATATCTGCTCCGTCTAGAGAGAATAGGGGGCTGCTCGGGCATGGAGCAGCCGGGCATGTCAATATAGTTTGGAATCTGGGAAAGGGAGTGTTCTGCACCTAGGTAAATTATCTACACGGTACTCCAACTTCTCAAAATATGCATGTTTGGAGATTAGTTTTTATTTTCTTAAGATCTATATAGAATTTTTGTCTGAATAACTAAAAGTATTTATTCACACTACTTTGATTTCTGAAAATTTTGGTCAATTAAAGATATATTCCATTTTCTTTCAGAATAGGATGTACTTTCCTTACAGGACATACAACATGGATAAGAATGCGTACATAACATCTTTTCACACATAGATTCAAGCTTAAGGCTTTGGACAGGTTTGAGGATACATTTGGTCCCTTTGATTGTGGCTCTATATTTTTCAGCAAGTCAAGCAGGGTGTGCACAGTTTCTTGCAAAAACATAGTATAGATGGAAATGTGACAAGAGTGGAGCTGCCAGTTAGGGTTTTTAACCTGCTTTTGATCTTGTGTAATTACAATCTGTCCAGTCCACTTACAAATTAAATATATTTTTGCGAAAAATTCACTATAAGTTGGCTGCCATGGACATGCAAATTCATGCATGCTCTGACTGAACTCTGTTTCATGCAAATTCATACATGGTTTGCATTTTTTGGTAGGAATTTTAAGCTCTAAAGACATAATTATTCAGACTGCAAGTTTTTTGTTTTGGGTTTCACAAAATAGGACAGTTAATCTTGAATCTATGCGTGCAAGACTGGTGACATTTTACAGGACAACAACATCTATAATGCAGAAAGTCGATCCATCGTGCAAGATTTGGTTCGTCTGCAAAGAGCAGTTAATCTGCATCAGGTAAAAAACTTTTGAAGTTGTTGCTTTGTGAACAAAATTGGTGACTAGTAAAAAATGAAGCTTCCAAAATCATTTAGCCAGTGTTTTTAGCAATCTATTCTAGGAAACTGACTCATTTCCATTGTAGGGACACAAAGTTTATATCGCATCATATGTTGCTACTGCATCGTTGCTCCCTAATCCAAGCAATGAAATTATTCAGCTATCATCTCACCAGGAAGAGGTTAGTCAGATGATTCAATAACATCTTCTGATTTTTCAAATATTTAAGCCTATTCCATATACCACTTCATTAGGTTATCTGATGATTCGGTTAAAGGTTTCAGTTTTCATTACATTTTTATGCTTGGAGCTTTTTCATTTTTTGTTGTTGGCATTTGAGTTAATTTGATTATTGTCCCAAACTGTGTTAGATGTTCCACGAGATGGTCCAATGGTCCTGTTAGTTTTGTTTCATGTTCCTGTTTCATGTAGCAGTGTACTTTGTTAGTTCTGTTCCAAGTTCTTGTTTACATGTATATTCATTAATTTCCCCATTTGAATCCCCTTAATTAGTAAGGTGGTCAGTTCACAAGGTTGGGTCCTCCACAAGAACTCGAGAAAGGCATCATACATTCCATGTTCTTATTTACATGTATACTCATTAATTTCCCCATTTGAATCCTCTTAATTAGTAAGGTGGTCAGCTCACAAGCTTGGGTCCTCCACAAGAACTCGAGAAAGGCATCATACATTCCGTCTGCAAGACACTGACAACTTTAGATACAATCTATTCTTAGGAGACATGCTGAATAGTGCCTTCCTCCGTCAGTTAGCACTGAAAGCAGTTTTTGACTCCAGTTGATGTCTACACAATTTATGGCTTATTGAATGGTATGGTTGCTTCGCAGGACATGTCTTAGAATCCACCATGTCAAGAACTGGTAGCCAAGATCTCCATGGAACAGGGTGGCATTTTCGCCTCATATTTCGTGGTGATTTTATTTTACAATTAGAGCATTCAACTTTAATACCCTTTAAACTTTCCGTTGATATGCTCTTATTGTTTTGGTGTAGCACTTCATGTCACAATTGAATGGTGAATTCTTACCGCGGAAACCTGCATCATATACTAATTCATTACTTCATGAGTATGTGTGAGCTCTCTCTTTTTCTTGTTCTATCTCATGCCTTCCGGTGTTCTATGTTTCAGATGCCCTAATCTCTTTGTATTTGAGTGTCGTTTATTTAGCTATTTTCAAATTTGTAGCGCAACTTCTTACATGCCATGTTCATGTGTTACCAAGATAGCAAGAAAACAAGTGTAATGGACGCTTGCCAACCTGGCACCGCCCAACTTCCTCTCAAGAGACGCCACCAGGTGGCGCCCCAACCCCTAGTAACAACATCAAGAGTCGTGGAAGTTCCAACAATAAATTCTAAACATTTGTCCTTGAGAAGCAGACAACTATGCCGCTCCGCAAAAGCCATAGTGGTCGCTGCCGTGTGGACACTTAGTCCATCTAAGAGCTTGTACTCAAAAATCAGCTTGAGCCTGTGACGCCCCCGATTTGACCGTACACTAATCATGCACGCAAATGTGTACGACCAAGATCAGGGACTCACTGGAAGATATCACAACACAACTCTAGACACAAATTAAAATAATACAAGCTTTATATTACAAGCCAGGGGCCTCGAGGGCTCGAAAACACAAGAGTCAGCGGAAGCAATAATATCTGAGTACAGACATAAGTTAAACAAGTCTGCCTTAAGAAGGCTAGCACAAAAATAACAACGATCAAAAAGGCAAGGCCTCCTGCCTGGGACCTCCTAACTACTCCTTGAAGCCGAACTCCATGTAGAAACATCCTCGGGATCTTCTGGCTCCTGGACTCCACCGATCTGGTTGCATCAACCAGGAAGAAGAAAGAAGGGGGAAAAGGGGGAGCAAAGCAACCGTGAGTACTCATCCAAAGTACTCGCAAGTAAGGATCTACACTACATATGCAATGATATATGTGTAAAGGGGCAATATCTGTGGGCTAAACTGCAGAATGCTAGAATAAGAGGGGGATAACTAATCCAATCGAAGACTACGCTTCTAGCAACGTCCATCTTGCAGCAGAAGAAGAGAGTAGCTGGAAGTAACAAGTATCCTCGCTTCTCGCGGCCTCCATCTTGCAGCAGTAGAAGAGAGTAGATGGAATAGTAACAACTATCAAAGCTTCTGGCAGCCTCCATCTTGAGTAGCAGAAGAGTTCACCAAGTAACATCGTATAGCATAATCCTACCCGGCAATCCTCCCGCACATCACCCTATGAGAGAGCAACCACCGAGTTATATCTGGAACTTGTCTGGGTGTGTTTTATTAAGTATCCAGTTCTAGTTGTCATGAGGTCCGAGTACAACTCCGGGTCGTCCTTTTACCGAGGGACACGGCTATTCGAATAGATTAACTTCCCTGCAGGGGTGCACCACATAACCCAGCACGCTCGATCCCATTTGGTCGGACACACTTTCCAGGGGCATGCCCGACCTCGGAAGATCAACACGTCGCAGCCCTACCTAAGCACAACAGAGAGGTCAGCACGCCGGTCTAAGTCCTAAGCGCACAGGGGTCTGGGCCCATCGCCCAATGCACACCTGCACGTTGCGAGGGCGGCCGGTGAGCAGACCTAGCAACCTCCATTACTAAGGAAGTTGCGTTACGCGGTCCAACCCGGCGTGCGCCGCTAAGTCGCTGACGTCAAGAAGGCTTCGGCTGATACCATGACGTCGAGTACCCATAACTATTCCCACGTAGCTGGTTAGTGCGTATAGACCAAATGGCCAGACTCAGATCAAATACCAAGATCTCGATAAGCGTGTTATTATGAAATAACCGCGGACAACGACCAGGGCCAGGCCCACCTGTCTCCTAGGTGGTCGCAACCTGCCCTGTCGCTCCGCCACAAAGTAACCATCAGGGGGCTGTCGGGAACCCAGGCCCACCACTACCTGGGTGGAACCACCTGCCCCTTCAGCCCCCATCTCCGAAACATCATCATGTGTATGTAAGTATGTATATAGTATATACCCGTGATCACCACCCGAGGTGATCACGGCCCGATAGTATAGCATGGCAGACGGACAAGAATGTAGGGCCACTGATGGAATACTAGCATCCTATACTAAGCATTAGGATAGCAGGTACGGGTATCAACAGATGTAGCAACAATGACAGGCTATGCAACAGAATAGGATTATTCAATAGCAGTAACATGCTACACTACTCTAATACAAGCAGTAGAGAGAAGAATAGGCGATATCTGGTGATCAAGGGGGGGGGCTTGCCTGGAAGCTCTGCAGACGAAAGGAATCTTCGGAAGCGTAGCCGTAGTCGAACACCGAAGCATCAATGGTCTCGGGGTCTATCACAGTATCGGAGTCTACCGAAAAATAAGCAACGAAGGGGAAACAAATAAATAACAGAGCAAACAATAGCATCACAAAGCATAACATGGAAATACGCGGTGCTACGTGTGACCTAACGCAGTAGGAGGTGATACTGGCAAGGATGAAACACATCCGGGAAAGTATTCCCGGTGTTTCGCGTTTTCGGGCAGATGAAACGGAGGGGGAATGTTGCACGTTCGGTATGATAGAGAGGTGTGGCGGACGAACGGACCGCGTGTCCAGATTCGTCTCGTCGTTCTGAGCAACTTTCATGTATAAAGTTTTTTCATCCGAGTTACGGTTTAAAAGATATGATTTTCTAAAGTTTTTATTAATTTCTGGAATTTAATATTAATTAAATTAATTCGAAAAGGATTTATGACATCAGCATGACATCATGCTGACATCAGCATGGTTGACTGGTCAACCTGACCAGTGGGTCCCACTGGTCAGTGACGCAGTATAATTAGCTCTATATTTAATTAACTAATCCTAATTAGTTTAACTAATTAAAGTTAACTAGATTAATCACAATTAATTAGTTTAATCTTAACATTATTTAATTTAGTTAATTATCCATTAGGTTAATTAAAGACATGATTAATTAGATTAATTATCTAGTTAATTAATTAATTAAAATTATTAATTATTTATATTTATCTATCTATTTTATTTTTAACATTTTTATTAAACGTTCTGGGGGTGGGGCCCGTACGTCATAGGGACGGAGGCCTTTGCGGGCGCAGGCGCTAACGGGCGAAGCGGAGGAGGCCCATCGGGCACCCGCCTCCAAGGGAATGAGGTCGCGGCCACGGGGGTGGTCGCCGGAGTGCGGCCGCGGCGAGCAAGGCGGCCACGCCGTGGGGGTGCTGGGGCGCGGGTTCGCACGCCCGAGCTCGCAGGGCACGGGGTGAGGGAAGAGTTGAGGCTCGCTGGGCGCGGGGCTAGGCACCCAGGGGCGGCGACGCGCACGGAACACGGCCGCGCCGAGCGCGGCACCGGCGGGCAGAGGCGAGCGGTGGGGGTAGCCGGCAAGAGTGGGGCGGGCATGGTCGACCACGGCGGGGCAGGGAGGCCGTAGCGGGGCAGGTGCGGGAAGGGGCCAGAGTGGCCAGAGAGGCGCGGTGCGCGCGCGCCCGCGAGCGACGCGCGGCGAGGGAGAGGTGAGCGCGAGCGCTCGTGCGCAGGCAGGACGACGCCGACGCGCGGTGACCGGACGAGGAGAGGGGGGGCTCACTGGGTGGCGTAGGGATCGCGAGCAGCGGTGTTCGGGGGGGTGGTCGAGGACGACGGCGACGTGGAGG
>LR738715.1:727218094-727228680 GCA_902687465.1 Secale cereale
TGGGCCGGTTGGCCACCTGGGCCAGTTGGTCCAGTGGAGGGGGCGGCTTCACCCTTTTCTATTTTTTTTTTGTTTGTCTTTGTTTTTATTTCATATAGTTTCTACTTTTGTGTTTTATTATATTTTGGTTTATATTAAATATAAAAGGTTATACCTAAAACAGTATTAATACACATGCCACTACCACCATAACTTGCACAGCTAAATAAAATAGTTTAATATTTTATAAATTTGAAAAAGGTAATTAATTAAATATTTTGTTGCCGTTTTCAAATTACCCCGGTGTATTTAAACTCTTTACAAAATGTGGTTTCAACACCAATATTATTTGTGATTTATTATCTACAACTTGAACATTTTAGATTTGATATTTGAAAACTTTTGTCGTTTGACTTGATTTTGAATTTTGAATTCGAATCGGTTTTCAGCTAACGCGAGATATCAACAGTAACCGTGGTGACGTGGCGTCATTAGGACACATTTACTATAGCTTAATTATCCGGGCGTGACAATTCTCCTCCACTACAAGAAATCTCGTCCCGAGATTTAAGCGGTGGAGAAAGTGGGGGGGGAGTGATGGTAGCGAAACCTTAACGAGTCTTCTCGATCTTGACTGCCCTTTCGAAGACGTTGATCCTCTTCGTTAATTTCTTCATTTCTCTGCTTCAAGTCATCGTGATCATGTCGTCATCCTTTCTTCGGGATCTCTATCGTCCTACGAACGCGACCAGGGGGAAAAACTCCGAAAGAACGCAACTCCACAAAGCTGGGTATCTGACGGTGAACTCAATGGGATATACTCGAGGTACCCCACGAGTTGTATTTCAGTGTATTTGTTGAGTGCAATATACGGTGGTACCAAAGTTTCAAATGGGTAGGCAATCATTCGATGCCTAGACAGCAGCTGGAATGGGGGCAATGCACAACGAGAATAACATGGTGTTTGATTCCAAGATGAATAATGGTATAGAATTTAGCTCATGAATCACATACGAAGCCAGGTGCAAAGGATACATTAGAATCCGGGTTATAAAGAAGAGTCAGGTTTCGATCCAGTGGACCTGCGGGTTATGGGCCCACCACGCTTCCAATGTGTCGTGATCACCTTCAACACGTTGACTTCTTCTGAGACATCAACGGAGTTTATGATGAGAAATACCCTCCTTGTCCTTGATGATTTTTATTATCATCGACAACACCCTTGACTCCCTTTCATCGCGAGCTTGTCCACGTTATGATTAAAACTTACTCTCTAACTTGTAATATGTTCTATCTTGAAGTATTACCATCTTTTATGTCAAGAATGTTGCGAGACTGCTCCACCGCATCAGAATTCTTGGTATAGTGATACTACTCCCCATCACCATTCTTCCTTGGTCCTCGTGTTGTTTTCAACCAGGATACCAATATGCTAAAGATGCTACTTGAGTTCTGTACTTCTAGCAACCTATTGCTTTGGAGTTAACGATCGACAGTTCGTTCTTAGACTGTTGGTTATTGAATCATCACTCTAACATTGATCTTGCTGCCTAAGGTCATATTTCGGGCACACCTTTCAACTGATGATTAATGGGGTATGTTTTCCTCGAGCATACAACATTATTATCAATTGAATTGACAAGTGTCATCTTCTTGTTCACATTATTGTGGAAAACCATCCGTTTGGAATTCTCGATGGATTGCCGCTGAGCCCATCAACCACCTCCTCATCCTCTCCTTGGTTTAATGATGAACTATTGTTTCGGGAACCCGCTCCCTTAGTTCCTTCCCAAGAATCTTGCAATGTCATTTCGTCGATTTATGTTGCACCTTTTCTTCTCAAACATCCCGAGTCTGAGGTATCATGACACCAATCGGATCTGAATCTCGATCAGATATGATGGTTGGGACAACTTTCCAGCAGTTATAATGTTGGTCCTTTAATGACCCGGTAATATGATGTCATGCCTAGCACCGCTGGCTGGAGGACCCATCATTATAATTTCTTTTGCAAGGATATCCATTCTTTCAGGAGGAAATTGTAAGACTTATTCTATAAGTTGCTCCTGATGGATCAGCTATGTATCCAAAGTCTGACCCTTGATTGAAACACCATATCATTGCTTCCTCGCAGCATGGCTATGATACCCTGCTCATCAACAAGAACATTGGAGGCGCGATGCTAAATGTTTCTTGGTCGGTTATCCAAACATCGTTGTATGGGCAACATCTTGATTAACCCCTACCTCTTTATCTGAATGGTTGGGTACTTACTCTCCTACCCTGTATATCATGTTCTGCTTGCCCATGGGAAGCATATACTCCTATTAATCGTGTGTAATCACAATTTTCCTTTCCATTTGTTTGTTTAACCTTTCCTTGATCTACATATAATCTAAGCAGTAATAATTTTCTGCTTAGGTAAACACCATGGTGTACAACTCTATAAGTAAGACCTTGAATTCTGTTGTTGATAACATCCCGGTACTGCCGCTGGACGAGAACTTTGCCTATTGGTCCGCCTCGTTTCAACGAGCGAGAAAATGGTTCTCTTCATTCCTCGTCCTTGGTTCCGACATTGATGCCAACATAGCTGACAAGCTATCCACTCACATGCCTCCATGTCGAGGCTGTGCAAGATGTCACCACCCTTCCTATTTTCAACCCACATGGTGGGCCCATAACCCACAGGTCCCAGGCAGGAGGCCTTGCCTTTTTTATCGTTGTTATTTTTGTGCTAGCCTTCTTAAGGCAGACTTGTTTAACTTATGTCTGTACTCAGATATTATTGCTTCCGCTGACTCTTGTGTTTTCGAGCTTTTGTATTCGAGCCCTCGAGGCCCCTGGCTTGTAATATAAAGCTTGTATTATTTTAATTTGTGTCTAGAGTTGTGTTGTGATATCTTCCAGTGAGTCCCTGATCTTGGTCGTACACATTTGCGTGCATGATTAGTGTACGGTCAAATCGGGGGCGTCACAAGTTGGTATCAGAGCCAACTGCCTGTAGGAATCCCCCTTTCCAACTCCTTGGCCGAAGTTGAGTCTAGTCTTTGAAGAACAAATTTACTAACTTGTTGTGTGGCTTATGGGCCCACATCACCATTGGGTGGTATTAGGATCTTTTACTGCTCGTCTATACTCTGGGACTCTTATCTCTCTACTATTCGGGATTAATGAATTTTGCTAAATCTAACATTAGGATCTCGTTATCACTTTCACCCGGAGAGCACCTTATGATCGATGATCGTCTGCTGCACTAGAAGACCCTAAAGATACTCTTCGTTGTTAACCCGAGAACTTGTGTTCATCACCTTTGTAATTCACTGCCACCAATATATCCCTATAGATATCTGCATGCACTTGGCATTCTCATGATCATTCCTCGTCGCTCTTGTTGTTACAAGACGCCTCAAAATATTCTCCGTTGTCTCGAGAATCCTTTGAGTTACTGTCTTGCAGTTTTATTTTGCATGAAAACCCTTACGGTTGGTTCCTCACATTTATCGAGGATTCGTTCTTCTCAATTGTTCATGTGCCTCACAAAATTCTTTGGAATACTTTCTGATCTTTCGGAAATCCTTTGCAGCCGATTACTCTTGAAATTCTTGCCTGCTTGCATTATGGTTAATTCCATATGACTAGTAGTCTTCTTTAATATCCCTTGTCTTAGCCATTTTGAGCCTATTGATTCAATGTGTGCATATGCGCGCAGTCATGAGGTTATCCTTTAAAAAAATACCTTTCCGACTCAGACGTCATTCCGGACATGAGTTGGTTCTCGGCAATTCAAACCTTTATTGATTGCCCAACTAAGTGTTTTCAACTTATCCATCATTGATCAGAGCGTCTGCTTCTGATCCTTTGTTTTGGAAACCATAATTTCTTTCTATTTAAACATCAGACTAATCAGGTGATTCTTGAATCTGATGCCTCTGCATTCTTTCTTCCTCTGAGTGAGTACCGATACTCACATAAGCTCCGTTGTGGATCGCCCGATCCATTGATGGATTGTTATCCGACAGTGTCCTTCATATTCAATCACCTTATGAGTTCTTCCCCTGATACATAATGCCTTTGGTAAATTGTATCCTCTGTTTGGCCAACCATGCTCTACTTTCGAGCTGGTGTAACTGCTTTTGAAATTTGTGGTATATGTTACTAAGATGCCCGATGGGTTGAACCTATGCCTTTCGCTAATCCGTGAGAACCCGAAAGTTTTCACGAGTCATATTCTTATGGTGTTTTGCCAGATAAATTTCCAACACTACAGTTCTATCAAAGCGAGAGGTGAATGAAATGATTTGCATTAAAGAAGTGGGAGTCGACCTTGAACTTGTGTTCATGCCCATGAAAATGATGTAGACCGTCTCGGAAGCTTCTTACCAAATGATTGTCCAGCTGTATGATTCTTTCGGTATTCTTGAATTGATTCCTTACAGTTATGGTTCCGACCATGCTGTCCTTATTCAATATATCTGGAATAAATCCATTCCAAGCCTCGTCAATTTTTTACAAGGTTAAAGCATCTACTGTCATAGGTCAATGACCTAGTTCAACTTCTATCGTGTTCTACCTTCGAGTTTTACCCTCTGATATCTCGAGGATATCATGCCTTTGCACTACACCTTTTGAACTTTTGATGAAGTAATACCTTTGCTTGTCGTAATCACTCTACGGGTTCTAGGTTGCCGTCAACCGAGGACACCGTTTAGTAAATCAAATCTGCTCTAAAAATTCAACACCCCTAGTAGATGTTACTGGGAAATTTTTAAACTCAAGCTGGTTTATTCCTAGACTATCGGGTACATCCCTTGTCTAGCTATCTTTGACTGTGCTACCTCGTCCTTCTTTGGTGCACAAATTCTTCAGAGATTGAGCACAACTTACGTCGAGCTTTCAGCATCTGGTTGCTTGTTCAGTAAGGCGACTTTGATTCCGAGCTTGCATCTTTTATATTGATCCAATAACTTGCCACTTCGTCATTCCCTTGCTTGACGCAGCCGATCTTCGATTGCATCCTCTTGAAACCTCCCGACCAATGTGTCGTGATCACCTTCAACACGTTGACTTCTTCTGAGACATCAACGGAGTTTATGATGAGAAATACCCTCCTTGTCCTTGATGATTTTTATTATCATCGACAACACCCTTGACTCCCTTTCATCGCGAGCTTGTCCACGTTATGATTAAAACTTACTCTCTAACTTGTAATATGTTCTATCTTGAAGTATTACCATCTTTTATGTCAAGAATGTTGCGAGACTGCTCCACCGCATCAGAATTCTTGGTATAGTGATACTACTCCCCATCATCATTCTTCCTTGGTCCTCGTGTTGTTTTCAACCAGGATACCAGTATGCTAAAGATGCTACTTGAGTTCTGTACTTCTAGCAACCTATTGCTTTGGAGTTAACGATCGACAATTCGTTCTTAGACTGTTGGTTATTGAATCATCACTCTAACATTGATCTTGCTGCCTAAGGTCATATTTCGGGCACACCTTTCAACTGATGATTAATGGGGTATGTTTTCCTCGAGCATACAACATTATTATCAATTGAATTGACAAGTGTCGTCTTCTTGTTCACATTATTGTGGAAAACCATCCGTTTGGAATTCTCGATGGATTGCCGCTGAGCCCATCAGCCACCTCCTCATCCTCTCCTTGGTTTAATGATGAACTATTGTTTCGGGAACCCGCTCCCTTAGTTCCTTCCCAAGAATCTTGCAATGTCATTTCGTCGATTTATGTTGCACCTTTTCTTCTCAAACATTCCGAGTCTGAGGTATCATGACACCAATCGGATCTGAATCTCGGTCAGATATGATGGTTGGGATAACTTTCCAGCAGTTATAATGTTGGTCCTTTGATGACCCGGTAATATGATGTCATGCCTAGCACCGCTGGCTGGAGGACCCATCATTATAATTTCTTTTGCAAGGATATCCATTATTCCAGGAGGAGATTGTAAGACTTATTCTATAAGGTGCTCCTGATGGATCAGCTATGTATCCAAAGTCTGACCCTTGATTGAAACACCATATCATTGCTTCCTCGCAGCATGGCTATGACACCCTGCTCATCAACAAGAACATTGGAGGCGCGATGCTAAATGTTTCTTGGTCGGTTATCCAAACATCGTTGTATAGGCAACATCTTGATTAACCCCTACCTCTTTATCTAAATGGTTGGGTACTTACTCTCCTACCCTGTATATCATGTTCTGCTTGCCCATGGGAAGCATATACTCCTATTAATTGTGTGTAATCACAATTTTCCTTTTCATTTGTTTGTTTAACCTTTCCTTGATCTACATATAATCTAAGCAGTAATAATTTTCTGCTTAGGTAAACACCTTGGTGTACAACTCTATAAGTAAGACCTTGAATTCTGTTGTTGATAACATCCCGGTACTGCCGCTGGACGAGAACTTTGCCTATTGGTCCGCCTCGTTTCAACGAGCGAGAAAATGGTTCTCTTCGTTCCCCGTCCTTGGTTCCGACATTGATGCCAACATAGCTGACAAGCTATCCACTCACATGCCTCCATGTCGAGGCTGTGCAAGATGTCACCACCCTTCCTATTTTCAACCCACATGGTGGGCCCATAACCCACAGGTCCCAGGCAGGAGGCCTTGCCTTTTTGATCGTTGTTATTTTTGTGCTAGCCTTCTTAAGGCAGACTTGTTTAACTTATGTCTGTACTCAGATATTATTGCTTCCGCTGACTCTTGTGTTTTCGAGCTTTTTATTCGAGCCCTCGAGGCCCCTGGCTTGTAATATAAAGCTTGTATTATTTTAATTTGTGTCTAGAGTTGTGTTGTGATATCTTCCAGTGAGTCCCTGATCTTGGTCGTACACATTTGCGTGCATGATTAGTGTACGGTCAAATCGGGGGCGTCACAGAGCCTGTCTAGCGCGTACCTATCAACAATTGCAAGTAGATGCCGAGTCGTAACCATCACCATCTCCGATCGATGATCAGCGAGTCTAGGCGTCGTATCTGTGTATATGAAGTGCATCGGGACCTTGAAAGCATCCGCATCCATGTTGTTGATCTCGAAGTATCGAGACCAATTCTCTCTCATTTGGCACATTGTAACGATACAAAGTAGTGTAGCAAACCAGTCTACGATAGCAAAATCAAGCCGGCTGATGTGAACACTTTAAAAGCATTTTTTTAAATTATAATTATTTTTTGAAAGCACGTGTTTTGTAAAACTCTGATCCTTGTTGAAAAAATAAAAACAAATTTAAAAATAAGAACATTTTCTATAAAATGAATAAATTACAATCTTTTTTGAAAAATAAGAAAAATGTAAATGTAAAAAAATGAATTTTGAAGAAAAAATTGAAATTCAGAACATTTTTTGGAAAACCTGAACAATTTTTATAATTTTTGAATAAGCACGAACAACCACTGAAAAAAGAAAAGACAAAACTGAAAATCAAACAGCAAAACCGAAAAAACGCTACACTTACACTGATAGAAAAAAACAGACAAAAAAAATCTAAACAGAAGCTTCTAGAATGTTCCTAAACCGATAGAAACCCAAACAGCAAAACCGAAAAAACGCTGCAGTTACACTGGCTAAACATGGGCCAGCCCATCCCCGAGCGCTCCCGTTGCTCGTCTGTGCGAAAAAAAAGGGATTTGCCGGCGACTCCAGCTCGGAGCAGCGTTCCTGCGACCGGGAGGGCACTCCGCTCCATCCGCTGTAATGCAGATCCAGCTGCGAAAAACGCGGCCATGGCGGCGCCATGGATCTGGTCGCCTGGGTGGACTCCGACTCAGTAAATAAGCAGTGTCCATCATATATCAAACTGAATTAATTTGGGGTTTCTTGGTTTTCTGTTGTTTCCAGATCCAAATCCAGTTCTTTCCCGGATCGAATTGGCGCCGGGCGGGAAGGATCTATAGCTAGTCAGAGTTGCAGATCCACCTGCTCTAAGTTTGTTCATCCATCCATGATGGAATCTCCAGATCGAGATTGGTCCGAGCTGCCAATCGACATATTGTGCGACGTGCTCAAGTTGCTCGAGTGCCCAGACCTCCTCCGATCCGCCGCCGTCTGCTCAATCTGGTACAAGGCGTACTGCATGCAACGCTGCATCAGTGCTTTTCCTAGACACCAAACACCATGTCTGCTATATTGCACCGAGGCTGCCGCCGGCAGGCTGAAAGCTCTTGGCATGTACAGCCTCTCCGAGCAAAAGGCCTACACCCTGCCGTTCCCTGAACTTCCCATCAAGAACTGGATCGGCTCATCGCACGGATGGCTAGTCACTATGGATGACAAGTCTGACCTGATGCTGCTCAACCCGATCACAGGCAACACGATTGCACTCCCTCCGGTGACAACCATGGAGCATGTTAAACCTGTCCTGAACGGCGACGAGGTTCTTGAAAAGTACGAGGTGTTTTACTATGATGGAGAGCTTCCGAGGGTCGTGGACGAGGACACCAGTATACTTTCTTTGGAGGAGTATGGTCATATGGTCTACCTAAAGGCGACCTTATCGTGTAATCCATCGGTAGGTGGATGCATCGTCATGCTCATTCACCAGCCGTACGGGCAGCTCTCGTTTGTCAAGGTAGGAGACAGTAGTTGGAATTGGCTCAACATGGGTATTAACTATACAGATTGTATATACCACGACGGATGGTTCTATGCAGTTACCCATGGAGGCGCAATCGATGCGTGCAATTTAAGTGGACCGTCTGTCATCCACAAAAGATTTTTACGCAGAATAATTCGGACGGTTTCAAAATGTCACATTGTTCAGGCAGAATGGGGAGATGTCCTCCAAATCATTAGGACGGAGATTCTCGATCCTGAACGACCGGACAGTCGTACATGGATCCCTGAAATCAAAGTGTACAGGATTGATTTTGATGAGCAGAAGTGTGTCAGCATAACAGATATAGGGGACTATGCATTGTTCATTGGGAGCAGCACAACGTCTTGTTTAAGCGTGAAGGACTATCCAGACTTGATGCCAAACCATGTCTATTTCACTGATGATGACGACGGAGCACACATACTCGAGAAAGACTACCCTCCCAAAGTTGGGATTTACAACATTAAAAATAATACCACGGTGAATGTGGGTCATCCTGAACTTTGGATGAATTGGCTGCCCCCCATATGGTTGACGCCAAGTCTTGAAAAAGCGGGTACGGTTCTACTTGTCCCTTTATTCATTATAGAAAATGCTGCTTGTTGTATATCCCAATCTTTTGGCAGCATTTATTTACGTGTTTCCTAGTGCTATTAAAAGTTTTGCCATGTAAGATAGTTTTTCCTTCTCTCTTGGAACATCATAATTGTTTCGTATTGTTATTGATGTGGATTGTTAGTTGTACTTTTTATTTATGAAATTCGCTTGGTTTTGTTGAACTTGCAAAACCTAGTTTTTCCAAGGTTGATATGTTAGGTCATTTGGTCTTCTTGTTAGATGGCATAATACATGATGCTGTTTTTTTTTTTAACAAAACCTGTAGAAATTTCTTCCCACAGTATTTTTTTAGCAAATTATGAGAAGTTTTATATACAGAGTTAAAGCTAGAATAGGGCAAAAAAGAAAGGAACTGTACAACAAAGGCACAGAAAGTGCCCGGAGAGCTAGCTATGCAAAAGAATGAACCCAGACCTCAAAATTCTCATATTTTTGCCTCTTTGCCCTATGAACGACCCACTGAATCTCTTCCTTGAATTTTTCGTCAGCAAGCATATAAATTTGATCCGATGCCTTTTGAAATAAAGTCATTTTGGGTTCCAAATAGCCCTGGCGATTTAAAATTTTGCAGCTATCTGGTTGAGTTGCTCCTGGATATCACTTTAAATTGGGATCCGAGTAATTCGAACAAATTTGCGCAGCTGACAGTGGAAGAACAAACGATACCTTGTTTCCAATACCCTCAACCCACACATGACACAGGTGTAGTCTGGTATGAAAAAATTATTTCGTTACAGCATACTCTAGTGTTCAGTCAGTTGTGGATTAAGAGCCAAAAATAAATTTATGCTTCAGCTGACAGCATGGTTGGCAAAGCCATCTTACGGCTGGAATTGCCATGATCCTACCAATCAAAATTTGTTAAGCCACACATATACCAAAGCTCCTGTTGGAAATTGCCACACATCTTAATTGTCAGATAGCTGTAAGGCCAAATCTTCCATCTCCTGAAACTGAGAATATGCTTCCTCAGATAGTGGCAAGTGAAAGAGCTCAGATAAATCTTCTACCAAAGTGGTGTCCAGAATTGAAATGTTACCGTCCTTGGCCAAGGAATATAGATGTGGCCAACACTCTTCTCATCGCATTCCAGTCATCTATCCAAAACTAAATTGATTGCCCATTCTGAAAACTGCAATCAGCTCAAGTTTTGTGGAGTGGCAAAAGTTTCAGGCAGTCTCCACCATAAGGAACAGTTGGTAGTTTGCTCAGGAGGAAGCCCATACTGATCCAAACCATATTAATCCAAGGAATGTCGCGGTGATTTAGGAATTTATGCACCATTTTAAGTTTTTAAACCACTCCCTCTGTAAACTGATATAAAACCATTGGCGAACCCTCAGACGACCCTTCTAAGATAAGAGGGG
>LR738715.1:727228710-727259558 GCA_902687465.1 Secale cereale
ATCCTCAGTAGTGGTGACCCTTTGACTCTTCCACTGACTTATATATGTACCGAATGCTCATACGGGAAAGTGAACTCCTGGGTCTGGAACCTGGGGGGGTTGCTCCGAGAAAAAAAAATCCTTTCTTTCTCGTCCACTCTAGGGGGTGCGGACACACCTGCGCGGATTACAAGTGGCGGTTACAAGAATGGCGGGCAAGTGAAGAGTATCCGACGACATTCAGGGATGAATGTAGACCCATCGGGCGGGGATAATCATTCCGGTCCTGGGAGATTTAGAACTCTTCTCTAGTGATATAAACGGTCTTATATTAGTTTACAGAGGGAGTATCATTTTGGATCTTCAAATTTTGGATATTAATCAAAACAATATTAGCCCTCCTGGTCTTTAGGTTAACAGATTAAACCCCAAGCAACAAGGGGAGGGTTTTTCCTCTCCAAATCTTTCCTCCTCCAGAAGCAGTGCCTTATGTATTTATCCAGCTACACAATTATTCCTTTATACAGTTGCAAGCATGGCGCTGTTTTTCTTAGAAGAACTCTGTTTTCAATAACTATATTTGCTTGAGTCTAGAAAACTTTAAATCCGTGATTTGTGATACTACATCACCATGCTCGTGTTTGATAACTAACTCCAGCTTGTAATGGCAGGATCTCAAGATAATAACGGCGGGGCCGGTAATTCCATTGCGGTCATCAATAACCAGCTGGAGACAACAGAATTGGTATCAATAAATTGAACTATAGGCTGTAGCAGTAATTCATTCTCATGTGAAGTCCATGATAATTTGAGAAGGCATGCAAATTGTATCAATGTAGCACCTCCATCTTTTGTTTGCTGAACTTATGCTTTTGTCCATGGAACAATAACAGTAATGCATTATCATGCGAGGCCGGATTTGCTGAACCTTTTTTTTTATGTACTCAATTGTGGCAAATGCAGTGTTGGTCCTGGTGGTGCGTAGCCCACTGTATCTGGCAATGCATTCATAAGTGTAGTTTATTTGTTCAGTTATGGTTACAACATTTTCACTGACATGAGTACTAAGTACCTCCCCCATTGTAATTTTTTTGGCGAAAATCGTTGTAAATTTTCAATAGACGCACACACCAAACCCAGTATAGGTAGCCAAATATTATATGAAGATACGAAAAGAGTACACAATTTTGCCAGTGAAAATAATATAAATATATTAGCAATATATGTGCACTCTTAAGAGTATCTTGTCTGTTTTTGTTAGGACTACTTCAGATATTTGTGTGTATATGTATATGAAGGCCCAGCTAAAACCCAGAACGGGTCCTTACACTCCAACCAAGGCCACGGTACCCAAATCCCGGAGGGAAAATGGGTGTGACTATATATGTCTTGCTTGGGCGCCCCTATGTCTCCCTTATAGCGAGAACTAGGGAAGCCACGCGTAAAGGGTAGCGCCAGTTGGGTCGGCCCAGCCACACGGGAGACCACAGCCTCATTTTTTTTCGTTTCTTACTTACTTTTTGTACTTTATTTATACTTCCAAATACTCTAAATAAATATATTACAAAACAAATTACATAAACCATATGCAATAAAAGTTAACCAAGCGTTTGAAAAATATTAAATATGTATATAGATGAAATGTTTATATGTATATACAATATGTCTGAAAAAACGTTGATTAGTTATTAACAAAATGTTAATCAAAGCATTTAAAAAAGTTAATCTTATATTTCAAAAATGAAAATCATTTATTTTCAAAAATGTTAAATGTGTATAAAAAATGCTGATCATGTATTCGGAAAATCTTAACCTTGTATTGGGAAAATGTAATCAAGTTAATAAATGTTAAATGTGTATAAGAAAATGATCTCCATGTATTTAAAGATCGCTAATTATTTATTTTACAAATGTTAATCAAGCATCTAAAAGATGTTAAATGTGTACAGAAAACTTGTTCGCATGTATTTAAAAAATCATGTATTTAAAAAATGTTAATCTTAATATGAAAAATGTATTAGATATATACGAAAAAATGTAAATGTCTATGAAAAAAGTATACTTCAGGACTATGAGTATTCAAAAAATAATTATATTTTTTTGAACATCAGTACAGACACAAGCGCTCATATACACGCGCATACACTCACCCCTATGAACGCACACACGCACACCCTACCGCTATGAGCACCTCCGAAAGACTAAGCCGACATATCATCTTGAGATTTACGAAGTCATCGTAGCCACCTCGTCGTCGACGGGAACGTCTCCTCCCACTGAATGCGCATCGCCGAAAATCCTGAAATAAATCCAGGAATAAATGCGAGCACCAGGATTCGAACCCTGGTGGGCTGGGGATACCACAGTCCCTCTAACCATCCAACCACAGGTTGGTTCGCAAAATAACCATATATTTAAAAAATATTAAACATGTATATAAAAAAGGATCTGGTGTATACAAAAATATTGAATGTGTACTGAAAAACTTGACATGTATGGAACAAAATATAACCGAAGAAAATCAAGAAAAACTAAGAGGACCAACCCAACAAAAACCAAAAGAAAAAACAAAGAAACCCGAGAAAAAAATGAAAATCAAAGAAACCAATGAAAAAGAAAGGGAACAGAAAAAACCGAGAAAGAAACAAAGAAACCCGAGAATTAAAACATAAACGAAGAAAAAGGTAAAAATGAAAAATAAATGAAAACAAAGGAATATATAAAAACCTGTGAAAACCGTGAAGAAGAAGAAGAAAATGAGAGTAAGAGAAAATAAAAAAAAAATGAAGAAACCAATAAACCCAAAAAAAGCAAAAAAAAAAAAAGAGGACGAACCCTTCTCTTTTTAGACAACACAAATGGACCAAAAACCTGTTACGTGCAGCCAACGATACAACGACCAACCTGCGATAAAAAACAAACAAACGGGTTGGCCCAGCTATAATAGTACCCGCGGTCTTGCTTGACAACATGCAGTAACGTCTCGCCTCAAGCAGCCGCCAGAATGGTTCGGCCAGTGTGGATCACAGGCCTTCAGCGCTCTTTTTTCATCTTTTTCACATTTTTTCTTTTCTTTTTCGCTTTCTTGTTTTTATCTTTATTATATTTCTAATTAATCTAAAAATATCTATTATGAAAATAACTCTGGCATACAAATCTGATAAATGTTAAACATGCATAGAAAAATGTTTCTAATACGAAAATTATAGAATGTGTATGAAAAAACTAGGATTCAAAACATACATCTGAAAAAATGTTAATCATGTTTGAAAAATGTCTATGATGTATATAAGAAATGTACAATGTGTATACAAACAAGTAGGATAAAAAATTATATGGAAGAATTAAAGCTACTAAGCTAGCACTGCCACCATGCGTTTGAAGTAGTTTGGTTTGGGTGCATTCTAAGCCGACACGTGTTGGGTTTTCATTTAGTTTACTACTAGGTTTTTCTTTTGTGTTTGCTATAGTTTATATAACACAGTACGCAGATGCTCACATATACGCACATACACTCATCCATACAGACACACGCACGCGCAACCTATTCGATAACCTTTCAGATACTAAGCCGGCACGACATTTTAAGATTGACAAAGTCACATCAGGTGTCTTCGTAGTCGACGTGAATGTCTCCTCCCACCGAATGAATATCACCAGAGAGCCAGAAATAAATTCAGAAAAAATGTGAGCGCCAGCGCCTACACAGTACAATGTTCGCATACACTCACCCATATTAACGCATTCATGCACACCCTATCCCTATAATGCTATCTGCAGAGCCTGAAAAAAAATCCAGAAAAATATAAGCACCAGTGCCAACATAGTACAACACAGATGCTCAGTTATACTAACCCATATGAACAGACGCACACCCTACCCATAAAACGCCTTGAGTAGTACAAAGCGTAGAAATTGTTTTGCTCTTTTCGTCTTCTATATAAAGTTAGGTTAATTATAATGCTATACCTAGCAATCTTTTTGCATGACACCATAGGATAAGCAAATCAAAGAAAATTATGGGGCTTAATGTATTCAGGTTAGTACCATTTAGACTGTGAGAATTAGGCTTGATTTTGATTGATAATGTATGTCTAATTATGTTGCTCATGCATGCTATTTTTCATGACTAAGGGTGACATGATGTAACGGATATTACTTAAAATATCGTGTATAAAGAAATCGTCACTACACTGTAATGACAAAGATTCTATTTTTTTACTACAATATTTTCATTCATTTTTTGTTGTTTTGTGAACTAAAATTTATATGACGTTGGGTTTTTGGGTGGGCAGCCAACACCAAGCCTACAAGAGTGGACCTTTGTATAAAGGTTACTCCTTTCTATTTTTCTAATTCACTTTCTATGCTGGTTTTCCTTCTCATGTATCTTGATTTATTCACCGATACAAATTTTCATCTTGTGTAGGATGAGATATTATCTATAAAATATGATCTCTAAAATGTATATTGGAGCAATTTTCCTTCGTGATGAAGGAATCTTCATTTCATACAACTTTTGGTTGCACCAAACGGTTTAACTTTTTTTGAGTATCACTACTGCAGTATGGTCCAAACGTGACAGTCCAATCAGAGACCCCTCGACGAAATGTGTGCGATGCATTAATCGCAAATGGTGATGCTAAAAAATCGTCAAAAAAGATACAAAATGTTTGCGATGGCGGATACATCAAACACGATTCTTATTACAGTTGCGTGTGCGATGCATCACATACGCTTAATCCACAAGAACTGTTTGCGATAAAGCAGAACAACAAAAATGGGCTGCTATATAAAGGTGTATATGGTATACAGTTTGCTCGGATGAAATGTTTGCTATTAGGGAATGCAACAGAAACTGTTAGCCAGATCAAGGTGTGTGTGATATACGGCATACGGTTCACTCGAATGAACAATTTTTTATTAGGAAACACAACAAAGACGGTTCACCTTAACAAGATGTGTGTGTGATACGTCTCAAACGTATCTACTTTTCCAAACACTTTTGAAATTGTTTTGACCTCATTCTTGCATGATTTGAACTAAACTAACCCGGACTGACGCTGTTTTCAGCAGAGCTGCCTGTATGGTTTTATTGTGTGCAGGAAAACGGATTTTTAGGTATCTCAGAAAATTCCACGAAAAATCACAGAAAATCCACGCACCCGAAGGAACCTGGTGCCAGAAGAGGGGCCAGAGGGGGGCCAGGGGGGCTCCAGGCGCCCTGGTGGCGCGGCCCACCCCCTAGCCGTGCCGGGAGGCCGCCTGGGTGGGCCCCACCTCCCCTGGTGCCCTACTTTGACCCGTATTTTAGCTCGTGACGGAGAAATCCCAGATCAGAAGTTCTTTTCCCAGTTTTCGTCGCGGAGCCGCCGCCACCCTCTGTTCTTCTTCGGGAGGGCTAATCTGGAGGCTGATTTGGCCTCCGGAGAGGGGAGATCGTCGCCATCGTCATCATCATCACCACTCCATCCTCCCTCCATGACTTCTCCTTTCATGTGTGAGTAATTCCCTGCTGTAGGCAAAGGGGGTGGTAGGGATTGGATGAGTTAGATCATGTAATAGTTTGTCAGATCGTTGGGGGCATGTTGCCTATCATCTACTATGGTGTTTATCATCTTTGCTTCAACTTGTTATTCTTAATGCTTATCACTTAGGGCCCGAGTGCCATGATTTCAGATCTGAACCATATGTGTTTGCATGAATATATTTGTGTTCTTGATCCTATCTATGAGTTGTTTGCACCTATTACGGTTCGGAACCGGCGATCCCAAAAGTGATAGCTTGGGACATCAAAGGGGACGGTCCGTAGTTTGAGGATTACATGTATCCATTGAGTTCATTGCTTTGTTCCGGTGCTCTTTGACAGGAGCACATTAATCTCCATAAGTTCCTTTTGGCCCCGTTCGTAGCGGGATGGTAGGACAAAAGATGTTGTGCAAGTTCTTATTGCAAGCACGTACAACTACCTATGGGATACATGCCTAATGTTTGATATTTGCCTAGATGATCATTACTTTTCCGTGTGCCTTGCCCCAAGTTAGAATCATGATATATCTCATCCATGCAGTGCCCAACCATCCATCTCCCGAGCCTACATTGTTTTAAATCCTGCTAGTTACTAGTTGCTACTTTTGCTATTTACTTTTGCTGTTTACTTTTACTATCACCACCATCACTATCATATCACCGTTACCACTTATCTTTTGTTGCAAGTAAGTATATTTCAGGTGCGGTTGAATTGACAACTCAACTGTCAAAGCTTATAAATACTCTTTGGCTCCCCGTGTGTCGAATCAATAAATTGGGTTATTCTTACCCGCGAAGACTATCTCGATCCCTTACGTTGAGGGTTATCAAGTACCGTTTTCTGGCGCCGTTGCCGGGGAGCATAGCAATATTTACAAGTCTACTTGAAGTATCCTACCTGCTGCACTTCATCCGCTATGGGTAAGAAAGGAGACCCCAAGGTTTCGATCTTACTATCCACTACAAGAAGAGGTACTGTTTTGAACACTAGTGCTACACTTGATTCACCTTCTGTTATGAGTAAGTTTGCCTCACCGCCACCACATGATGCTCCTACTGAATCTGCTACTATGTCCGATACTTTTGATGACGCTTCTACTACTCTTGATGATATTAATTCGCTTGGTTATGCTCTTGAGAAACAGATCGCTGCTGCAAAAAAAAATTTGGAATTGAAATTCCTGTTACTCGCTATCCTATATATTGGTGGAACTTATGATTATCCTGATTTGAGTAAACTCAAGGAGAGACTCCTTGATGATGATTACTATATGCTTGATGATGATTTATGCAGGGAACTGACAGAGTTTGCCGGCTCTGACCCTGAAGCTATTAAGAAGCTGTTTGAAAAACACTCTTTGAAGAACAAGACCGTTCCTGATCCTGAATTTGCTACATCTCCTATATGCATTGATGATCCTGATTATGATTTCTCTGTTGATCTTTCACTTATACCTATGGTTGAAGCTGACCCCTTTTATGGCAGAGAAAATGATGATGTTATTACACACCTGACCAAACTCACTAAGTTGGGTGGCTTGTTTACCACGGATGAGAAGATACGAAACTTTTACGTGACCAAGCTTCTTCCTTTCTCTTTGAAGGAAGGTGCTAAAACATGGTATGATTCACTCCCATGTGGTTCCATTAAGAGTCCTCAAGACTTAGCCTACTCTTTTGTTGATAAGTACTTTCCTGCTCATATGCAACATGCTGCTTTACAAAGAATTTATAACTTTAAACAGTTGCAGGATGAGCACCTCCCTAAAGCTTGGGGGAGGTACTGTGGTCTGATCCGGGCTAGACCAAGACATGAAGTCCCTAAAAACGAATTAATCGATATATTTTATGTTGGTCTAACTGATGAATCCAGGTCCTATTTGGACAGTTGTGCTGGTTGTGTTTTCAGGAAATTAACACAGGACGATGCAGAGGATTTGATGGGCAGGATTGCCAAAAACCATGAAGATTGGTCCGTCCCTGAACCACCTCCACCACCAAAGAAGAGGGGCATGTTTGTTCTAAGCCCCGAAGATATGCGAGAAGCAAAGAAGTCTATTAAGGAGAAGGGTATTAAAACTAAGGACGTAAAGAATCTACCCCCTATTGAGAAGTTGTGTGAGCCTACCACTCACCCTCCTATGGTAGAGGTACACTCTCTTTTAGATTTCAACGCAAGTGACATCCCTCATGGTAAGCCTCCTGATCAATGTTTAGATGAGTTTGATAATTTTATTATGAAACAAAATCATTTTAATGAGAGGATACAAAGTCAATTGCATGATAATTCCCTTGCTATCAAAAGTTTGCTTGATGTTCTAGGTACAACAGTTAATGATGTTCAATGCCTTGTGAAGCATTTTCATATGGTTCAAACTCAGCTTGAACAAATTTCTAATGTGCAAAAAGATTTGCTTGCTAACAATGCCAAACAAGATGATTTGCAGCCCTTCGGGATTAAGACCCGAGGAGGAACTAGCACTCAAGATCCTCTCTATCCAGAGGGGCATCCGAGGAGAATCGAGCAAGATTCTCAAATGCAGGAAGAAGAAATTGTTGGCTCTCAAAAGAAGAAGAAGAAGAAACATAAGGAGACTGACAATTCCAATGATCCTATTACAGATGAAGAGCCAACTGTTGATCCCAACAGTGTATCTATCTCCGATGCTGAGA
The DNA here is from genome assembly GCA_902687465.1 of Secale cereale. NCBI lineage: Eukaryota > Viridiplantae > Streptophyta > Magnoliopsida > Poales > Poaceae > Secale > Secale cereale. Next base: position 727,236,892 of record LR738715.1, read on the forward strand.
CTGAAGACGGTGCTGAACCTGAAGGTAAGGATAATGAGAAGAATGATCCGCCTGAAGTTCGAGAAGAAGAAGCACCTGACAAACGTAAGAGGTACACTAGAGAAGACTTCGTCGCAAGAAGACATGGGAAAATGAAGAGAACCATGGGTACAGAAACCCATGCCCTTTCCAGGTAAGTCTCTCAAATCTAAAGAAGAAGAGCATTACAATAAGTTTTGTGAGTGGATTAAACCTCTTTTTCTTCAAATCCCTTTGACTGATGCTATTAAGTTACCTCCCTATTCAAAATATATGAAAGATATTGTCACTAATAAAAGAAAAGTTCCTAATGAAGCAATATCTACTATGCTTGCTAACTACTCTTTCAGTGGCAAGATTCCTGAGAAGCTTGGTGATCCAGGTATACCCACCATTCCTTGCTCCATAAAGAATAATTATGTCAAAACTGCTTTATGTGATCTTGGAGCAGGAGTGAGTGTTATGCCTTTCTCTCTTTACAAGAGGCTTTGTTTAGAGAAACTAATTCCTACAGATATCTCTCTTCAGATGGCTGACAAGTCAACCGCCGTTCCGATAGGTATTTGTGAGGATGTTCCAGTAGAAGTTGCTAATTGTTTGATTCTTACTGATTTTGTTGTGCTTGACATGCCCGAGGATGGGAGCATGTCCATTATTCTTGGTAGACCTTTTCTTAACACCGCAGGTGCTATTATTGATTGCAACAAAGGGAAGGTTACCTTCAATGTGAATGATAAAGAACACACGGTGTATTTTCCAAAGAAGACCGACAGGAGGCATGGCCTCAACTCTATAGAAAATATCGAGACCGTGAAGATTGGAGAATGGGACTGTCCACTACATGTGCACCACAAATACAAAACTATTATGGTGGGGACAATGTCCATCAAAGTAAAGGTGCAGTGATTACTTCGTAAGAGGTGAGACTTTTTGCTCTATATATCGCCTGTTTGTTGGTAAGACTTGATCAACCTTACTAGTAAACATGTTTTATATAGATAAAAAGTTGAGCTTGTTATGTTTTCATTTGTTTTAGTTTTTGTTCTCCTTGTTGTACCAAGTGTTTATGTTTTGAAGCTTCACAATACTAATCACTGCTTTAAGTTTTCAGAAAGTCTTGCAGCTTTTTGAACTTCGAAAAAATTTCAACAGTGAAGTTTTCAGAAAAATTCCAGTAAAATAAAAATAAAAATTTCCATGCCGGGAGTGACCCAGAGGTACCTGGGGCCAGCCAGGGGGACCCACCAGTGGCCCAGGCGGCCAGCTGGCGCGGCCTGCCCCCTGGCCCCCCTCCAGGTAAGTCTTCTTCCTCCCTCTCTCTTTCTCTCCAAAAACACGAGTTCTGCACTTGTTCTTGCGTTCTTGCTGCTCTTGGAGGCGATTCTTCGATCTCTCTCTACAGCCTATCATTTGAGCTGAGATTTTTAACAAATACTCCCTGGTATGTGACTCCTCCACCCCTCCAATTAGATTTCTGATTGGTGGCTTCATTTGTGAGTATTTAGTAGTTCTTGGTGCTGTATAGATGAGCTTGCATGCATGTGTAGAAATTTATTTTCCAAGTTTTGATGCAAGTTTATGCCTTAGGTAAGTGAGTTGAGTAGTTTGCCTTAACCCACTTTGTTTTAATCCTTGTTTTTGTAATTTGCCAAAAATTACAGAAATGAGTTTGTTAGGAAGGGCAAAGGGGTGGCTTGAGAAGAGGAGGCCCACGCACTCCGATCGAGTTACTAGAGCCGCAGCTTCACCCTCGACTGCTAGGGTGAGCTATAATGAAGATCATGTGCCCCTAGAGTTGTTGGAAGACACAAGTCCAGCACGTGCTATGACGTTTCCATGTGATGAATTCCTTGAAGCTGCGGGAATCAAGGATGAGTTTTATAATCTTTGTGCTAATGCACGTCTGACACGGCTCGTCACGTGCCGTGTTACTCAGTATCAAAAAGTCACCTCTAGTTTCATTAACAATTTTAGATATAATCCTGATTCAGGTGTTATTGAGTTTAAAATTTACAATGATCTTATCACCATGCCTTTGGGAAAGTTTTGTGAAATAATAGGTGTACCTGTTGGAGATATGCCCTAGAGGCAATAATAAAAGCATTATTATTATATCTCCTTGTTCATGATAATTGTCTGTTATTCGTGCTTGAATTATATTGTACGGAAACAACGATACATGTGTGAATACATAGACCACAATGAGTCCCTGGTAGGCCTCTAGTTACCAGCTCGTTAATCAACAGATGGTCACGGTTTCCTGACCATGGACATGAGATGTCAGTGATAACGGGATCACATCATTAGGAGAATGATGTGATGGACAAGACCCAATCCTGAGCATAGCACGAGATCGTTTAGTTCGTGATGCATAAGCTTTTCGGTGTCAAGTATTTATTCCTTAGACCATGAGGTTGTACAAATCCCGGATACCGTAGGAGTACTTTCGGTGTGCCAACCGTCACAACGTAACTGGGTGGATATAAAGGTATGCATTGGGTATCTCCGAAAGTGTCTGTTGAGTTGGTACGAACCGAGACTGGGATGTTGTCACTCCGTATGACGGAGAGGTACCTCTGGGCCCACTCGGTAAGACATCATCATAATGAGCTCAATGTGACTAAGTAGTTAGTCACGGGATGATGGATTACGGATCGAGTAAAGAGACTTGCCATGACGAGATTGAACAAGGTATCGGAAATACCGACGATCGAATCTCGGGAAAGTACCGTACCGATGGACAAAGGGAATAACATACGGGATTGAGTGAATCCTTGACACGGTGGTTCAACCGATGAAGATCATCGAGGAACACGTGGGAACCAACATGGGTATCCAGATCCCGCTGTTGGTTATTGACCGGAGAGTCGTCTCGGTCATGTCTACGTGTCTCCCGAACCCGTAGGGTCTACACACTTAAGGTTCGGTAACGCTAGGGTCGTAGAGATAAATGCACGTGGAAACCCGAAAGTTGTTCGGAGTCCAGGATGAGATCCCGGACGTCACGAGGAGTTCCGGAATGGTCCGGAGGTAAAGATTGATATATAGGAAGTCCAGTTTCGGCCATCGGGTGATCTCCGGAGGTCACCGGGAGCGTCCCGGGACCACCGAAGGGGCCCCGGGGGTCCACCGGGTGGGGCCACCCATCCCGATGGGGCCCCTAGGCCGCGAGGGGAAGTGTCCAGCCCTAATGGGCTGGCGCACCACTAGGGGCCCACCTCCCCATGCGCCTAGGGTTGAAACCCTAGGGGGGAGGGGGCGCCCCACTAGCCTTGGGGGGCAAGGAACCCCCCTTGGCCCCCCCCGCAGATTGGATCTGCAGGGGCCCTGGCGCACCCCCCTGGCCCCCTATATATATGTGGGGGGGGGGGAGAGGGCAGCCGCACCCTTGCCCTGGCGCCTCTTCCCCTCCCGTCACACCTCCATACTCCAACGCAGGGCGCCCGGCGAAGCCCCGCTATGATCTCCACTGCATCCGTCATCACGCCGTCGTGCTGTCGGATCTCTGACGACTTCTCCTCCCCCCTTGCTGGATCAAGAAAGAGGTGACGTTGCTGCACCAGACGTGTGTTGAACGCAGAGGTGCCGTCCGTTCGGCGCTAGATCATCGGTGACGAAGAACGCGAAGAGTACGACTACTTCATCCACGCTTCTTCGAAAGCTTCCGCACGCGATCTACATAACGGTATGTAGATGCACTCTTACTTGCTCGTTGCTAGATGTCTCCTTAGTTGGATCTTGGTGATAGTGTAGAAAATTCTGAATTATGCTACGTTCCCCAACAGTGGTATCAGAGCTAGGTTTTATGCGTAGCATCTTGCACGAGTAGAACACAAAGCAGTTGTGGGCGTTTGAGTTTGTTCAACTTTCTTACCGTTACTACTCAATCTTGATTCGGCGGTATTGTAGGATGAAGCGGCCCGGACCGACTTTACACGTACGCTTACGTGAGACTGGTTCCACCGACAGACATGCACTAGATGCATAAGGTGGCCGGCGGGTGTCTGTCTCTCCTACTTTAGTTGGATCGGATTCGATGAAAAGGGTCCTTATGAAGGGTAAATAGAAGTTGACAAATCACGTTGTGGTTTTGGTGTAGGTAAGAAACGTTCTTGCTAGAAATCCTATAGAATCCACGTAAAAATTTGCAACAACAATTAGAGGACGTCTAACTTGTTTTTGCAGCATGTGCTATGTGACGTGGTATGGCCAAAAAACGAAGATGTGATGAATGATATATGTGATGTATGAGATTGATCATGTTTTTGTAATAGGGAATCACGACTTGCATGTCGATGAACTTGACAACCGGCAGGAGCCATAGGAGTTGTCTTAATTATTGTATGACCTGCGTGTCACTGAATAACGCCATGTAATTACTTTACTTCATTGCTAAACGTTAGCCATAGTAGTAGAAGTAATAGTTGGCGTGACGACTTCTTCAAGACACGATGATGGAGATCATGATGATGAAGATCATGGTGTCGAGCCGGTGACAAGATGATCATGGTGCCCCGAAGATGGAGATCCAAGGAGCAAGATGATATTGGCCATATCATGTCACTTTAATTGATTGCATGTGATGTTTATCATGTTTATGCATCTTGTTTACTTAGAACGACGGTAGTAAATAAGATGATCTCTCACTAAAATTTCAAGTATTGTGTTTCCCCTAACTATGCACCGTTGCTAAAGTCCGTTGCTCCGAAGCACCACGTGATGATCGGGTGTGATAGGTTCTAACGTTTGCATACAACGGGTGTAAGCCAGATTTACACACGCGATACACTTAGGGTTCACTTGACGAGCCTAGCATGTACAGACATGGCCTCGGAACACGGAAGACTGAAAGGTCGAACACGAGTCATATAGAAGATACGATCAACATGAAGATGTTCACCGTTGATGACTAGTCCGTCTCACGTGATGATCGGACACGGGCTAGTCGATTCGGATTGTGTATCACTTAAGATGACTAGAGAGATGTCATTCTGAGTGGGAGTTCATTGAAATTTGATTAAAGATGAACTTAATTATCATGAACTTAGTCTAAATTCTTTACAATATCTCTTGTAGATCAAATGGCCCACGCTCAGGTTTCCCTCAACTTCAACGCGTTCCTAGAGAAAACCAAGCTGAAAGACGATGGTAGCAACTATACGGATTGGGTCCGTAACCTGAGGATTATCCTCATAGCTGCCAAGAGATCATATGTCCTAGAAGCACCGCTAGGTGATGCACCCGTTCTCCCGGTGACCCAAGACGTTATGAACGCTTGGCAGTCGCGTTGTGATGATTACTCCCTGGTTCAGCGCGGCATGCTTTACAGTTTAGAATCGGGGCTCCAAAAGCGTTTTGAGCACCCAGGGGGTATATGAGATGTTCCAAGAGCTGAAAATGGTTTTCCAAGCTCATGCCCGAGTCGAGAGATATGATGTCTCCGACGCATTCTACAGCTGTAAGATGGAGGAAAACAATTCTGTCAGTGAGCACATCCTCAAGATTTCAGGATTGCACAACCGCTTGTCTCAGCTCGGAATGAATCTCCCAGATGAAGCAGTTGTTGACAGAATCCTCCAGTCGCTCCCACCAAGCTTCAAGAGCTTCGTGTTGAACTTCAATATGCAGGGGATGGAGAGGTCCATTCCCAAGGTGTATTCGATGATGAAATCAGCGGAGGTGGATATCAAGAAAGAACATCAAGTGTTGATGGTCAATAAAACCACTAAGTTCAAGAAAGGCAAGGGTAAGAAGAACTTCAAGAAGGACGGCAAAGGAGTTGCCGCGCCCGGTAAGCCAGTTGCCGGGAAGAAGCCAAAGTATGGACCCAAGCCTGAGACTGAGTGTTTTCATTGCAAGGGAACGGGGCACTGGAAGCGGAACTGCCCCAAATATTTAACAGACAAGAAGGCCGGCAACGTCAAAGGTATATTTGATATACTTGTTATTGATGTGTACCTTACCAGCGCTCGTAGTAGCTCCTGGGTATTTGATACCGGTGCAGTTGCTCACATTTGTAACTCAAAACAGGAGCTGCGGAATAATCGGAGACTGGCGAAGGATGAGGTGACGATGCGCGTCGGGAATGGTTCCAAGGCCGATGTGATCGCCGTCGGCACGCTACCTCTACATCTACCCTCGGGATTAGTTTTAAACCTCAATAATTGTTATTTAGTACCAGCTTTGAGCATGAACATTGTTTATGGATCTCGTCTTATGCGAGATGGCTACTCTTTCAAATCGGAGAATAATGGTTGTTCTATTTATTTGAGAGATATGTTTTATGGTCATGCCCCGCTGGTCAATGGTTTATTTTTGATGAATCTCGAACGTAGTGATACACATATTCATAGTGTAGATGCCAAAAGATGTAAAGTTGATAATGATAGTCCCACATACTTGTGGCATTGCCGCCTTGGTCATATTGGTGTCAAACGTATGAATAAGCTCCATTCAGATGGACTTCTAGAGTCTCTTGATTATGAATCATTTGACACATGCGAACCATGCCTCTTGGGCAAGATGACCAAGACTCCGTTCTCCGGAACAATGGAGCGAGCAACCAACTTGTTGGAAATCATACATACCGATGTGTGCGGTCCAATGAGTGTTGAGGCTCGCGGAGGCTACCGTTATGTTCTCACCCTCACGGATGACTTGAGTAGATATGGGTATAGCTATTTGATGAAACACAAGTCTGAGACCTTTGAAAAGTTCAAGGAATTTCAGAATGAGGTTGAGAATCAACGTGACAGAAAAATAAAGTTCTTACGATCAGATCGTGGGGGTGAATATTTAAGTCATGAATTTGGCACACACCTTAGGAGCTGTGGAATTGTTTCACAATTGACACCGCCCGGAACACCTCAACGTAACGGTGTGTCCGAACGTCGAAATCGTACTCTGTTGGACATGGTGCGATCTATGATGTCCCTCACCGATTTACCACTATCTTTTTGGGGTTATGCTTTAGAGACTGCCGCATTCACTTTAAATAGGGCTCCGTCGAAATCCGTTGAGACGACTCCGTATGAACTTTGGTTTGGCAAGAAACTGAAGCTGTCGTTTCTAAAAGTTTGGGGTTGCGATGCTTATGTCAAGAAACTTCAACCTGAAAAGCTCGAACCCAAATCGGAGAAATGCGTCTTCATAGGATACCCAAAGGAAACAATTGGGTACACCTTCTACCACAGATCCGAAGGCAAAGTCTTTGTTGCCAAGAATGGATGCTTTCTGGAGAAAGAGTTTCTGTCAAAAGAAGTGAGTAGGATGAAAGTAGAACTTGATGAGGTGACAGTCACCCCTCCTGTACCGGAAAGTAGCGCAGCGCAGGAAACTGTTCCTGAGGTGCCTGCACTGACAAGGGAGGAAGTTGATGATAATGATCATGAAGAAACAGATCAAGTTACTACTGAACTTCGAAGGTCCACAAGGGCACGTTACGCACCAGAGTGGTACGGCAACCCTGTACTGGAAATCATGTTGTTAGACAACGGTGAACCTTTGAACTATGAAGAAGCGATGGCGGGCCCGGATTCCAATAAATGGCTTGGAGCCATGAAATCCGAGATAGAATCCATGTATGAAAACAAAGTATGGACTTTGGTGGACTTGCCTGATGATAGGCACGCCATAGAAAACAAATGGATATTTAAGAAGAAGACACACGCAGATGGTAATGTGACCATCTATAAGGCTCGGCTTATCGCTAAGGGTTATCGACAAGTTCAAGGGATTGACTACGACGAGACTTTCACTCCTGTAGCGATGCTGAAGTCAGTCAGAATCATGTTAGCTATTGCCGCATTCTATGATTATGAGATATGGCAAATGGACGTCAAAACAGCATTCCTTAACGGCTTCCTCAAGGAAGAGTTGTATATGATGCAACCGGAAGGTTTTGTCGATCCAGAGAACGCTAACAAGGTATGCAAGCTCCAGCGCTCGATTTACGGGCTGGTGCAAGCATCTCGGAGTTGGAATATTCGCTTTGATGAAGTGATCAAAGCGTTTGGCTTTATACAGACTTATGGAGAAGCCTGTATTTACAAGAAAGTGAGTGGGAGCTCTGTGGCATTTCTCATATTATATGTGGATGACATATTGCTGATGGGAAATGATATAGAATTCTTGGAAAATGTAAAGGCCTACTTGAATAAAAGTTTTTCAGTGAAGGACCTTGGAGAAGCTGCTTACATATTAGGCATCAAAATCTATAGAGATAGATCAAGACGCCTCATTGGTCTTTCACAAAGTACATACCTTGACAAAATATTGAAGAAGTTCAATATGGATCAGTCAAAGAAAGGATTCTTGCCTGTTTTGCAAGGTATGAGATTGAGCAAGGCTCAGTCGCTGACCACGGCAGAAGATAGAGAAAAGATGAGTGTCATTCCTTATGCCTCGGCCATAGGTTCTATAATGTATGCCATGCTGTGTACCAGACCTGATGTGAACCTTGCCATAAGTTTGGTAGGGAGGTACCAAAGTGATCCTGGTACGGAACACTGGACAGCGGTCAAGAACATCCTGAAGTACCTGAAAAGGACTAAGGATATGTTTCTCGTTTATGGAGGTGACGAAGAGCTCGTCGTAAAGGGTTACGTCGATGCTAGCTTCGATACAGATCTGGATGACTCTAAGTCTCAAACCGGATACGTGTACATTTTGAATGGAGGGGCGGTCAGCTGGTGCAGTTGCAAACAGAGCGTGGTGGCAGCGTCTACATGTGAAGTGGAGTACATAGCTGCTTCTGAAGCAGCGTAGGAAGGAGTCTGGATGAAGGAGTTCATCACCGACCTAGGAGTCATTCCAAGCGCGTCAAGCCCGATGACTCTCTTCTGTGACAATACTGGTGCTATTGCCATTACCAAGGAGCCCAGGTTTCACAAGAAGACCAAGCACATCAAGCGCCATTTCAACTCCATCCGGAATTATGTTCAGGATGGAGACATAGATATTTGTAAAGTGAATACGGATCTGAATGTAGCAGACCCGTTGACTAAACCTCTTTCACGGGCAAAACATGATCAACACCAGAACTCTATGGGTGTTCGATTCATCACAATGTAACTAGATTATTGACTCTAGTGCAAGTGGAAGACTGTTGGAGATATGCCCTAGAGGCAATAATAAAAGCATTATTATTATATCTCCTTGTTCATGATAATTGTATGTTATTCATGCTTGAATTGTATTGTACGGAAACAGCGATACATGTGTGAATACATAGACCACAATGAGTCCCTGGTAGGCCTCTAGTTACCAGCTCGTTAATAAACAGATGGTCACGGTTTCCTGACCATGGACATGAGATGTCAGTGATAACGGGATCACATCATTAGGAGAATGATGTGATGGACAAGACCCAATCCTGAGCATAGCACGAGATCGTTTAGTTCGTGATGCATAAGCTTTTCGGTGTCAAGTATTTATTCCTTAGACCATGAGGTTGTACAACTCCCGGATACCGTAGGAGTACTTTGGGTGTGCCAACCGTCACAACGTAACTGGGTGGCTATAAAGGTGCGCATCGGGTATCTCCAAAAGTGTCTGTTGAGTTGGTACGAACCGAGACTAGGATGTTGTCACTCCGTATGACGGAGAGGTACCTCTGGGCCCACTCGATAAGACATCATCATAATGAGCTTAATGTGTTGGGGAACGTTGCATGGGAAACAAAAAATTTTCTCTACGTTCACCAAGATCAATCTAGGAGATGCAACTACGAGGGGAGAGTTGGATCCACATACCCTTGTAGATCGCTAAGCGGAAGCGTTCAAGAACGCGGTTGATGGAGTCGTACTCGTCGCGATTCAGATCGCCGAAGATCCTAGCACCGAAGCAACGGTGCCTCCGCGTTCTTCACACGTACAGCTCGGGGACGTCTCCTCCTTCTTGATCCAGCAAGGGGGAAGGAGAGGTTGATGGAGACACCGGCAGCACGACGGCGTGGTGGTGATGGTGGAGGAGGATTCCAGCAGGGCTTCGCCAAGCACCGCGGGAAAACGAAGATTGTAGTGGGAGAGGGAGGGCAGCACCGAGGCACGAACGTGTGTGGCTGCCCTCCCTCTGCCTCTCTTTATATAGGGGGAGTAGAGGGGAGGGGGCGCCCTAGGGTTTAACCCTAGGGGCGGCGGCCAGGGAGATGGGGAGGGGGCGGCGGCCAAGGGGGCTAGGGTTTCCCCCCCCCCCAAGTGCCTTGCCCCCTACTCCATAGGGGTGCGGCAGCCCTAGGGGGGGCCACCACCCCTTGCGCATGAGGAGAGGGCCCAGGGGGGGGGGGCGCACAGCCCTATGAGGGCTGTTGTGTCCCCCTTTGTGGCCCATTAGGCCTGAAACCCCTTCCGGAACCCCCGAAACCCTTTTCGGTCATTCGCTGTCTTCCCGACACTCCCCGGAACACTTCCGGACTCCGAAACCTTTCACCCTATATACCAATCTTCGTCCCCGGACCATTCCGGAGACCCTCGTCACGTCCGGGATCTCATCCGGGACTCCGAACAACCTTCGGTAACCATGCACTGTTCTCACTAACAACCCTAGCGTCACCGAACCTTAAGTGTGTAGACCCTGCGGGTTCGGAAACTATGCAGACATGACTGAGACACTCCCAGGTCAATAACCAATAGCGGGATCTGGATACCCATATTGGTTCCCACACGTTTCTCGATGATCTCATCGGATGAACCACGATGTCAAGGATTCAGGCAATCCCGTATACAGTTCCCTTTGTCTCGTCGGTATGTTACTTGCCCGAGATTCGATCGTCGGTATCTCTATACCTAGTTCAATCTCGTTACCGGCAAGTCTCTTTACTCGTTACCGCAATACATAATCCCGTGACTAACTACTTAATCACTTTGAGCTCATTGTGATGATGTATTACCGAGTGGGCCCGGAGATACCTCTCCGTCACACGGAGTGACAAATCCCAGTCTCGATCCATGTCAACTCAACAGACACCTTCGGAGATACCTGTAGAGTACCTTTATAGTCACCCAGTTACGTTGCGACGTTTGGCACACACAAAGCACTCCTACGGTGTCAGTGAGTTACATGATCTCATGGTCATAGGAACTTATACTTGACATGCAGAAAACTATAGCGATAACTGATACGATCAAAAGCTATTTTTAACGTTTGGGTCTCGTCCATCACATCATTCTCCTAATGATGTGATCCCGTTATCAAATGACAACTCATGTCTATGACCTGGAAACCGCGGTCATCTTTGATCAACGAGCTAGTCCTGAAGAGGCTTACTAGGGACACAAAGTTTGTCTATTTATCCACACATGTATTTAAGTTTCCAATCAATACAATTATAGCATGGATAATAAACGATTATCATGAACAAGGAAATATAATAATAACTCTTTTATTATTGCTTCTAGGGCATATTTCCAACATGAGGCACGTGGGGGAAGTGAGTCGGCTGCAGGGGCGCCGGCTATGCCTGGCCAGGCACCGACACCGGGTCAGTCTCAGCAGTCCTCCGGGAGCTCCGGAGGGAAGGGGGAAGCACCCCCAGCTACCTCTCTGTCTGCACTTCGTTTTGGGTCCTTTGGGGCGGCTTCGGCCCCCAGTCGTTTGTGGGGCCACAGAGCCGAGTTGGACGATCCGGTGGAGATGGAACTTCCACCGCTGGCACCGTTGCTTCTGGATGCGTATCTACCTGGGGAGGAGGGTATCAGGGGGGAGTCCCCTCGGGTCACGCCATCTCCCGCAGTTCAGCGTCGCGAGGGCACCCTGGAGGTTGGTGCTTATCGGGATTCGTCTTCTGAGTCAGGAGGTTCGTTTCCGATTGTTATGTTACCTGCTTACGACGTGTTCTCTGGAGCTACTGTATCTAGCCCGAGTGTGGATGTTTCTGCAGATTTTGCGCCTCGAGAGGAGTACTCTCTGCTGGCGCCAGGGGCTGCCCCCGACGTGTTCTCTGGCTTGCTCCCGTTGTATGCGAACGTAGAGTCTATCACACCCGATCATCACGTGGTGCTTCGAAACGACGAACCTTCGCAACGGCGCACACTCGGGGGGAACACAATTTTATCTTGAAATTTTAGTGAAGGATCATCTTATAATGCTACCGTCGTCCTAAGAAAAATAAGATGCATAAAAGGATTAACATCACATGCAAATCATAAGTGACATGATATGGCCATCAACTCGTGCTTTTGATCTCCATCTCCAAAGCACCGGCATGATCTCCATCGTCACCGGCGCCACACCATGATCTCCATCATCATGATCTCCATCATCGTGTCGCCATCGGGGTTGTCGCGCGCCCACCATGCTCTTACTACTATTGCTACCGTTTAGCGATAAAGTAAAGCATTACAAAGCGCTTAATGATTGACACGCAGGTCATACAAAAATTAAAGACAACCCTATGGCTACTGCCGGTTGCCGTATGCATCGACATGCAAGTCGATATTAACTATTACAACATGATCATCTCATACATCAAATATATCTCATCATGTCATTGGCCATATCATATCACATACATACCCTGCAAAAACAAGTTAGACGTCCTCTAATTTGTTGTTGCATGTTTTACGTGGCTGCTATGGGTATCTAGCAAGAACGCTTCTTACCTACGCAAAGCCACAACGGTGATATTCAAGTTGCTATTTAACCTTCTACAAGGACCGCCTTGTTCTATTCCGATTCAACTAAGATAGGAGAGACAGACACCCGCCAGCCATCTTATGCAACAAAAGTCACATGTCTGTCGATGGAACCGGTCTCATGTACGTGGACATGTAAAGTTGGTCCGGGCCGCTTCATCCCATAATACCGCTGAATCAAGAAAGACTAAGGAGGGCAGCAATTTAAACATCAACGCCCACAAGCCCTTTTGTGTTCTACTCGAGAAAGCATCTACGCAAGATCCTAGCTCATGATGCCACTGTTGGGGAACGTTGCATGGGAAACAAAAAATTTTCCTACGTTCACCAAGATCAATCTAGGAGATGCTACTACGAGAGGAGAGTTGGATCTACGTACCCTTGTAGATCGCTAAGCGGAAGCGTTAAGAACGCGGTTGATGGAGTCGTACTCGCCGCGATTCAGATCGCCGAAGATCCTAGCACCGAAGCAACGGTGCCTCCGCGTTCTTCACACGTACGGCTCGGGGACGTCTCCTCCTTCTTGATCCAGCAAGGGGTGGAGGAGAGGTTGATGGAGAGACCGGCAGCACGACGGCGTGGTGGTGATGGTGGAGAAGGATTCCAGCAGGGCTTCGCCTAAGCACCGCGGGAGATGAAGATGTTATGGGAGAGGGAGGGCAGCACCGAGGCACAAACGTGTGTTGGCTGCCCTCCCTCTACCTCTCTATATATAGGGGGAAGGAGGAGAGGGGGGCGCCCTAGGGTTTCCCCTAGGGGGGCCGGCGGCCAAGGGCCAGGCCCTAGGGTTTCCCCCCTTAGGTGCCTTGCCCCCCAAGCCAGGGGGGGTGCGGCAGCCCTAGGAGGGTCCACCTCCCCTTGCGCATGAGGAGAGGGCCCGGGGGGGCGCACAGCCCTATGAGGGCTGTGGTGTCCCCCCTTGTGGCCCATTAGGCCCAGAACCACTTCCGGGACCCCCGAAACCCTTTTCGGTAATCCACCGATTTCCCGATGCTCCCCGGAACACTTCCGGACTCCGAAACCTTTCATCCTATATATCAATCTTCGTCCCCGGACCATTCCGGAGACCCTCGTCACGTCTGGGATCTCATCCGGGACTCCGAACAACCTTCGGTAACCATGCACTGTTCTCACTAACAACCCTAGCGTCACCGAACCTTAAGTGTGTAGACCCTGCGGGTTCGGAAACCATGTAGACATGACCGAGACACTCCCAGGTCAATAACCAATAGCGGGATCTGGATACCCATATTGGTTCCCACATGTTTCTCGATGATCTCATCGGATGAACCACGATGTCAAGGATTCAAGCAATCCCGTATACAGTTCCCTTTGTCTCGTCGGTATGTTACTTGCCCGAGATTCGATCGTCGGTATCTCTATACCTAGTTCAATCTCGTTACCGGCAAGTCTCTTTACTCGTTACCGTAATACATAATCCCGTGACTAACTACTTAATCACTTTGAGCTCATTGTGATGATGTATTACCGAGTGGGCCCGGAGATACCTCTCCGTCACATGGAGTGACAAATCCCAGTCTCGATCCATGTCAACTCAACAGACACCTTCGGAGATACCTGTAGAGTACCTTTATAGTCACCCAGTTACGTTGCGACGTTTGGCACACACAAAGCACTCCTACGGTGTCAGTGAGTTACATGATCTCATGGTCATAGGAACTTATACTTGACATGCAGAAAACTATAGCGATAACTGATACGATCAAAAGCTATGTTTAACGTTTGGGTCTCGTCCATCACATCATTCTCCTAATGATGTGATCCCGTTATCAAGTGACAACTCATGTCTATGACCTGGAAACCGTGGTCATCTTTGATCAACGAGCTAGTCCTGTAGAGGCTTACTAGGGACACAAAGTTTGTCTATTCATCCACACATGTATCTGAGTTTCCAATCAATACAATTATAGCATGGATAATAAACGATTATCATGAACAAGGAAATATAATAATAACTTCTTTATTATTGCCTCTAGGGCATATTTCCAACAGTCTCCCACTTGCACTAGAGTCAATAATCTAGCATTACAAGGTAATGAATCTAACACCCATAGAGTCTTGGTGTTGATCATGCTTAGCCCGTGGAAGAGGCTTAGTCAACGGATCTGCAACATTCAAATCCGTGTGTACTTTGCAAATGTTTATGTCCTCCTCCTTGACTGAATCGCGGATGGAATTGAAGCGTCGCTTTATGTGTCTGGTCCTCTTGTGAAACCTTGGTTCCTTGGCTAGAGCAATGGCACCAGTGTTGTCACAGAACAGAGTCATTGGGTTCAGTGCACTAGGCACAACTCCAAGATCTGTTATGAACTCCTTCATCCAGACACCTTCCTTTGCCGCCTCCGAGGCAGCTATGTACTCCGCTTCGCATGTAGAATCGGCTACCACGCTTTGCTTGGAACTGCACCAGCTTACCGCTCCCCCGCTGAGAATATATACGTATCCGGTTTGAGACTTAGAGTCATCCGGATCAGTGTCAAAGCTTGCATCGACGTAACCCTTTACGACGAGCTCTTGATCACCTCCATAAACGAGAAACATTTCCTTAGTCCTTTTCAGGTACTTTAGGATATTCTTGACCGCTGTCCAGTGATCCATACCAGGATTACTTTGAAACCTTCCGGCCATACTTATGGCAAGGCTGACATCTGGTCTTGTGCACAGCATTGCATACATGATAGAGCCTGTGGCTGAAGCATAGGGGACGACACTCATCTTTTCTCTATCTTCCGCAGTCACTGGGCATTGAGTTTTACTCAACTTTGTACCTTGCAATACCGGCAAGAACCCCTTCTTGGATTGATCCATTTTGAACTTCTTCAAAACTTTATCAAGGTATGTACTTTGTGAAAGTCCTATCAAGCGTCTTGATCTATCTCTATAGATCTTGATGCCCAATATGAAAGCAGCTTCCCCGAGATCCTTCATTGAAAAACTCTTGTTCAAATACCCCTTCACGCTATCCAAAAGTTCTATATTGTTTCCAATCAGCAATATGTCATCCACATATAATATTAGAAACGCTATAGAGCTCCCACTCACTTTCTTGTAAATACAAGCTTCATTGTAAACTTGTATAAACCCAAACGCTTTGATCACCTCATCAAAGCGAAGATTCCAACTCCGAGATGCTTGCACCAGCCCATAAATGGAACGCTGGAGCTTGCATACTTTGTCAGCATTCTCTGGATCGACAAAACCTTCCGGTTGTATCATATACAACTCTTCCTTAAGAAAACCGTTAAGGAACGCTGTTTTGACATCCATCTGCCAAATTTCATAATCGAAATACGCAACTATTGCTAACATGATTCGGACGGATTTAAGCATCGCTACGGGTGAGAAAGTCTCATCGTAGTCAATCCCTTGAACTTGTGAAAAACCCTTTGCCACAAGTCGAGCTTTATACACGGTGACATTACCGTCAGCGTCCGTCTTCCTCTTAAAAATCCATTTATTCTGAATGGCCTTCCGCCCTTCAGGTAATACTTCCAAAGTCCATACTTTGTTTTCATACATGGATCCCATCTCGGATTTCATGGCCTCTAACCATTTGTCGGAATCCGGGCCCTCCATCGCTTCTCCATAGCTCGTAGGTTCACCGTTGTCTAACAACATGACCTCCAAGACAGGGTTACCATACCACTCAGGTGCAGTGCGTACCCTTGTCGACCTACGAGGTTCGGTAGTAACTTGATCAGAAGCTTCTTGATCATCATCATTGGCTTCCTCTTCAACCGCTGCAGGCTCCACAAAAACATCTTTCTGTGCTACGCAACTCTCTGGTTGAAGCAGAGGTTCAATAACCTCATCAAGTTCTACCTTCCTCCCACTCAATTCTTTTGAGAGAAACTCTTTCTCGAGAAAGGACCCGTTCTTAGCGACAAACACTTTGCCTTCGGATCTGAGATAGAAGGCGTACCCAACAGTTTCTTTTGGGTATCCTATGAAGACACATTTGTCCGCTTTGGGTTCGAGCTTTTCTGGCTAAAGCCTTTTGACATAAGCATCGCAACCCCAAACCTTGAGAAAAGACAACTTAGGTTTCTTACCAAACCATAGTTCATACGGTGTTGTCTCAACGGACTTAGATGGAGCCCTATTTAAAGTGAATGCAGCTGTCTCTAACGCATATCCCCAGAACGATAGTGGCAAATCGGCAAGAGACATCATAGAACGCACCATATCTAATAGGGTTCGATTACGACGTTCGGACACACCATTACGCTGTGGTGTTCCAGGTGGCGTCAACTGTGAAACGATTCCACATTTTCTTAAGTGATTGCCAAACTCATAACTCAGATATTCTCCCCCTCGATCAGATCGTAGGAACTTGATCTTCTTGTTACGATGATTTTCAACTTCACTCTGAAATTGCTTGAACTTTTCAAAAGTTTCAGACTTATGCTTCATTAAGTAAATATACCCATATCTACTTAAGTCGTCAGTGAAGGTGAGAAAATAACGATATCCACCGCGTGCCGTGACACTCATCGGACCACACACATCAGTATGTATGATTTCCAATAAGTCACTTGCCCGTTCCATTATACCTGAAAACGGGGTCCTTGTCATCTTGCCCATGAGGCACGGCTCGCATGTGTCAAGTGATTCAAAATCAAGAGACTCCAAAAGTCCATCAGTATGGAGCTTCCTCATGCGTTTTACGCCGATATGACCCAGACGGCAGTGCCACAAGTAAGTGGTATTATCTTTATCAACTCTACATCTTTTGGCATCAATGTTATGAACATGTGTATCATCACTATCGAGATTCAATAAGAATAAACCCCTCACTTCGGGTGCATGACCATAAAAGATATTACCCATATAAATAGAACAACCTTTATTCTCTGATTTAAATGAGTAACCGTCTCGCATCAAACAAGATCCAGATATATGGTTCATGCTTAACGCAGGCACTAAATAACAATTATTCAGGTTCATAACTAATCCCGATGGTAATCGAAGAGCGAGCGTGCCGACGGCGATCACATCAACCTTGGAACCATTTCCCACGCGCATCGTCACTTCGTCCTTCGCCAGCCTCCGTTTATTCCGCAGTTCCTGTTTAGAGTTGCAAATGTGAGCAACCGAACCGGTATCAAATACCCAGGCACTACAATGAGAGTTGGTAAGGTACACATCAATAACATGTATATCACATATACCTTGCTTGTTGTTGTTGTTGGCCCCCTTCTTGTCTGCCAGATACTTGGGGCAGTTCCGCTTCCAGTGGCCGTTCCCCTTGCAATAGAAACACTCAGTCTCTGGCTTGGGCCCAGCCTTGGGTTTCTTCACTGGATGAGCAACTGCCTTGCCACCCTTCTTAGAGTTACCCTTCTTGCCCTTGCCATTCTTCTTGAAACTGGTGGTTTTATCGACCATCAACACTTGATACTCCTTTTTGATGTCTGCCTCAGCGACTTTCAGCATTGAAAACAGCTCGGCGATGGTTTTGTTCATCCCTTGCATGTTGTACTGCTGCACGAAGCTCTTGTAGCTAGGCGGGAGTGACTGGAGAATTCTGTCAATGATAGCCTCGTCCGGGAACACAAGTCCCAGATCAGCTATGCGGGTATAGTACCCAGACATCTTCAGTAAGTGCTCACTGACAGACGAATTCTCCTCCATCTTGCAAGCAAAGAATTTATCGGTGGTCTCATACCTCTCGATCTTGGCATTCTTTTCAAAGATGAACTTCAACTCCTGGAACATCTCATATGCTCCATGACGTTCAAAACGTCTTTGAAGTCCTCCTTCCAAGCTATACAATATGGCACACTGCACCACTGAGTAGTCATCCGAACGCGACTGCCAGGCGTTCATAACGTCCGCAGAGGCCTGAGGAGCGGGGGGTTCACCTAGCGGTGCACTTAGGACATAAACCTTTTGGGCAGCAGTGAGGATGATCCTCAGATTGCGGAGCCAGTCCGCAAAGTTGCTCCCATCATCTTTCAGTTTAGCTTTCTCTAGGAACGCATTAAAATTCAGGGGAGCTACTGCGCGAGCCATCTACAACAAAAGATTTGCAAAGACATTTTAGACTATTGTTCATGATAAGTGAGTTATTACCTAATCAAATTATTTATAACTCCCACTCAAATTGACATCCTTCTGGTCATTCGAGCGTGACATGATCCAGATTCACCAACCCAAGTCCGATCATCACGTGAGATGAGGTGGTGTCAATGGTGAACATCTACATGTTGATCATATCTACTATATGACTCATGCTCGACCTTTCGGTCCTCCGTGTTCCGAGGCCATGTCTGTACATGCTAGGCTCGTCAAGTCTAACCCGAGTGTTCTGCATGTGCAAAACTGGCTTGCACCCGTTGTATGCGAATGTAGAGTCTATCACACCCGATCATCACGTGGTGCTTCGAAACGACGAACCTTCGCAACGGTGCACACTCGGGGGGAACACAATTTTATCTTGAAATTTTAGTGAAGGATCATCTTATAATGCTACCGTCGTCCTAAGCAAAATAAGATGCATAAAAGGATTAACATCACATGCAAATCATAAGTGACATGATATGGCCATCAACTCGTGCTTTTGATCTCCATCTCCAAAGCACCGGCATGATCTCCATCGTCACCGGCGCCACACCATGATCCCCATCATCATGATCTCCATCATCGTGTCGCCATCGGGGTTGTCGGCGCCCACCATGCTCTTACTACTATTGCTACCGTTTAGCGATAAAGTAAAGCATTACAAAGCGCTTAATGATTGACACGCAGGTCATACAAAAATTAAAGACAACCCTATGGCTCCTGCCGGTTGCCGTAAGCATCGACATGCAAGTCGATATTAACTATTACAACATGATCATCTCATACATCAAATATATTTCATCATGTCATTGGCCATATCATATCACATACATACCCTGCAAAAACAAGTTAGACGTCCTCTAATTTGTTGTTGCATGTTTTACGTGGCTGCTATGGGTATCTAGCAAGAACGCTTCTTACCTACGCAAAGCCACAACGGTGATATTCAAGTTGCTATTTAACCTTCTACAAGGACCGCCTTGTTCTGTTCCGATTCAACTAAGATAGGAGAGACAGACACCCGCCAGCCATCTTATGCAACAAAAGTCACATGTCTGTCGATGGAACCGGTCTCATGTACGTGGACATGTAAAGTTGGTCCGGGCCGCTTCATCCCATAATACCGCTGAATCAAGAAAGACTAAGGAGGGAAGCAATTTAAACATCAACGTCCACAAACCCTTTTGTGTTCTACTCGTGAAAGCATCTACGCAAGATCCTAGCTCATGATGCCACTGTTGGGGAACGTTGCATGGGAAACAAAAATTTTTCTCTACGTTCACCAAGATCAATCTAGGAGATGCAACTACGAGGGGAGAGTTGGATCCACATACCCTTGTAGATCGCTAAGCGGAAGCGTTCAAGAACGCGGTTGATGGAGTCGTACTCGTCGCGATTCAGATCGCCGAAGATCCTAGCACCGAAGCAACGGTGCCTCCGCGTTCTTCACACGTACAGCTCGGGGACGTCTCCTCCTTCTTGATCCAGCAAGGGGGAAGGAGAGGTTGATGGAGACACCGGCAGCATGACGGCGTGGTGGTGATGGTGGAGGAGGATTCCAGCAGGGCTTCGCCAAGCACCGCGGGAAAACAAAGATTGTAGTGGGAGAGGGAGGGCAGCACCGAGGCACGAACGTGTGTGGCTGCCCTCCCTCTGCCTCTCTTTATATAGGGGGAGTAGAGGGGAGGGGGCGCCCTAGGGTTTAACCCTAGGGGCGGCGGCCAGGGAGATGGGGAGGGGGCGGCGGCCAAGGGGGCTAGGGTTTCCCCCCCCCCCCAAGTGCCTTGCCCCCTACTCCATAGGGGTGCGGCAGCCCTAGGGGGGGCCACCACCCCTTGCGCATGAGGAGAGGGCCCAGGGGGGGCGCACAGCCCTATGAGGGCTGTTGTGTCCCCCTTTGTGGCCCATTAGGCCTGAAACCCCTTCCGGAACCCCCGAAACCCTTTTCGGTCATTCACTGTCTTCCCGACACTCCCCGGAACACTTCCGGACTCCGAAACCTTTCATCCTATATATCAATCTTCGTCCCCGGACCATTCCGGAGACCCTCGTCACGTCCGGGATCTCATCCGGGACTCCGAACAACCTTCGGTAACCATGCACTGTTCTCACTAACAACCCTAGCGTCACCGAACCTTAAGTGTGTAGACCCTGCGGGTTCAGAAACTATGCAGACATGACCGAGACACTCCCAGGTCAATAACCAATAGCGGGATCTGGATACCCATATTGGTTCCCACACGTTTCTCGATGATCTCATCGGATGAACCACGATGTCAAGGATTCAGGCAATCCCGTATACAGTTCCCTTTGTCTCGTCGGTATGTTACTTGCCCGAGATTCGATCGTCGGTATCTCTATACCTAGTTCAATCTCGTTACCGGCAAGTCTCTTTACTCGTTACCGCAATACATAATCCCGTGACTAACTACTTAATCACTTTGATCTCATTGTGATGATGTATTACCGAGTGGGCCCGGAGATACCTCTCCGTCACACGGAGTGACAAATCCCAGTCTCGATCCATGTCAACTCAACAGACACCTTCGGAGATACCTGTAGAGTACCTTTATAGTCACCCAGTTACGTTGCGACGTTTGGCACACACAAAGCACTCCTACGGTGTCAGTGAGTTACATGATCTCATGGTCATAGGAACTTATACTTGACATGCAGAAAACTATAGCGATAACTGATACGATCAAAAGCTATGTTTAACGTTTGGGTCTCGTCCATCACATCATTCTCCTAATGATGTGATCCCGTTATCAAGTGACAACTCATGTCTATGACCTGGAAACCGTGGTCATCTTTGATCAACGAGCTAGTCCTGTAGAGGCTTACTAGGGACACAAAGTTTGTCTATTCATCCACACATGTATCTGAGTTTCCAATCAATACAATTATAGCATGGATAATAAACGATTATCATGAACAAGGAAATATAATAATAACTTCTTTATTATTGCCTCTAGGGCATATTTCCAACATAATGTGACTAAGTAGTTAGTCACGTGATGATGGATTATGGATCGAGTAAAGAGACTTGCCATGACGAGATTGAACAAGGTATCGGAAATACCGACGATCGAATCTCGGGCAAGTACCGTACCGATGGACAAAGGGAATAACATACGGGATTGAGTGAATCATTGACACGGTGGTTCAACCGATGAAGATCATCGAGGAACACGTGGGAACCAACATGGGTATCCAGATCTCGCTGTTGGTTATTGACCGGAGAGTCGTCTCGGTCCATTCTACGTGTCTCCCGAACCCGCAGGGTCTACACACTTAAGGTTCGGTAATGCTAGGGTCGTAGAGATAAATGCACGTGGAAACCCGAAAGTTATTCGGAGTCCCGGATGAGATCCCGGACGTCACGAGGAGTTCTGGAATGGTCCGGAGGTAACGATTGATATATAGGAAGTCCAGTTTCGGCCATCGGGTGATCTCCGGTGGTCACCGGGAGCGTCCCGGGACCACCGGAGGGGCCCCGGGGGTCCACCGGGTGGGGCCACCCATCCCGGTGGGGCCCCTAGGCCACGAGGGGAAGTGTCCAGCCCTAATGGGCTGGCGGACCACTAGGGGCCCACCTCCTCATGCGCCTAGGGTTGAAACCCTAGGGGGAGGGGGCGCCCCACTAGCCTTGGGGGGGCAAGGAACCCCCCTAGCCGCCGCCCCCCCTGCAGATTGGATCTGCAGGGGCCCTGGCGCACCCCCTGGCCCCCTATATATATGTGGGGGGGGGGGGGCGAGAGGGCAGCCGCACCCTTGCCCTGGCGCCTCTCCCCCTCCCGTCACACCTGCATACTCCAACGCAGGGCGCCCGGCGAAGCCCTGATGCGATCTCCACTGCATCCGTCATCACGCCGTCGTGCTGCCGGATCTCTGATGACTTCTCCTCCCCCCTTGCTGGATCAAGAAGGAGAT
>LR738715.1:727259712-727406522 GCA_902687465.1 Secale cereale
GCCCTGGCGCACCCCCTGGCCCCCTATATATATGTGGGGGGGGGGGGGGCGAGAGGGCAGCCGCACCCTTGCCCTGGCGCCTCTCCCCCTCCCGTCACACCTGCATACTCCAACGCAGGGCGCCCGGCGAAGCCCTGATGCGATCTCCACTGCATCCGTCATCACGCCGTCGTGCTGCCGGATCTCTGATGACTTCTCCTCCCCCCTTGCTGGATCAAGAAGGAGATGACGTTGCTGCACCGGACGTGTGTTGAACGCGGAGGTGCCGTCCGTTCGGCGCTAGATCATCGGTGACGAAGAACGCGAAGAGTACGACTACTTCATCCACGCTTCTTCGAAAGCTTCCGCACGCGATCTACATAACGGTATGTAGATGCACTCTTACTTGCTCGTTGCTAGATGTCTCCTTAGTTGGATCTTGGTGATAGCGTAGAAAATTCTGAATTATGCTACGTTCCCCAATAGTACCAAACGTTGGGAGGACGGCTAGGATGACCTCTCAGCCCTCCGAGCTGAAAACCGTCTTCAACTCTCTCTGCAGCATGGGTACGAGGGATATTCATCGATCAAAGATCTCCAGCATCTTATTCCCTCACCTCAGGTATTTTGCATATTATGTTGCTAGAGGGGTGTTAGCTCGTGACAACACGAGCAACACTTCTGCGCCGGATATTGCTATCCTGGCAGCCGCCCTCTCACGGAGGTCTGATTATAATCTGGGTGCCTTAATTGCTCGACGCCTTGCTATGAACGGTAACAAGGGAGACTTATATGGTGGCGTTTATGCCACACTTATCTTAGAATATCTTGGAGGCACCCCACACCTTGATGATAAGCCTTTTACTTATTTAAGTTTTGATCTTGCTGCTATGAAAAGGCATAAGTTTGTTACCATGACTTCTGAGCTTGATAATCTTGTTTATATCTTGCGTTTCGGAACTACCGCGGAACGCGAGATCCGTCTACCTGCACCTCTTTTGTTTGATTTTTCTCGCAGGAACGGATGGTCCTTTGATGTTATCCAGTTCGATGAGTTCATGGCCCAGCATCAGTTTCATAACCCCATGGAGGGGGTTGTGCCCGACGAGGAGGAGCACGGTGAGTTACCACCTTTTCAGGAGAAGACCGGCACCCAGTTTGGTGAAGGGTCTTCCTCCGCTTGGAGTACGGACACTTCTTCGTGGGAGACTCCGAGGAGTTCGGTGTACGCGCCAGCATCCTTCTACGACCCTTGGACTCACCACTGTTCCCCCGGAGCAGGAGGCTCCTGGGGGCAGTAGCTGCTACCAACTTAGGCCAAAAGCCTAAGCTTGGGGGAGTATGTGCCCCTCTCACTTTTCCATTGTATTATCCGTTTTATTCGCTTTGATCTTTTCGAGGTTTTTGCCCGTTCTTCTTTATTATTTCTTCTTTGCAAAAACAACAAAAATATTTCCTTTCTCTCTTTAGTTTGCTTTGTTTTCAGAGTTCAGCTCGAGTCCGTGATGGCATTTAATTATATTTCCTACGTTCGATCGTGCAAGTGACGAGGCAGTAATGACGAAGATCGACTGAAGGGAAGCAACAAGGAAGACCGGTATGAACTCTTCTTGTTTCTACTTTTGTACATATGCCTGTACTTATGATCTAGAGACCAGCTTGTAGCGACATAGTGCTATGTTTACAATGCTCTTCCAGTGGTTCATGCTTTCTTGTGGCTAGTCTCGAATAGCTAGAGTATATAATGTGTTATTGAAATGATTTACATGCATTGCACTGTTCATAGTTTGGTATACTAAGGTGGTATTTCCCTTTGGAGAATTTTTGGATTGACTTGGCACATGTTTACACATGTTTAAGACTAAAAAGTCTGCTCTGCCTTGATGATCTTTGAGTTTTAGAATAGTTATATCACTTCCATGCCCGATTCAATGTTGCTTTGTCGCTCTGCATGATTATGACCGTTATTGCTCTCTAGTTGGTCGCTTCCCAGTCTTTTGCTAACCTCCACCTGTACTAAGCGGACTGACTGCTTGTGCATCCAAAATCCTTAAAACCAGTTATGCCATATGAGTCCACCATACCTTCCTATACATGGTATTTACCTGCCATTCCTAACGAAGACTTTCGTGTACCATCTCGAAATTAATCAAAAGCATTTCTCTTTTGTGCCTCTGTTTTAGCTCATGAGGAAGTAGTAGTTAATTCATGATCTTTTTAAGTTGGACAAGTTTTACCCCGGGATTGCATGTCTAATCTGCAAACCCCTAATACGAGAAGGAACTGGCATAGAGTGCGCCCGGCTCATAATAGATAATACAACAAACAAACCCTCCTTCACGCTTTGTTCATGAGAAATCAGAAAACTTTGGCAGTGATAAACAAAGGAGATTAAGGGGATGTGATCGTCCCCGTGCGGGAGCCGTTCCTCGAAACTTGTCCAGCTCAAGAAGTAATTGGGTTATCTACTAGCATTCGTTGACGAAATATGCACCTCTCAAAAACATTTTTACCTCTGTTTTTAAAAACCAAGAGCTCTGGTACATGTTTAGTTTTTGTTTCCGACCACGGGTTTTCATCCTCGCCATCAAATTCCACGGTTCGAGAGTCTCCACCTTCTTTCTTCAAAGCACCAACTAGGAGAGCATAATTGTCATTCTGAGTGTAATGTGCATTGTCCCAAAGTATTACATTGTCTTCTGCATGCTTGTGATATTATTTATTCTGAAATTCTTAGTTCTAGTCTCCTTTAAAACTCTGGAGGAGTTTCTGCATTTATGTTTTGCTTCACTCATGGAGGCTAGCGAGATACCACCCTAATATGCTCAAGCTATGTGCAATGTAATCTTGTCTTGATTTTTCAGTAGTATATTATTTACTTTTAGGTATTTGTGATTGGTCACTTGAAAGAAGGATTGCTCCGTGCATTGTCCTCATAGCATTGTTTCAATACTTGCCAGACTCTTTTCGTAGTACATGCTTATATACATCTAATGAAACAAAAGAGTTTGTCAAAGTTTTCCTTGTCGCGTCCAGTTCATTGAACTGAATTGCTTGAGGACAAGCAATATGCTAAGCTTGGGGGAGTTGATACGTCTCAAACGTATCTACTTTTCCAAACACTTTTGATATTGTATTGACCTCATTCTTGCATGATTTGAACTAAACTAACCCGGACTGATGCAGTTTCCAGCAGAAAATCCACGCACCCGAAGGAACCTGGTGCCAAAAGAGGGGCCAGAGGGGGGCCAGGGGGGCTCCAGGCGCCCTGGTGGCGCGGCCCACCCCCTGGCCGCGCCGGGAGGCCGCCTGGGTGGGTCCTACCTCCCCTGGTGCCCTACTTTGACCCGTATTTTAGCTCGTGACGGAGAAATCCTAGATCAGAAGTTCTTTTCCCAGTTTTCATCGCGGAGCCGCCGCCACCCTCTGTTCTTCTTCGGGAGGGCTAATCTGGAGGCTGATTTGGCCTCCGGAGAGGGGAGATCGTCGCCATCGTCATCATCATCACCACTCCATCCTCCCTCCATGACTTCTCCTTTCATGTGTGAGTAATTCCCTGCTGTAGGCAAAGGGGGTGGTAGATGAGTTAGATCATGTAATAGTTTGTCATATCGTTGGGGGCATGTTGCCTATCATCTACTATGGTGTTTATCATCTTTGCTTCAACTTGTTATTCTTAATGCTTATCACTTAGGGCCCGAGTGCCATGATTTCAGATCTGAACCATATGTGTTTGCATGAATATATTTGTGTTCTTGATCCTATCTATGAGTTGTTTGCACCTATTACGGTTCGGAACCGGCGATCCCAAAAGTGACAGCTTGGGACACCAAAGGGGATGGTCCGTAGTTTGAGGATTACATGTATCCATTGAGTTCATTGCTTTGTTCCGGTGCTCTTTGACAGGAGCACCTTAATCTTCATAAGTTCCTTTTGGCCCCGTTCGTAGCGGGATGGTAGGACAAAAGATGTTGTGCAAGTTCTTATTGCAAGCACGTACAACTACCTATGGGATACATGCCTAATGTTTGATATTTGCCTAGATGATCATTACTTTTCCGTGTGCCTTGACCCAAGTTAGAATCATGATATATCTCATCCATGCAGCGCCCAACCATCCATCTCCCGAGCCTACAGTGTTTTAAATCCTGCTAGTTACTAGTTGCTACTTTTGCTATTTACTTTTGGTGTTTACTTTTACTATCACCACCATCACTATCATATCACCGTTACCACTTATCTTTTGTTGCAAGTAAGTATATTTCAGGTGCGGTTGAATTGACAACTCAACTGTCAAAGCTTATAAATACTCTTTGGCTCCCCGTGTGTCGAATCAATAAATTGGGTTATTCTTACCCGTGAAGACTATCTCGATCCCTTACGGTTGAGGGTTATTAGTGTGATATGCGGCATACAGTTCATATAGATGACCTATTTATGATGAGCCAACAGAACAGAGCCAATTCGTGTAAACAAGATGTGTGTGATACGCGGCAAACAACCCTCTCGGAAGAACTGTTTGCGATGAGAATATATAACACAAACAGTTACTAAAGTTAATTCGTGTGCGATTCTGTGTATACAAAAAACTTTGAAAACTGCAAACTAGTTGCTTGTGATGGCTAGGAGTGTCGCACACGATGCGTGTGCGAGTACTCGTGTGCAATCATTAGTAAGTTACACATACATTTTCTTATGGTAACACGTGTGCGATAACACGTGACACCACATACGGTTGTCGGGTTGTGTGCTCCGCTTAGTCTTCCCATGCTCCAAGGAAGGCTTCCCGCGCTCCACAGGGGTGAATTGTAAAATCTCCAATCCCCTAGCCAGCTACTAGCTATAAAT
This sequence comes from Secale cereale, assembly GCA_902687465.1. Taxonomy (NCBI): domain Eukaryota; kingdom Viridiplantae; phylum Streptophyta; class Magnoliopsida; order Poales; family Poaceae; genus Secale; species Secale cereale. The sequence goes on from LR738715.1 coordinate 727,264,540, forward strand.
AACCACAACAATTGCCGTCGGCGGTGACTCCTATTGATCCAGTTGCTAGCTAGTTACCCACACGTATCGGCATACCCACAACGGTCGACGACGGGATGGAGTCGCGCGATGGCGGTATCGAGGCTGAAGGCACGATGGTCGGCTTGGCGGTCGGCGGCCATGTCGCCGCCTCTCCCGACGACGACCATAGGAAGCAGGAATCGAGGTACGAGCAAGCCGCCAGGTTAGTGAAAGTGCAACTAATCTCCGGGTGGTTTTGATAATTCATAACAACATATAGCTCATTGAACTAACATTTATTCAAGCTAAATATTTGAGGAAGTTTAATGATTGGCATGGCATGGACTAGAGATGTGGACCCCCTTATAAAATACTAAGGGCAAAGGTTGGCAAAAGCTCAAGACTCTTCATTTCTATTTTAGTGATCCAAGATCACATTGAGTCTATAGGGAAGCCAATGCTATTAAAATGAGATGAGGTGTTGCTTAATGATCCGATTGCTCAAGTGCTTAGTGATATTGCTCCATAACCCTCAGCCACTTTCTCTTTTCCACATTTGTCCAAAACCCAAAGTCAAACTCGGCCCCACCGATTTGATCTATCCGGCGCCACCGAGTTCATTTGACATAGCCACTGCCAGAAACCCTAGATAGTTCGGTCTCACCAATATGGATCTCAGTCTCACCGAGATGGCCTTGCAAACTCTCTGTGATTCTTTCCTAACATTTCGGTCTCACCAAAATGACCGATCGGTCCCATCGAGTTTGCCTGACCAACTCTCTCATTGCTCATTGCTGAAATCGGTCTCACCGAGTTCATGCAATCGGCATCACCGAGATGAGGTTTTTCCCTAGCCCTAGCACATTGGTCCCACCGAGTTGTTCCCGTCGGTCCCACCGAGATTCCTAATGTTCACATTTTGAGCTGCTTCGGTCTCATTGAGTTCTCCTATTCAGTCTAACCGAGTTGGCTCAAATGTGTGCAACGGTTGGATTTTCTGTGGAGGCTATATATACCCGTCCACCCCCTTCTACATTTGAGAGAGAGCCATTAAAACGTGCCTATACTTTCACTACTCATTTTCTGATAGAGAACCACCTACTCATGTGTTGAGACCAAGATATTCCAATCCAACCACAAGAATCTTGATCTCTAGCTGTGATAGTCTCGCTTATTAGGGATGATAGACTACTCATATCAATAGGAATTCCTTCTTTTTTGGGAGCCCATTCGGACAGAACTCTAAAGTTAAGCGTGCTCAGCTTGGAGTAATTTCAGGACGGGTGATCGACCGGGAAGTTGCTCCCGGATGCGCGCGAGTGAGGAAAAAGTGCGTAGAAAAGACTAGTATTGATCAGTGGGGCCAGTCTAGATCTCGCCAGGAGTAATGACCACCGACGGGTGTGTCCGGGGCGTTACAAGTTGGTATCAGAGCCGACCCTCGCAGTTACACAGATGTTTGCGGACAGGTGCTCGGTTATGTTGTTCATGACGTTTTTTACCCGTCATGGGACACGGCACGGCACATGTATCGGACTGGATGCAAAGACGTTTGTGCCAAGAGGGAACGTTCATGTGGCCCGACGAGGACGTCGGTTCCTTTGAGTGGGGGTGTATGTGATAGCCTGGCTTATTAGGGATGATAGACTACTAATATCAATAAGGAATTCCTTCTTTTTCGGGAGCCCATTTGGACAGAACTCCAAAGTTAAGCGTGCTCAGCTTGGAGTAATTTCAGGATGGGTGACCGACCGGGAAGTTGCTCCCGGGTGCGCACGAGTGAGGAAAAAGTGCGCAGAAAAGACTAGTATTGATCTGTGGGGCCAGTCTAGATCCCGCCAGGAGTAACGACCACCGGCGGGTGTGTCCGCGGCGTTACACTAGCCTTCCCCAAGTTGCTTTCCACTCAAATCATCTTTCCACCATAACCAAATCTGTGAGAGAGAGTTGAGTGTTAGGGAGACTATCATTTGAAGCACCGACGGGTGTGTCTGGGGCGTTAGAAGTTGGTATCAGAGCTGACGCTCGCGGTTACACGGATGTTTGCGGACAGGTGCTCGGTTATGTTGTTCATGACGTTTGTGACCCGTCATGGGACACGGCACGACACATGTATCGGACTGGATGCATAGACGTTTGTGCGAAGAGGGAACGTTCATGTGGCCCGACGAGGACGTCGGTTCCTCTGAGTGGGGGTGTATGTGATAGCCTAGCGTATTAGGGATGATAGACTACTCATATCAATAAGGAATTACTACTTTTCCGGGAGCCCATTCGGACAGAACTCCAAAGTTAAGCGTGCTCAGCTTGGAGTAATTTCAGGATGGGTGACCGACCGGGAAGTTGCTCCCGGGTGCACACGAGTGAGGAAAAAGTGCGCAGAAAAGACTAGTATTGATCTGTGGGGCCAGTCTAGATCCCGCCAGGAGTAACGACCATCGGCGGGTGTGTCCGGGACGTTACACTAGCCTTCCCCAAGTTACTTTCCACTCAAATCATCTTTCCACCATAACCAAATCTGTGAGAGAGAGTTGAGTGTTGGGGAGACTATCATTTGAAGCACAAGAGCAAGGAGTTCATCATCAACACACCATCTATGACCTTTTGGAGAGAGGTGTCTCCTAAATTGGTTAGGTGTCGCTTGAGAGCCTCCGACAAGGTTGTGGAGTCGAACCAAGAAGTTTGTAAGGGCAAGGAGATCCCCTACTTCATGAAGATCTACTCCGAGTGAGGCAACTCCTTCGTGGGCGATGGCCATGGTGGGATAGACAAGGTTGCTTCTTCGTGGACCCCTTGTGGGTGGAGCTCTCCGTGGACTCGCGCAGTTGTTACCCTTCGTGGGTTGAAGTCTCCATCAACGTGGATGTACGATAGCACCACCTATCAGAACCATGCCAAAAATCTCCATGTCTTCATTGCATTTGCACTCTCCAATCCCTTCTATTTACCTTCATATGCAATGTTTCACTTTCCACTACTACACTCTTAGAATTGCATGTGTAGGTTGGTTGCTTGACCTGTACTAGTTGCTAAAATCTGCCAACACTGAAAATTGGGAAAATGCTAGATTTTTATTTGGTCAAGTAGTCTAATCACCCCCCCTCTAGACCTACTTTCTATCCTATAGTTAGACAGGGTTGTCCTAAAAGCGGACAGGGATCGCCAACGGGTGATACTCCTGGCTCGGCACAGAGTGCGGTGGATGGTGCGGGCGGCGGAACAGGAACCACGACGACGCAAGGACAACTACGGTAGTGGCGACCGCCACACGAGGTGCAGGCTTATGTCCCAGATGGAGGAAGGCGCAACGCCGGATGTCGCTGGGGCATGCCTGAGGGCCATCACGGCAGCCCTAGCGAGATCCAATGTCGTCTCGCCAGACTTCGCCAGGGCAGACCCGGCAGTCGCGATAGCCCTCGTGAGCGCTGCGCCCAAGGCAGTACCAGCAATCCCCGATGTCGAGTCTACCCATCATCGATCGATCAAGGTGTGGCGGCCTCCACTCCCACTGAGCCCATGATCGATATGCTGATGGATGATGGCTGTTGTGCGTGCTGGGTCGGCGTCAGGTGCACAATAGCTCTTTTGTGCGCGCGCGGTTCGTTATTTCTTGGAAGTTTCGCATTTCCTCAAGGTTTCCAACGCCATATCATTTGCTGCATTCGGACGTACGGTTAACAAATTAACTCAAAAATACGAACTCAGTGGGACTTGTACCGTTTCTAAATTACTTTTAAACCATTAAAATTAGAAAAAACTTTCAACATAAAAAAGTAACGCATTTTCATAAGATTTCCAATGACATATCATTTGCCTCAATTGGATTAGCCGTTTAGAAATGGCATCGAAAATACGAACTCGGCGGTTCGGTTTGCGAAATTTTACGATTTTCCAAATTACTCTTTAACCATAGGGAACTAGAGAAAACTTTCAACATGTGGAAGGAGCGGTTTTGCAGCAGCTTTCCAACTCCATATTATTTGCCTCATTCCAATAAATGGTTTAGAAATGCGATCGAAAATACAATTCATATTTTTTTTGTATGAAAAAACACGGTTTTCAAAACTGCTCTTAAACCGCTGACATTTTGCCAAAAATTTAACTTGGGGCAAGATACTCGTGCCCATAGCTTTCCAACGGTATATCACAAGCCCCATTTGAACAATGTTGGCGGAAGTTCAACTTTTCACTAAGGGAAGTTCAGGTCGAACAACTCAGGCAGTAAAATTGCAACAGACGCAAGTTCATCATGACCCAAGAGCAAAATCCGCCAACGAGCGAGATTCCTATTTAAAACGAGCATTTAGTGGCTAAAACCCGTTTCCAGGTTATACTTATATCACATAGAACATGACTGACCATAATAATTTGCGCGAGGATACACGGTTGCGAAGATAGCCCAAAGGTCGGGTTCCTACAGAGGGAAGTTCACGCTGTGTAACTCAGAAAGTTATGGTTGTGATGAGAATATTATTCTGATCTCGTGATCAGAATAGTGTGCGTGCGTGCGTGCGTGCGTGTGTGTGTGTGTGTGTGTGTGTGTGTGTGTGTGTGTGTGTGTGTGTGTGGCCGTAGCCACACTTGCCGTAGCCACACTTGCCCGATTCGTGCTCACACTGTGGACAGTTAAATGAAAACCCTCGAATCAGCTAGAAGAAAAATGAATCCACGATGATTTCTGCCGGTTGATTAACAACGACGGACGGACTGTGATAAGAGATGAGTGAATATTTTACTAAACTGATTACCTTCTCCATGAGAAAAACTCCTGCCCAATCCCGTAGAAAACCCCAATCGACCAGAGTATAGAAAGTCGATGTAAGTCGGTGTCGTTTGGAGCGCGGCCTCTGCCCGCTGACGACAGTTGTCGAGCTTAGGGTGGCCGCCGCGATAGAAGTTGATGAGGTGCAGAGTTGCGGAGGAGTCCGCGGGGAGTGGGTGGGGACGAAGTGGACAGGGGGCGAGGATTTTCCTTTTTCCTTTTGCATGCGTGGTGAACACACACGGTTCGCAAAGGCGACGGAGATGAATCGTGTGCGATAGTAAATCACTGAGATTGAAGTGAATCCAAATTTCCTTCCAAGTTTGAGATTCAGTTTTTTCTGCGATCAACATAACCCCTCCAATGAAACGTGTTCAAAGTTGGCATTTTTCCTGACTCATTTATTATATTTAGGTGTTTATGTGTCTTTTCTAGGTATTAATGCACATAATTCAAATTCAAACAATCAGTGCATGCAGATGTGCACAAGAACGGTATGGAAAACCATGCTCGTGCTATTTAGTAAATCCTCATGCCTTTTACAAGGAATGGGCAGAGATTTCAAGGAAATGTGTGGCAATAGTCAACCACAAACGCGTCGTTTATTGGTTTTTCAACTATAGAAAAATGAAATACATGCTTGAAAAACATGACGTCTAGCATGGTGCCATGGTATGACCTCACCATGCCCTAGTAAAAAATTGAGAAGGTTTGGTTTATGTTGTCATGCACACCCTTCATAAATCGAACCGTCACTAAGGAAGATTCATCGTTTCGAGGGGGAAATCATCAAGATTGAAGGAGAATCCAAATTCCCTTCGTCCTCTGTCCATGAGTTTTTTTCTACGATGAACATACACCTTGCAAATCACAATGTTTAAATTTAGTATTTTTTCCAGGCTCATTTACCATATTTAGGTGATTATGTGCGTTTTCTAGGCATTAATGCACACAATTCAAATTCAAACAATCGGTGCATGAAAAGGTGCACAAGAACGGCCTAAAAAACCATGGTCATACTATTTAGTAAATTCTCATGCCTTTTACAAGAAATGGCCAGAGATTTTAAGGAAATGTGTGCCAATACTCAACCACAAATGCATTGTTTATTGGTTTTTCAACTATAGAAAAATGAAATACATGCTTGAAATACATGATGCCTCACATGGTGCCATGGTATGGCCTCACCGTTCCCTGGTAAAAAATGAGATGGTTTAGCTTATGTCGTCATGCACGCCCTTCATAAATCGAACCATCACCGAGGAAGTTTCATTGTTTCGAGGGGGAAATCACCAAGACTGAAGGCGAATCCAAATTTCCTTCGTCCTTTGTCCATGAGTTTTTTTTCTATGATGAACATACACCCCGAAAATCGCCGTGTTCAAATTTGGCACTTTTCCGGACTCATTCATCATATTTAGGTCATTATGTGCATTTTGTGCGTGTTAATGCACATAATTCAAATTCAAACAGTCGGTGCATTAAAAGGTGCACAAGAACGGTGTGTAAAACCATGCTCGTGCTATTTAGTAAAATATCATGCATTTTACAAGGCATGGGCAGATATTTCAAGAAAATGTGTGTCAATAGTCAACCACAAACTCGTCATTCATTGTTTTTTCAGCTATAGAAAAATGAAAAACTTGACGCCTGGCATGGTGTCATGGTATGCCCTCACCATGCCTTGGTAAAAATTTGATAAGGTTTGGCTTATGTCGTCATGCACGCCCTTTATAAATTTAACAATCACCGAGGAAGTTCCATGGTTTTGAGAGGGAAATCACCAAGATTGAAGGGGAATCCAAATTTCCTTCGTCCTTTGTCAATGAGTTTTTTTTCAACGATTAACATGCACCCTGCAAATTGTCATGTTCAAATTTGGTACTTTTCCGAGCTCATTCACCATATTTAGGTGATTATGTGCATTTTATACGCATTAATGCACATAATTTAAATTCAAACAAGCAGTGCATGAAAAGGTGCACAAAAACGGTATAGAAAATCATGCTCGTTCTATTTAGTAAATTATCAAGCCTTTTACAAGGTATGGGTAGAGATTTTAAGAAAATGTGTGGCAATAGTCAACAACAAACTCGTCATTTATTGGTTTTTCAACTATAGAAAAATGAAATACATGTTAGAAAAACATGACGCCTGGCATGGTGCCATGGTATGCCCTCACCATGCCCTGGTAAAAATTTGAGAAGGTTGGACTTATGTCATCATGCACACCCTTCATAAATTGAACAATCACCGAAGAAGATCCATGGTTTCGAGAGGGAAATCACCAAGATTGAAGGGGAATCCAAATGTCTTCGTTGTTTGTCCTTGAGTTTTTTTCTACGATGAACACACACCCTACAAATCACCATGTTCAAATTTGGCACTTTTCTTGGTTCATTTACCATATTTAGGAGATTATGTGCATTTTCTAGGCATTAGTGCACATAATTCAATTTCAAACAGTCGATACATGAAAAGGTGCACAAGAACGGTCTGGAAAACCATGCTCGTGCTATTTAGAAAATTCTCATGCATTTTACAAGGAGTGTGCAGAGATTTCAAGGAATGTGCACAAGAACGGTCTGAAAAACCATGCTCGTGCTATTTTGAAACTTTTTGGAAGTTAAATGAGAGGGAATAAAATGACTTTCCCAAAAGTGTTTCCATTTTAAATAATTTGAAACCTCATTCAAAAGTAATTCAAACTTCATGCCACTCAAGGACTTTCAAGAGGGAAGATGAAATGACTTCTCCAAATTCAAATGAAAGAGAGTGGGGAGTTAAATCACTTTGAGTTCCATTTGGAGTCCTATCCATTTGGAATATTTTAAATTCCTCTCATCAATTTCAAAATAAAGAGAGTAGCAATATGACACTCCAAACCAGGGGAAAATTTGAAATATATTTAAATAATGAAAAACTGAATTTGTTTGGAGTTCAAATTGAAAACCAATTAGGAGTTATTTGGTTTTTAATCAAAATACTTTTCTCCAAAAATAAAATTTATGGAAATTAAGGTAAAATGATTCCCTACAATAAACAATTGGAGAAAAATAAATTTGGAATTTTTTTGTATTGAAAAATATTTTTATTGCATTTTAATTGCAACAGTATCACTGTTTGCCTCATTCGAATTGTTTTGTATTTTATTTGGCTTGGGGGAAATGTTCGTCATTTAGTAAATCTTTTTATGAAAATTTTGATATATAATAATAATATGTAAAAATTTACTATATTTTCGTTAGTCAGTTTTTATTTTCTGTTTCTACTTAAAAAAACTACGTGCACACTATTCATATGTGCATCTGATATCTATTTTTTGCCTCTGTGCGCTGCATAGCCGGTATCCCGGTCCATACATAATTTTTTCTGGTATATTTCGGAAACATATTTAGATTTTTATCTCTTTTTCAAAGAAAAATATTTACTATTTTTAAGATAGAAAAAAAACTGCCACGCAGTGTACGCGCGCGGCCGTGCCGAATATTCTAGCCCATACGCATGGTCTTCTTCAAATTTTATCTGCATACGTATATGTTTAGTCCCATATTGCATAGCCTTAGACGTTCACGCATCCATTCAACCTATAAATATAGTTCCATATGAGCTTTCAAAAATCATCCTACTCGGGTTAAATCAATCTTTTTGTTTAACTAGCTTCCCACAAAACAGAATATTATTTCTTCTCTCAGACCGAAATTCTGTAAGTCGTCACCTCTCTCCGAAATCATTTTTTCTTTACCTTATAAAGGTATCTTTCTTCATATTTTTTTACCCCCGTAGCTTATTATTTTTCTAGTATACGATAAAAATCTAATTTTCCTTTTATTTAGTTATTTCGTTCATCGTAGGGTCTTTTATATAAAATAATTAGATTTATAAATTAGTCCCTGTATTTACACTTTAGGTCTAGAATTCTTTTGCCATAACTCTTTTTCTTTCGTAAAACAACTTGACCGTGATTTTTCAAATAGACATAACTTTTTACTCGTTCATCCAAATTAGATGAAATCAACGTCTAGATTTTTTTTCTTAATCCCACCTATCTAGTGAGCCTATCAATTTTTTTTCAACTTTCAAATTTCAAAATTTGCTCAGATTCATATTCTAATTTTCTTTGAACATATCTTTTTAACCGTAACTCCGTTTCCGATAAAACCAATTGTGTCGGATTCGTATCAAAAAATCTTTTCATTCGTGCAATTAGTGTTATCTTTTCAATACGTAATTTTTAATCATTATCAAATTACTCTACTAGTCCACAAATGTGTTGCCACACAACTTTCTAAACTGATACAATGACATATTGAATTACTTGTATATTTTGTTTCGTTATTCCAAATCCACAGATTCTTTTCCTATGTGTTCATAATGACTTTCTACATCTAGTAGCATCATTACTTTCAACTTATTAATACTTTCAAATTTGAGCGATTCAAATTTGAATTCGAAACTTCATTTGATCATATCTTGTAAATTATAGCGCATTTTTCAATTGATTTCCTTTTCCAATTGAATCCCTAGGCGTAATCTAACATTTTGAGCTGTCGCCACACCTTTTCACCATAATTAGGATATGATCTTGCAAAATAATTTGATTTGGTTCTTTTGGAGTTTTTAAATCTTCCTTAGCATTTTCTTTTGGATCTATGAGTGATTGCTTAAGTATGGTTATAATTGCTTGATTACGATAGATTGATCGGAGTGACGAGTAGAACTATCAGGAATTATGAGTGCAAAGAATCTCCATCAACAGTACAAGGCAAGTTCACACTTTGATCATACTTTTCCATACCAGTTTTTACTATGCATTAGATTCACCCTCAAAGATTTGCATGAGTAGGATTGGGAACATGTGGTTATGCTATGTAGTTCATGTGGTAGGAACCTATGACTTTTGATCACCTCGGGAATATTCATTATATTGCATGTTGCTTAGACATGCTCGTAGACGGGGATTGGTATGTGAGATTCATGTAAGTTATGAGAGAAATAATAATTATGGGTTAACCTTAAGGTGGCAACATTAACACAACTATGGGTGGAATGGTAGGGGCAGCCTGGAGAAACCAATGGTTTGCCCGGGCGCCTGGAGAATCCAGTGTTCGCCCTAGGGGATCCCGGAGGACCCGCGTGATCACCCTATGGAATGCCACCCAGGCTCAAAGGGATCATATGATATTTCATGCCTAGAAACTTTCGTGTGCAGCCACAAGCCATTATGGGCTCTAGCATAGTTGAGTAAGTTGCAGGAAACCTTTCCGAGATAGGCTAGCAGATGTAGGGGAATTGTAGGTGTACCGGCCTATCTACCGGTTAAGGGGACCTCTTCGGAAAGACTATGTCTCGATCATCCGGTTCTCAAACATCAAGCAATGCGAGGAATTCAATGGAGGAGATCAAGTCTTGTGGAGAAAAGTGCGCAAACCTCTGCAGAGTGTACAAACTAATCATGATTAGTCGTGTCCCCGGTTATGGAGAACTTTGAGTATCTGAAAGTGGATTATTAGTTGATCTCATCACTCTATTTAATAAAATTATTGAGTTACTAACAATTTGGAGATTTTAGGATTGAGTTGGCGGAACCTTCTCAATAATGGCATAAACTTGGTAGTAAAATAAAATTTATTCCTTTATTATAGGGAAAAATTAGCTTTATGCAAAATTAAACTTAGAGCCTCCACCGGCCAAATATGAATATAGAGATAGATATTTTCATTATTATTCTATGGTGTGAAATTTCTAGTACATTCAACGTACTGACCTACATGGCTGCAACGTCTCATGTTGCAGGGGTTATCCGGCGAGTAGGTGATACGTTAGGGTTGCGATGTCTACACTCAACTTTGTCGTTGGTGTTGTTGGGACTCCACAACTTTGTTGTTACATCCGCTATATGGATTGAGGTAATAGTATTTATGTTACTTTATACATGTGATTGAAATCTGTTATAAATTCTCGAGTATTGTGTGTGTCAGCATGTCGATCCAGGGATGACACTTAAGGATAGAGACTTTGATCCATTCGGGTTGGGTCATTACAAGGTGGTATCATAGCATATGTTAACTGTAGGACGTGACCCCTAGAAACTGACAAGCCCTTAGGAAATGTTTTCTCTAAAACTTTATTTTCAAAAGGATCCTTTAACTCTCATCTTTTATGAGCTTTACCAAATTTTTCCTCTCACCTCAACTAGTTAGACTATATCCCTTTCCCCTTTACCACACGAAGATTCAACTGATGAGCCCATTCTGAGAAGGACAAGATTCAGACAGCTAAGACCACTCCAGAATAAAGAGGATTTTACGATGCATTAAAACTACAATGGTTGAGGTTTCCAAAGACTAGGAGAATTTGAAGGCTCTGAAGAATTCCCAGATTGATTTGAATTAGGAAGGCTCTGACAGGATCCACTTAAGTTATTTTCGTACCTTTCTGAAATTCTTTACTGAAGAAACCCCATGGAGACTTGAACCATGTGATAGCCTGGCTTATTAGGGATGATAGACTACTCATATCAATAAGGAATTCCTTCTTTTCCGGGAGCCCATTCGGACAGAACTCTAAAGTTAAGCGTGCACAGCTTGGAGTAGTTTCTAGATGGGTGACCGATTGGGAAGTTTCTCCCGGGTGCGCATGAGTGAGGACAAAGTGCGCAGAAAAGACTAGTATTGATCTGTGAGGCCAGTCTAGATCCCGCCAGGAGTAACAGCCACCGGCAGGTGTGTCCGGGGCATTACAAGTTGGTATCAGAGACGACCCTCATGGTTACACGGATGTTTGCGGACAGGTGCTCGGTCATGTTATTCATGATGTTTCTGGCCCATCGTGGCACACGACATGGCACATGTATCGGACTGGATGCACAGACTGTTGTGCCAAGAGGGAACGTTCATGTGGCCCGACGAGGATGTCGGTTCCTTTGAGTGGTGGTGTATGTGATAGCCTGGCTTATTAGGGATGATAGACTACTCATATCAATAAGGTATTCCTTCTTTTCCGGGAGCCCATTCGGATAGAACTCCAAAGTTAAGCGTGCTCAGCTTGGAATAGTTTCAGGATGGGTGACCGACTGGGAAGTTTCTCCCGGGTGCGCATGAGTGAGGACAAAGTGCGCAGAAAAGACTAGTATTGATCTGTGAGGCCAGTCTAGACCCCGCCAGGAGTAACGGCCACCGGCAAGTGTGTCCGGGGCGTTACAAGACATGAAGAAGTTAGTTTAGCTGTAGCCCACCATGAGTGAATAAAGATAAACATTTTTGCAATTAGATTATCTGACCATACCAACTTATGTGGGTGGCCATACTATAGGATTGTTTGACCTGAATGAACGTGCGGGGTTATTCCATATTTTAGTTGTTGTGCTTTTTGTTTGTACGGTTATTTTCCCCCTCTCCCCAATCTTACCTCGTCCTTACTCAAAACCCTTTCACCCACTAGAAGGAGTATGGAGATGAACTCATCTTCTTGATTGATGAGTCAACTAGAGACGGATCAATGGATTCAGAACATGGAAGATCACATGAAGAATAACTCTATAGCTGGAAAGGATAGGGTCCAGCATGCTCTTCAATACTTTAAAAAGGTGCCGCTACTTGGTGGTGGATGTACCTAGCCATCAATGGATGGAAAGGAGCAATCACTTGGGAAGAATTTAAGTTGACTCTGCTAAGGTCTCGTCTTGTGTCCCAGAAATTGAAGTCTTATGGAAATGATATGAAGAAACCTTGTGCATGCAAGATTTGTGGAGAAATAGGACACACCCATAAAGAACACAAGGATGAATGCCCTCATTGTGAAGAAAGTCAGCCAGCTGAAGAATGCCCAACTAGGCAGATTACTTGTTTCTTGTGTGAAGGGACTACCCACTACCATGCTCAGTGTCACATTTACCCCATGGTACAACGAACTATCCAGCAGAAGAAAGAAGCAATTAAAGGATCCCTCGTGGAAATTCTAGAAGAACCCGTGATGAAGAAAGATGTTGAGGGCACACACATAGAAGACCCAATTAAACTTTACACCAAGTTATGCTATTCATGTGGAGAAGAAGGACACATCTCCGAGTATTGACCGAAGGAGTATCAAGTAGAATTCTCGTCAGTGGAAGTAGAGTATGACCCACAGGAAATAGAAGCCCTGATTGGTACGGAAAAGTCCATGAAGAGAAATAGAATGTATCCCCAGAACAACCCAATTTCTGCAAAGAAGGAACTGAGTCATATCACATGGTTCCGGTGCAAAGGTCCAGTGCACTACTTCAGCGGTTGCCCAAAAAGGAAGCCGAGGACCCAAGGAGGCTATGTAATCACAAGGAAACCTCGAGACTTGTCAGAAGTAAAATGTTTCCACTGTAATAAAGCAGGGCACTTTGCCAGATATTGTCCCAATGAGAAGGAGACTTGTGCTATATAGTTGAGCTGAGGCATGTAATGGAATGCACTAGATTGTAATAATTTGAGAATCAATAAAGTTAGCATCGTTGGTATTGATTTGGATTTTATGAGTTGTTACTATATAGGCAATGAGTGAAATCATGATGCATGGAATAAGATTATGAAGAAACTAGTGTCTTTTCATTTTAAGGGTGGTATAACCCAACTCCATTACCAAATACAAGAGCTAGTGGTTAGCTACGACTATAGCGACCACGATCCGAATGGATCGAAGTCTCTGTGTTTCAGTGTCATCCCTGGATCGGTAATGCTGACACACACAGTACTTGAAGGATTTATAACAGAGTGGCAATCACACACTTATTACACCGAATATCTCCAATGAGAACTTATTACAAAAATCTATGGCTTAAGGCCATCTAACAAAATAACAACTGAAGGCTTGGAAGATAAGTGAGTCCATCAACTCCAACGGCATAGCTGAGTGCATGACAAACGACCTAGAACGTCTTATTCCTCGTCTGAAAAGTCTGTAACGTAATATGTTGCAGCCCGAAAACGGGTCAGCACATGGAATATGCTGGCAAGATAACACAGAAGATGCAAGTAATAGAAATAAAGGCTACACTATATGCATATTTGGCTGGTGGAGGCTCCAAGTTTAAAGTTTTTGCGTAAGGCCAATTTTTCCCTACAACAAAGGAATGAATATTATTTTAACTATCATGGTAGTTGAAACATCATTGAGAAGGTACCTCCAACTCAATCCCAATTAAAGTAATCATTAACCCAACAAATTAAATTATAGAGAGTGATGAGATCAACCAATAATTCAAGTACCAGATACTCAAGATGTCCATAACCGGGGACACGGCTAATCATGATCAGTTTGTACACTCTGCAGAGGTTTGTGCACTTTTCCCACAAGACTCGATCGCCTCCGTTTGGTTTCTCGCACTGCATGATGTTTGAGAAACGGATGACCGAGACACAGTCTTTCCGAAGAGGTCCCCTTAACCAGATAGATAGGCCGGTACACCTACAATCCCTCTACATCTGCTAGCCCATCATGGAAAGGTTTCCCACAACTTACTCAACTATGCCAGAGCCCATAATGGCATTGTGGCTGCACACGGAAGTTTCTAGCATGAATAGTTTTATGATCCCTTTAAGCCTGGGTGGCATTCCATAGGTAAAATCACACGGAACCCCGGGATTTCCTAGGACAACACTGGATTCTCCAGGTGCCCTGCAACCAATCCACCCAGATGTGTATTCAAGTAGCCACCTTTAGTTGAATCCTTAATTAACAACTCACATCTGTCATGGATTTCACTCAAACCCAAACCACGTCTACGAGCATAGCATAGCAACCTAAGAAAACGTAGAAGTAACTCCCAAGGGTTTGAAAATAATGCAGGTAATAGGTTCTACCACAAACTACTTCCCAGTCCCACAAGTTAAGAGATCCTACTCATGCAATGTGTGAGGGTTTGATCTAATGCATAAAAATGGGTAATAAAAGTATGATTAAAGTGTTACTTGCCTTGCTGACGATTCGCAAAACCTAGAGACTCGTAGTAGCACGTTTCACAGTCTGGGTATTCTATCGCAAGCAAACAATAGCATACATAAGAAAACAAGCAAAGATGCACAAACAAAACTCCAAAAGACAAGATCTAACCAGAAAGTTCAACTTAAGAACTCCGATTTGCAAAAAGAATCAAATCGAAAGAAACAACGAAACTCAAACTACGAAAGAAACGAGCTCCGGTTACTAATTGATCTAAAGTCAAATTTTACAGTAGCCAAAACTTTGTTCAAATTGGTTAAACGGAAAGAGGGCGCCGAGACGAAGATCTGGGATTTTGAATCACCTGATTCCGACTCTCGAGCGAAAAGAAAAATGAAAAACAAGATCAGGGCAGAAATCGCGATCGAAATAATCGCGGATAAATACCCCAAAAAAGAAAACTGACGAACAGGCTAACGAACGAATGTTCGCTGTCTGCGGCTAACGGACGAACATCGTTCGTTAAAACGAACGTACGGACGAACGCCCGCTAAATAACAAAACCGGAATAAAAAACGATCTAACCTAAAAAAACGAATCTAGGGTTTCTAAAAAAAACGATCGGTTTTTTTGATAAAACCGACGGCGGCAGCGGCTACCTCGGGAAACGGCGGCGAACTCCGACGAGAGTGCGGCTCTGGCGGCTACCGGCGGCGGGGTTGGCGGCGGACGGCGGCGGCGAGTGGCAGCGGCGCGGCTCAGGCGGCGGCGGCGGCGCTAGGGTAGAGGCGGGGCGGGCTGGCCATCACGGGCCGGGGGCGGCGCCTTATAAAGGCCCTAGGCCAGGGAGTCCTGGCGTAGTACGGCCCGGAGTCGGTTTCTTTTTTTTAACCGAGTCCTTACGGAGAAAAACTAACAAAAGAAATACTAAACGGTCTTCAAAAATCCCGAAATAAAATTTCATCGTCCTCTAATAATATTTAGGACAAAGTGAACATTTTTCCCGGACCTAAATGAAATTTTGAAAAATGCGCATTTTTCCTATGCAAATAAAATCACAAATAAATCCAGAAAAATATCAAAAGTCATTTTAACCTTTTTCCTCCAATATTTCTGTTATTTTGGAGAAGTCATATTATCTCCGCTCATATATTTTATTTAGAAATATTTTTAGGAGAGAACAAGAATTGAAACCAACACTGTCCTCGTACCGGTATTCGAGTGAACTCAAATACGAAAACGGTTGAATTCGCAACTCTCTCCGTAGGTCCTTGAGTTGCTTAGAATTTCAAGGATCGCCATGAACAAAAATGCAAATAAACATGCAATGTAATATGATCTATGTATAACATTCCAAATTGAAATTTTGGGATGTTACAAACCTACCCCCCTTAGAATGAATCTCGCCCTCGAGATTCGGCTTGGCTAGAGAACAGCTGTGGGTGGTCCTTGCGTAGATCATCTTCTCGTTCCCAGGTGGCTTATTCCTCGGTGTGGTAACTCCACTGAACTTTGCAAAACTTGATAACCTTACTGCGGGTGACTCTGCTCGAAAATTCGAGAATCTTAACAGGCTTCTCCTCATAAGTCAGATCACTATCCAACTGAATTGCTTCTAGGGGTACTATGTCTCTAAGCGGTATATCAGCCATCTCTGTATGGCACTTCTTAAGCTACGAAATGTGAAACACGTTGTGCACTCCTGACAATCCTTCGGGCAACTCCAACTTATAGGCAACCTCTCCCATGCGTTCCAAAACACGGTAAGGTCCCACAAATCTCGGGGCTAGCTTTCCCTTAACTCCGAAACGTTTAACTCCTCGTAGAGGCGATACTCTCAAGTACGCTCTGTCTCCGATCTCATAGGCTATCTCCTTGCGTTTCGAGTCTGCATAGCTCTTCTGCCTGGACTGAGCTACCTTCAATCTATCTCGAATCAACTTCACCTTATCCTCAGACTCTTTGATCAAGTCTGGTCCAAACAACTGTCAGTCTCCAACTTCATCCCACATTAACGGTGTTCGGCATCTCCTTCCATACAATGCCTCGAACGGTGCCATCTTCAAACTAGCCTGGTAACTATTGTTGTACGAGAACTCCGTGTAGGGCAAATTATCATCTCAACTAGATCCATAATCTAACACACAGGCTCTCAACAAGTCCTCCAGGATCTGGTTGACTCTCTCGGTCTGTCCATCGGTCTGCGGATGAAAAGCGGTGTTGAATTCCAGCCTCGTTCCCAAAGTTTGGTGTAGCTGATGCCAAAACTTTGAGGTGAACTATGTTCCTCTATCTGATACAATGGTCCTCGGAACTCCGTGCAGACATACGATCCTGGTCATGTATATCTTGGCCAACTTCGCACTAGTGTATGTGGTTTTCACGGGGATAAAGTGGGCTACCTTGGTCAAACGGTCCACTACTACCCAGATTGAGTCATATCCTGATTTGGTTATGGGCAATCCGGTGATAAAATCCATGCCAAGCTTCTCCCACTTCCATTCAGGTATCGGCATAGGCTGTAGCAATCCTGCTAGCTTCTGATGTTCTGCTTTTACTCTCTGGCATACATCACATACGGCTACATACTCGTCAATATCCTTCTTCATTCCCGTCCACCAGAAACGTTCCTTCAAATCCAAATACATCTTGGTGTTTCCGGGGTGTATCGAGTATGGCGAATCATGTGCTTCCTGCAGTATCAACTTCCTGATCTCCGGGTCATGGGGCACATAGATTCAATCCTCAAACCACAAGGTGTCGTGTTCGTCCTCACGAAATCCCTTGGCTTTTCCTTCACTCCTCCTTTTCGTTATCTTGGCAATTTCCTTGTCATCCTTCTGGGTTTCGCGTATCTTTCCCAGCAATGTTGACTGAACCTCCAACGTTGCTATGAAACCTCTAGGAACTATCTCCAAACGAAGCTCCCTGAGATGTTCTGCTAACTCCTGTGGCAATCCCCCTTTTACTAGGGTATTTTCATAACTCTTCCAGCTCAAAGCATCTGCCACGATGTTGGCCTTTCCTGGGTGATAGTGCAGCTTCATATCATAATCCTTTATAAGCTCCAACCATCTCCTTTGTCTGAGGTTCAACTCCTTCTGAGTGAAAATGTACTTCAAACTCTCGTGATCCGTGTAAACATCGCAACGATTTCCAATAAGGAAATGTCTCCAGGTTTTCAGTGCGTGCACGATAGCTGCTAACTCCAGATCGTGCGTCGCGTAATTCAACTTGTGCGGTCGCAGTTGACGGGATGCATAGGAAACAACTCTTCCATCCTGCATAAGTACTCCCCCAAGTCCTAGGCATGAAGCGTCGCAGTACACTTGGAAATCCTTACGTATATCTGGCAATATCAACACTGGGGCTGTCGTCAACCGTTTCTTCAACTCCTGGAAACTTTCTTCACACTCTTCAGTCCAATCGAACTTTGTCTCCTTCTTCAACAATGTTGTCATTGGCTTAGCAATCTTGGGGAATTTTCTATGAATCTCCGGTAGTATCCCGCGACTCCAAGAAAACTGCGGATCTCTCCAACTGAAGTGGGTGCCAACCACTCAGTGACTGCCTGCACCTTGACGGGGTCCACTGCTATACCTTCTCCCGATATAACATGCCCTAGGAATCCAACTTCCTTCAATTAAAACTCGCATTTGCTAAACTTTGCATACAACTGATGTTCTCTGAGCTTCTCCAATATCAAACGCAAATGCTCTGCATGTTCCTCTTCATCCTTCGAGTACACCAGAATATCATCAATGAATACCACGTTGAACTTATCCAAGAACTCCATGAACACCTTGTTCATCATACTCATGAAATAGGCGGGCGCGTTAGTCAATCCAAATGACATAACCGTATACTCATATAGCCCGTACTTGGTGGTGAAGGCTGTCTTAGGTATATCCTTCTCTCGGATCTTCAATTGGTGGTATCCATATCGTAGATCTATCTTGGAGAATACTTTTGCTCCCTGGAGTTGGTCAAACAAATCATTGATCATTGGCAGCGGGTACTTATTCTTAATAGTCACTTCATTCAATGCCCGATAATCAACGACCATTCTTAAAGATCCATCCTTCTTCTCGACCAAAAGCACTGGGGCTCCCCAAGGTGATGAACTTCGGCGAATAAATCCTTTCTCCAATAACTCCTTAATCTGCTTCTTGATCTCCTCCAGATCATTCGCTGGCATCCGATACGGTCTCTTTGATATTTGTCCGGTGCCAGGCAACAACTCAATCAAAAACTCAATATCCCTATCCGGTGGCATGCTAGGTAACTCCACTGGAAACACATCCGGATAATCCTTTACTACCGGCACTTCCTCCTGAACAACTCCCGTGAGAGAATGTACTTGTGTCCTTATAGGCGAATGCCTAGATACATACTTAATCCTTCTTCCCTCCGGGATGGTAAGCAAAATAGACTTGCTGGCACAATCGATGTTACCTCCATACTTCGATAGCCAATCCATACCTAATATCACATCCAATCCTTGTGACTCCAGAACGATTAGGTCGGAGGGGAAAGTATGGCGTCCTATGATCAATGGCATCTGAAAACATCCTTGGTGTGCCATATACTCTGCTCCTGGTGAACTTACTAACATGGGGGTATTAAGGACTCGGGTGGACATCCTATGTCTATTCACGAATACCCTAGAAATGTATTAATGCGATGCACCAGTATCGAAAAGAACTATTGCGGTAAATGTCTTATCCAAAAACTTACCGACAACAACATCTGGTTGCTCTTCTATTTCCTCCACAGTCACGTGGTTCACTTGTCCTTTGTTGAACGGGTTGGGCTTCTTCCCGGTGCTTCCATTGCCGTTCCCATTCTTAGCTTCAGGTCACTCATTGGCATAATGTCCATTTTTCCCGCACTTGAAATAGGTGATATGGCTGAAATCCTTCTTAGCGGGTGTGGACGGGGTAGAGCGGCTCTGGTTATTACTTGCTCGATTCCCATTTCCATTTCCATTCTTAGGGCCATTGTGGTTGTGGGAATTTCCATGGTTATGGGTATATCCTCTCGAATTTGGAGTGAATCGGGGCTTCTGCTGGGCTCCAGAATTATTCCTTCCTTGTCCATATTTCCTCTTGCGGCTTTCAATCTGCTGCTGCTTCCCTTCAATCATAAGAGCTTTATCTACCAACTCCTGGTAGTTGTTGAAAGTTGCCACCATCAACTGTACGCTCATCTCATCATTCAGCCCTTCCATAAATCTCTCCTGCTTAGCGGCATCTGTGGCCACATCATCTGGGGCATAACGAGATAGGGTACTAAACTCATCCACGTACTGAGCCACAGTACGATTTCCTTGGCGCAAGTTGCGAAACTCCCACTTCTTCATGCTCATAGCTCCAGTTGAGACATGGGCAGTACGGAAAGCTTGCTGAAACTGCTCCCAGGTGACATTGGCTATGGGGAAAGTGGCTGTGTAATTCTCCCACCATGCTGCGGCTGGTCCAGACAACTGGTGTGCGGCAAATCGCACCTTCTCCGCATCCGAGCAATTGGCGGTGGTTAAATCCCTTCCAATCTTGCGCAGCCAGTCATCAGCCACAATTGGTTCGATGCTGCTAGCAAACACGGGTGGTTGCAACCTTAAGAAACGTGTCAGGTTGTCCACGGGTGGTGGTGGTGGAGGGTTGTTGTTGTTGTTCTGGTTGTTCTGAGTGTTCTGGACAAGTAGTTGCATCAAGGTGTTCTACTGCTGGATCAACTGAGTGAGCTCAGGGGGAAACTCAAATCCGGGCTCACGTCTTGGAGGCATCTGATGGGTGTAGAGGGAAGAGATTAGAACAGAATTGAGGTCTAAGGGAAAATCACTACCCATATGCACATGAGACAAACACAATCATATCACACCAATCAATTTCAAGTAAGGTATTACAAATCTAACTACCGTTACAAAAGTGCTCTAAATACTTCTATGTGGTGGTAAACTACTAGTCATAGGGGGTCATCTAAAAATATTGATCGGCGGAAGATTCATGATGTTTGCTCCAGCCTCATCTTCGTAGTCTTCGCCTTCACTGTCATCGGGGTCTGAATCCGTGTCGTCGATGATAATGTAATCTTCAGGACAAATCTCCTTGGGTTCTTATTCCTCTTCTTCACCTCCGGGTGCTGGATCTCCCATGAATACTCCTAGCTTCCTTGTCAAATCATCATTCTTCTCCACTAGTATCAACATCTTCTCCTCGTATCCGTCACGAGTAGATTTAAGTTCTTCTTCTAGCTCCAAATTCCTGTTTAGTGCATTCTTCAATTCTATCATCCCAGCACACATCTGGTGCTCCTGTCGTCGAATGTGCTGGTTCAACTCCTGGATGAACGCTGCAATGGACCTATCCTTCCGGGTGCTGTTCATATCCCAACGCTCATCTCGGCGTCCACAAATCTGGTAGATAGTGTCCTTCAGCTCCTGCTTGTAGACTTTTCCGATCCTTCCCATCGTGATGTGGGCTACCATACTCTTGCCTAGGCTCCAGGTTGGTGCATCAAAAGAAAACTCTATTGGCACAATGGATGGTGCGAAGGTTCTTCCGGGAATTTGAACTTGAGTGCTCCATCGCTCCTCTTCTGGTAAAGTGGCGGTGTAGGTCCCGGTAAAGCTTGGTATTTTTATGTTCAGGTACCTAGTGACTTCCTTCAAGTGTCGTCCAAAAGGCGTGTCTTCATCCGGTTGAGTGAACTTGTTCCTTGGGTCCACCATCCTAAAGAAGTAGAAAATGGAGAGAAGTCAGAAATGAGTAGAGAAGAGTTATCTAGGGTCTATCTTAGTGGTTGTGTCCTACAGTCAGCGTGTGCTCTGATACCATCTTGTAGCGACCACGATCCGAATGGACCGAAGTCTCTATGTTTCAGTGTCATCCCTGGATCGGTAATGCTGACACACACAATACTTGAAGGATTTATAACAGAGTGGCAATCACACACTTATTACACCGAATGTCTCCAATGAGAACTTATTACAAAAATCTATGGCTTAAGGCCATCTAACAAAATAATAGCGGAAGCCTTGGAAGATAAGTGAGTCCATCAACTCCAAC
Organism: Secale cereale; assembly: GCA_902687465.1. Classification (NCBI taxonomy): domain Eukaryota; kingdom Viridiplantae; phylum Streptophyta; class Magnoliopsida; order Poales; family Poaceae; genus Secale; species Secale cereale. Next base: position 727,286,281 of record LR738715.1, read on the forward strand.
GGCATAGCTGAGTGCATGACAAACGACCTAGAACATCTTATTCCTCGTCTGAAAAGTCTGCAACGTAATATGTTGCAGCCCGAAAACGGGTCAGCACATGGAATATGCTGGCAAGATAACACAGAAGATGTAAGTAACAGAAATAAAGGCTACACTATATGCATATTTGGCTGGTGGAGGCTCTAAGTTTAAAGTTTTTGCGTAAAGCCAAATTTTCCCTAAAACAAAGGAATAAATTTTATTTAAACTATCATGGTAGTTGAAACATCATTGAGAAGGTACCTCCAACTCAATCCCAATTAAAGTAATCATTAACCCAACAAATTAAATTATAGAGAGTGATGAGATCAACCAATAATTCAAGTACCAGATACTCAAGATGTCCATAACCGGGGACACGGCTAATCATGATCAGTTTGTACACTCTGCAGAGGTTTGTGCACTTTTCCCACAAGACTCGATCTACTCCGTTTGGTTTCTCGCACTGCATGATGTTTGAGAAACGGATGACCGAGACACAGTCTTTCCGAAGAGGTCCCCTTAACCAGATAGATAGGCCAGTACACCTACAATCCCTCTACATCTGCTAGCCCATCATGGAAAGGTTTCCCACAACTTACTCAACTATGCGAGAGCCCATAATGGCATTGTGGCTGCACACGGAAGATTCTAGCATGAATAGTTTTATGATCCCTTTGAGCCTAGGTGGCATTCCATTGGAAAAATCACACGAAACCCCGGGATTTCCTAGGACAACACTGGATTCTCCAGGTGCCCTGCAACCAATCCACCCAGATGTGTATTCAAGTAGCCACCTTAAGTTGAATCCTTAATTAACAACTCACATCTGTCATGGATTTCACTCAAACCCAAACCACGTCTACGAGCATAGCATAGCAACCTAAGAAAACGTAGAAGTAACTCCCAAGGGGTTGAAAATAATGCAGGTAATAGGTTCTACCACAAACTACTTCCCAGTCCCACAAATTAAGAGATCCTACTCATGCAATGTGTGAGGGTTTGATCTAATGCATAAAAATGGGTAATAAAAGTATGATCAAAGTGTTACTTGCCTTGCTGACGATTCGCAAAACCTAGAGACTCGTAGTAGCACGCTTCACAGTCCGGGTATTCTATCGCAAGCAAACAATAGCATACATAAGCAAACAAGCAAAGATGCACAAACAAAACTCCAAAAGACAAGATCTAACCAGAAAGTTCAACTTAAGAACTCCGGTTTGCAAAAAGAATCAAATCGAAAGAAACAACGAAACTCAAACTGCGAAAGAAACGAGCTCCAGTTACTAATTGATCTAAAGTCAAATTTTACAGTAGCCAAAACTTTATTCAAGTTGGTTAAACGGAAAGATGGCGTCGAGACAAAGATCTAGGATTTTGAATAACCTGATTCCGACTCTCGAGCGAAAAGAAAAATGAAAAACAAGATCAGGGCAGAAATCACGATCGAAATAATCACGGATAAATACCCAAAAAAAAAACCGACGAACAGGCTAACGAACGAACGTTCACTGTCTGCGGCTAACGGACCAACAGCGTTCGTTAAAACGATCGTACGGACGAACGTCCGCTAAATAACTAAACCGGAAAAAACCGATCTAACATAAAAAATGAATCTAGGGTTTCTAAAAAAACTGATCGATTTTTTTGATAAAACCGACGGCGACGGCGGCTACCTCGGGAAACGGCGGCGAACTCCGGCGAGGGTGCGGCTCCGGCGGCGGGGTTGGCGGCGGACGGCGGCGGCGAGGTCGGCGGCGCGACGCAGGCGGCGGTGAGTGGCGGCGGCGGCGGCGCTAGGGCAGAGGCGGGGCGGGCTGGCCATCACGGGCCGGGGGTGGCGCCTTATAAAGGCCCTAGGCCAGGGAGTCCTGGCGTAGTACGGCCATGAGTCGGTTTCTTTTTTGTTTTTAAACCGAGTCCTCACGTAGAAAAAACTAACAAAAGAAATACTAAACGGTCTCCAAAATCCTGAAATAAATTTTCACCGTCCTCTAATAATATTTAGGACAAAGTGAACATTTTTTCAGGACCTAAATGCAATTTTGAAAAACACGCATTTTTCCTATGCAAATAAAATCTAGAAAAATACCAAAAGTGATTTTAACCTTTTTCCTCCAATATTTCTGTTATTTTGGAGAAGTCATATTATCTCCGCTCATATATTTTATTTAGAAATATTTTTAGGAAAGAAAAATAATTAAAACCAACACTGTCCTCGTACTGGTATTCAAGTGAACTCAAATACGAAAACGGTAGAATTCCCAACTCTCTCCGTAGGTCCTTGAGTTGCTTAGAATTTCAAGGATCGCCACGAACAAAAATGCAAATAAACATGCAATGCAATATGATCTATGTATAACATTCCAAATTGAAAATGTGGGATGTTACAACGACAGACCTTGGAATGGATCAGTCAAAGATGAGTCTGGGTAATTACATCTGAATTTGTCACCAAGAGAAGGAAGGGATACATTACAATTGGACAGATTTAAGAATGCTAGGAAGCTGGATGTTGGAATGATGATCAGTTGCAACCCGATGATGAGTCCAAGTGTTACAAGTGATGAAATGGGCCATAACCCACAGGCTCCATGACCTGAAAGGAAGCAAGCACACTCTTGCTTAAGGCAAAAAACCCTGGAAGAAGATATCAACTGACGATCCTATAGCAGTTACGCAAAAACTATAGTTGTGAAGAAACGATATATGTTTGTTTGGCTTGCAGAATCAATGGATTTATTCGAACTTAGTTCGTCGACAAGAGAAATTCTGCAATGCTTGTGAGGATGACCGAGTGTTAGGATGCGAGATTCACTAAACCATATACAAGGTAATGATTTGGGTGCGGAATGGATTGATCACCATGCCGACTTACTCTTATTATTCGCCTCTTCTATATGGGATGGTAAATCTGAGTGATTTACTCATAGTAGAGAGACGACGATATCAAAACCTTGTTTAAACCTTAGGACGGTATGACAAATTTCTCTTGTACAAGGCAATTGTTGCCAACCGTAGGTCATACAATGAGAATGAAGCCCAAACCCGTTTTCTGCAGGGACCCAGTCAAATTGTTTGATGACCACCATGAGATATCGATAGTTGTTTAGTATTGCCGCCAGACCTGTCAGCTAAGAAGAACCAGTCTCGGAAGAACCTTACCAAGATGAAATGACACAAGAATTGAGGAAAAAGGTTATGCCACTATCGGAAGAGCCCAGAGAAGGAATTATCCTGAAGATCTAAGAAGATCGACACTGTTAACAATAAGGATGGAGTACCCGAGTTTTGATGGAACCGTAACCATGCTTCTAAGGGTGGTAGCACCCTAGCCCTTCGTGACAATCGGTGGATTTTGAGGAGACCAGCTAGCCTCTCCGAATCTCGAGGACGAGATTCACTGTAAGGGTGGTAGGTTTGTAACATCCCAAAATTCTAAATTTTGGAATGTTATATTAATTAGGTAATAATGTTTGCTTGTGTGAATTGTTGTGTGAAATTGAGTGAAATTTGAAACTTTTTGAAAGTTAAATGAGATGGAATAAAATGACTTTCCCAAAAGTGTTTCCATTTGAAATAATTTGAAACCTCATTTGAAAGTAATTCAAACTTCATGCCACTCAAGGGCTTTCAAGAGGGGAGATGAAATGACTTCTCCAAATTCAAATGAAACAGAGTGGGGAGTTTAATCACTTTGAGTTCCATTTGGAGTCCTATCCATTTGAAATATTTTAAATTCCTCCGATCAATTTCAAAATAAAGAGAGGAGTAATATGACACTCCAAACCAGGGGCAAATTTGAAATATATTTGAATAATGAAAAACTGAATTGGTTTGGAGTTCAAATTGAAAACCAATTAGGAGTTATTTGGTTTTTAATCAAAATAATTTTCTCCAAAAATAAAATTTATGGAAATTAGGGTAAAATGATTTCCTACAATAAACAATGGGAGAAAAATAAATTTGGAATCTTTTTGGTATTTAAAAATATTTTTGTTGCATTTTAATAGCAACAATAGCATTGTTTGCCTCATTCGAATTGTCTAGTATTTTATTTGTCTTGGGGAAAATGTTCATCGTCTAGAAATTTTTTTATCAAAATTTTGATATATAGCATGCCCATGTAAAATTTTAGTATATTTTCGTTAGTCAGTTTATCTTTTTTGTTTCTATTTAAACAAAGAACTACGCGCACACTATTTATATGTGCGTTTGATATCGATTTTTCGCCTCTGTGTGCAGCATAGTCAGTAGGCCGGCCCATACATAATTATTTTTGTATCTTTCGGATATATATTTAGAATTTTGTTCTCTTTTTCAAAGAAAAATATTTACTATTTTTAAGATAGGAAAAAAAACTGCCGCACAGTGTACGCGCGTGGCCGGGCCGAATCTTTTAGCGCATGCGCATGGTCTTCTTCAAATCTTATCTACATACGTATTTGTTTAGTCTCATATTGACTAGCCTTAAACATTCACGTATCCCTTCAACCTACAAATATAGAGTCATATGAGCTTTCAAAAATCATCCAACTCGGATTAAATTAATATTTTAGTTTAACTAGCTTCCCACAAAATAAAATAGTATTTATTATCTACGGCGGGAATTCTGTAAGTCGTCACCTCTCTTCGAAGTCATCTTTTTTCTATCTTATAAATTTATCTTTCTTCGTATTTTTTTATTGCCGTAGCTTATTATTTTTAGACTAATATACGGTAGAAATCTAGTTTTCCTCTTAATTAGTTTTTTCGTTCATTGTAGGGTCTTATCTATAAAATAATTAGATTTATAAATTAGTCCCTGTATTTACACTTTAGGCACATAATTTTTTTAGCCATAACTTTTTTTCTTCTGTAAAACAGTTTGACCCTGATTTTTCAGATAGCCATAACTTTTTACTCGTTCATCCAAATTAGATGAAACCAACGCCTATAATTTTATCTTGATCCCACCTATCTCGCGAACCTATTAAATCAGTTTTTTGCAACTTTAAAATTTTGAAATTTGCTCAGATTCATATTCAAACTTCCTTTGATCGTATCTTTTTAACCGTAACCCCGTTTCTGATAAATCCAATTGCGTCGGACTCGTATCAAAGAAATATTTTCGTTCGTGCAATTAGTGTTATCTTTTCAATATGTAATTTTTAATCATTGTAAAATTACTCTACTATCCATAAACGTGTTGCCATCCAACTTTGTAAACAGATTCAATGCCATATTGAACTACTTATATCTTTTGTTTCGTTATTCCGAATCCATCGATTTTTTTCGTACGTGTTCATAATGACTTTCTACATTCAGTAGCATCATTAGTTTCACCTTTGATACTTTCAAATTTGAGCGATTCAAATTTGAATTCAAAGCTTCATTTGACCATTTCGTGTAAACTATAGCACATTTTCCAATTGGTTTTCTTTTCAAATTGAATCCATAGGCGTAATCTAACATCTTGAGCTATCACCATACTTTTTCACCAAAATTATGATCTGATCTTGTAAAATAATTTGATTTGGTTCTTTTGGAGTTTTTATAATCTTCCTTTGCATTTTCTTTTGGATTTTTGAGTGATTGCTTAAGTATGATTATAATTGCTTGATTACGATAGATTGATCGGAGTGTGATGAGTAGAACTATCAGGAATTATGAGTGCAAAGAATCTCCATCAACAGTACAAGGCGAGTTGACACTTTGATCATACTTTTCCATAGCCAATTTTTACTATGCATTAGATTCACCCTCAAAGATTTGCATGAGTAGTATTGGGAACATGTGGTTATGCTATGTAGTTCACGTGGTAAGAACCTATGACTCTTGATCACCCCGGGAATATTCGTTATATTACATGTTGCTTAGCCATGCTCGTAGACGTGGATTGGTATGTGAGATTCATGCAAGTTGTGAGAGAAATAATAATTATGGGTTAACCTTAAGGTGGCAACATTAACACAATCTGGATGGAATGGTAGGGGCACCCTAGAGAACCCAGTGGCTTGCCCGCCTGGAGAATCCAGTGTTCGCCCTAGGGGATCCCGGAGGACCCGTGTGATCACCCTATGGAATGCCGCCCAGGTTCAAAGGGATCATATGCTATTTCATGCCTAGAAACTTTCATGTGCAGCCGCAAGACATTATGGGCTCTGGTATAGTTGAGTAAGTTGCGGGAAATATTTCCATGATAGCCTAGCAGATGTAGGGGAATTGTGGGTGTACCGGCCTATCTATCTGTTAAGGGGACCTCTTCGAAAAGACTATGGCTTGATCATCCGGTTCTCAAATATCAAGCAGTGCGAGGAATTCAACGGAGGAGATTGAGTGTTATGGGGAAAAGTGCGCAAACCTCTGCAGAGTGTACAAATTAATCATGATTAGCCGTGTCCCCGGTTATGGAAAACTGTGAGTATCTCGAAGTGGATTATTGGTTGATCTCACCACTCTATTTATTGAATTTATTGGGTTACTAACAACTTGGAGATTATGGGATTGAGTTGGAGGAACCTTCTCAATAATGGCATAAACTTGGTAGTAAAATAAAATTTATTCCTTTGTTGTAGGGAAAAATTAGCTTTATGCAAAATTAAACTTAGAGCCTCCACCAGCCAAATATGCATATAAAGATATATATTTTCATTATTATTCTATGGTGTGAAATTGCCAGTACATTAAACGTACTGACCTACATGGCTGCAACGTCTCATGTTGCAGGAATTATCCGACAGTAAGTGATACGTTAGGATTGTGATGTCTACACTCAACTTTGCCGTTGGTGTTGTTGGGACTCCACAACTTTGTTGTTACTTCCACTATATAGACTGAGGTAATAGTATTTACGTTACTTTATACATGTGATTGAACTCTGTTATAAATCCTCGAGTACTATGTGTGTCAGCATACCGATCCAGGGATGACACTTGAGCACAGAGACTTCGATCCATTCAGGTCGGGTCATTACAATGACGCTTGTCATGGTGCCATGGTGTGGCCTCACCGTACCCTGGTAAATATTTGATAAGGTTTGGCTTATGTCTTCATGCACACCCTTCATAAATCGAACCATCACCGAGAAAGTTACATAGTTTTGAGAGGGAAATCACAAGATCGAAGGGGGATCCAAATTGCTTAGTTTTTTGTCCTTGAGTTTTTTTCTACGATGAACATACACCCTGCAAATTGTTGGGGAACATAGTATTTAAAAAATTTCCTACGGTTACGCAAGATCTATCTACTAGAAGCATTGCAACGATAGGGGAGAGTGTGTCTACGTACCCTTGTAGACCGAAAGCGGAAGCGTCTAGTGACGCGATTGATGTAGTCGAACGTCTTCGCGATCTAACCGATCCTAGCAACGTACGACACCTCCGCGTTCAGCACACGTTCAGCTTGATGATGTCCCATGAGCTCTTGATCTAGTTGAGCTTCACGGGAGAGTTTCGTCAGCACGACGGCGTGGTGACGGTGATGATGAATCTACCGGCGCAGGGCTTCCCCTAAGCACTTCAACAATATGACCGAGGTGTGTAACTGTGGGGAGGAGCATCGCACACGGCTAGAATCAACTTGTGTGTCTATTGGGGTGCCCCTCCCCACGTATATAAAGGAGTGGAGGAGGGGAGGGCCGACCCTCTACTATGGCGCGCCCTAGGGGAGTCCTACTCCCACCGGGAGTAGGATTCCCCCTTCCATGTAGTAGGAGTAGGAGAGAAGGAAGGGGAGGAGAGGGGGAAGGAAAGAGGGGGGGGCGACCCCCTCCCAATTTGGATTGGGCTAGGGGGCGGGCCCTCCACCTTTTCCCTTCCTCTCCTCTATTCCACTAAGGCCCAATAAGGCCCATATAATCCCCGAGGGGTTCCGGTAGCCCCCCGGTACTCCGGTAAATGCCCGAACTCATCTGGAACCATTCCGATGTCCATATATAGGCTTCCAATATATCGATCTTTATGTCTCGGTCATTCTGAGACTCCTCGTCATGTCCGTCATCACATCCGGGACTTCGAACTACCTTCGGTACATCAAAACACATAAACTCATAATACTGATCGTCATCAAACGTTAAGCGTGCGGACCCTGCGGGTTCGAGAACTATGTAGACATGACCGAGACTCATCTCCGGTCAATAACCAATAGCGGAGCCTGGATGCTCATATTGGTTCCGACATATTCTACGAAGATCTTTATCGGTCAAACCGCATAACAACATACGTTGTTCCCTTTGTCATCGGTATGTTACTTACCCGAGATTCGATCGTCGGTATCACCATACCTAGTTAATCTCGTTACCGGCAAGTCTCTTTACTCGTTCCGTAATACATAATCTCGTGACTAACTCATTAGTCATTTTCTTGCAAGGCTTATTATGATGTGTATTACCGAGAGGGCCCAGAGATACCTCTCTGACACTCGGAGTGACAAATCCTATTCTTGATCTATACCAACACCACAAACACCTTTGGAGACACATGTAGAGCATCTTTATAATCACCCAGTTATGTTGTGACGTTTGATAGCACATAAGGTGTTCCTCCGGTATTCGAGAGTTGCATAATCTCATACTCATAGGAACATGTATAAGTCATGAAGAAAGGAATAGCAGTAAAACTAAACGATCAAGTTGCTAAGCTAACGTATGGGTCTTGTCCATCACATCATTCTCTTAATGATGTGATCCCTTTGATCAAATGACAACTCATGTCTATGGCTAGGAAACATAACCATCTTTGATCAATGAGCTAGTCTTGTAGAGGCATACTAGGGACACTCTATTTTGTCTATGTATTCACACATGTACTAAGTTTTCGGTTAATACAATTCAAGCATGAATAATAAACATTTATCATGATATAAGGAAATACAAATAACAACTTTATTATTGCCTCTAGGGCATATTTCCTTCAGTCTCCCACTTGAACTAGAGTCAATAATCCAGATTACATAGTAATGATTCTAACACCCATGGAGTCTTGGTGCTGATCATGTTTTGCTCGTGGAAGATGCTTAGTCAACGTGTCTGCAACATTCAGATCCGTATGTATCTTGCAAATTTCTATGTCTCCCTCCTTGACTTGATCGCGGATGGAATTGAAGTGTCTCTTGATGTGCTTTGTTCTCTTGTGAAACCTGGATTTCTTCGCCAAGGCTATTGCTCCAGTGTTGTCACAAAATATTTTCATTGGACCCGATGCACTAGTTATTACACCTAGATCAGATATGAATTCCCTCATCCAGACTCCTTCATTTGCTGCTTCCGAAGTAGCTATGTAATCCGCTTCACGCGTAGATCCCGCCACGATGCTCTGCTTGGAACTGCACCAATTGACAGCTCCACCGTTCAATAAAAATACATATCCGGTTTGTGACTTAGAGTCATCCGGATTAGTGTCAAAGCTTGAATCGACGTAACCATTTACGACGAGTTCTTTGTCACCTCCATAAACGAGAAACATATCATTTGTCCTTTTCAGGTACTTCACGATGTTCTTGACCGCCGTCCAGTGATCCACTCCTGGATTACTTTGGTACCTCCCTGCTAAACTTATAGCAAGGCACACATCAAGTCTGGTACACAGCATTGCATACATGATAGATCCTATGGTTGAGGCATAGGGAATGACTTTTATTTTCTCTCTATCTTCTGCAGTGGTCGGGCATTGAGTCTTACTCAATTTCACACCTTGTAACACAGGCAAGAATCCTTTCTCGACTGATCCGTTTTGAACTTCTTCAAAACTTTATCAAGGTATGTGCTTTGTGAAAGTCCAATTAAGCGTCTTGATCTATCTCTATAGTTCTTGATGCCTAATATATAAGCAACTTCACCGAGGTCTTTCATTGAAAAATTCTTATTCAAGTATCCTTTTATGCCATCCAGAAATTCTATATCATTTCCAATCAACAATATGTCATCTACATATAAAATTAGAAATGCTACAGAGCTCCCACTCACTTTCTTGTAAATACAGGCTTCTCCAAAAGTCTATATAAGATATAGGCTTTGATCACCTCATCAAAGCGTATATTCCAACTCTGAGATGCTTGCACCAGTCCATAGATGGATCGCTGGAGCTTGCACACTTTGTTAGCATCTTTAGGATCGACAAAACCTTCTGGTTGCATCATATACAACTCTTCTTTGAGGTATCCATTTAGGAATGCAGTTTAGACATCCATTTGCTAGATTTCATAATCATAAAATGCGGCAATTGCTAACATGATTCGGACGGACTTAAGCATCACTACGGGTGAGAAAGTCTCATTGTAGTCAACTCCTTGAACTTGTCAAAAACCTTTCGCAACAAGTCGAGCTTTGTAGACAGTAACATTACCGTCGGCGTCGGTCTTCCTCTTGAAGATCCATTTATTTTCAATGGCTTGCTGATCATCGGGCAAGTCAACCAAAGTCCACACTTTGTTCTCATACATGGATCCCATCTCAGATTTCATGGCCTCAAGCCATTTTTGCGGAATCTTGGCTCATCATCGCTTCCTCATAGTTCGTAGGTTCAACATGGTCTAGTAACATGACTTCCAGGACTGGGTTGCCGTTCTACTTTGGTGCGGAACGTACTCTGGTTGACCTACGAGGTTCAGTAGTAACTTGATCCGAAGTTTCATGATGATCATCATTAGCTTCCTCACTATTTGGTGTAGGAATCACTAGAACTAGTTTCTGTGATGTACTACTTTCCAATTCGGGAGAAGGTACAATTACCTCATCAAGTTCTACTTTCCTCCCACTCACTTCTTTCGAGAGAAACTCCTTCTCTATAAAGGATCCATTCTTGGCAACGAATATCTTGCCTTCGGATCTGTGATAGAAGGTGTACCCAACAGTCTCCTTTGGGTATCCTATGAAGTCACATTTCTCCGACTTGGGTTCGAGCTTATCAGGTTGAAGCTTTTTCACATAAGCATCGCAGCCCCAAACTTTAAGAAATGACAACTTTGGTTTCTCGCCAAACCACAGTTCATAAGGTGTCGTCTCAACGGATTTAGACGGTGCCCTATTTGATATGAATGCAGCTGTCTCTAAAGCATAACCCCAAAATAATAGTGGTAAATCGGCAAGAGACATCATAGATCGCACCATATCTAGCTAATAAAGTATGATTGCGACGTTCGGACACACCATTACGCTGTGGTGTTCCGGGTGGCGTGAGTTGTGAAACTATTCCACATTGTTTCAAATGAAGAACAAACTCGCAACTCAAATATTCTCCTCCACGATCGGATCGTAGAAACTTAATTTTCTTGTTACGATGATTCTCTACTTCACTCTAAAATTCTTTGAACTTTTCAAATGTTTCAGACTTGTGTTTCATCAAGTAGATATACCCATATCTGTTGAAATCATCAGTGAAGATCAGAAAATAACGATACCCGCCGCGAGCCTCAACACTCAACGGTCCACATACATTAGTATGTATGATTTCCAACAAATCAGTTGCTCGGTCCATTGTTCCGGAGAGCGGAGTTTTAGTCATCTTGCCCATGAGGCATGGTTCGCAAGCACCAAGTGATTCATAATCAAGTGATTCCAAAAGTCCATGGAGTTTCTTCATGCGCTTTACACCAATATGACCTAAATGGCAGTGCCACAAATAAGTTGCACTATCATTATCAACCTTGCATCTTTTGGCTTCAATATTATGAATATGTGTATCACTACGATCGAGATCTAACAAGAATAGACCACTCTTCAAGGGTGCATGACCATAAAAGATATTACTCATATAAACAGAACAACCATTATTCTTTGATTTAAATGGATAACCATCTCGCAACAAACAAGATCCAGATATAATGTTCATGCTCAACGCTGGCACCAAATAACATTTATTTAGGTCTAAAACTAATCCCGATGGTAGATGTAGAGGTAGCGTGCCGACGGAGATCACATCAACTTTGGAACCATTTCCCACGCGCATCGTCACCTCGTCCTTAGCTAATCTTCGTTTAATCCGTAGCCCCTGTTTCGAGTTACAAATATTAGCAACCAAACCAATATCAAATACCCAGGTGCTACTACGAGCATTAGTAAGGTACACATCAATAACATGTATATCAAATATACCTTTGTTCACTTTGCCATCCTTCTTATCCTCCAAATACTTGAGGCAGTTCCGCTTCCAGTGTCCAGTCCCTTTGTAGTAGAAGCACTCAGTTTCAGGCTTGGATCCAGACTTGGGTTTCTTCGCGGGAGTAGCAACTGTCTTGCTATTCTTCTTGAAGTTCCCTTTCTTTCCCTTGCCCTTTTTCTTGAAACTAGTGGTCTTGTTAACCATCAACACTTGATGCTCCTTTTTGATTTCTACCTCCGCAACTTTGAGCATAGCGAAGAGCTCGGGAATTGTCTTCTGCATCCCTTGCATGTTATAGTTCATCACGAAGCCTTTATAGCTTGGTGGCAGTGATTGAAGAACTCTATAAATAACACTATCTTCATCAACTTTGCAACCAAGTTGAGTCATATGATTGTAGTACCTAGACATTCTGAGAAAGTGTTCACTGATAGAACTGTTCTCCTCCATCTTGCAGCTATAGAACTTATTGGAAATTTCGTATTTCTCAATCTGGGCATTTGCTTAAAATATTAACTTCAACTCTTGGAACATCTCATATGCTCCATGGCGTTCGAAACGTCTTTGAAGACCCGGTACTAAGACGTAAAGCATGGCACACTTAACTATCGTGTAGTCATCAGAACGAGCTTGACAAACATTCATAACGTCCGGAGTTGCTCCCGCAGCAGGCCTGTTACCTAGTGGTGCTTCCAGGACATAATTCTTCTATGCAGCAATGAGGATAATCCTCAATTTACGGACCCAGTCCGAGTAATTGCTACCATCATCTTTGTTGGTGTACAAAAAGGGGGGTACACTTTTTGTACCCCTATGACTGTGCACGGGCAGTCTGAGCCGCGGGCACCACCACACCAAGCGAGGCAAGGGAGGTGAGCCAGGGTGAGACCGAAGCCCGATGGAACTGGAGCAACACCAAAGCCAAGACCACAAAGAGCCAAGGGACGAGGCAGGCTCCCCCAGCAAGGCCCTTGCTGGGGCTCCGGCAAGGCCCTTGCCGGGGCCGGCTTTAGCAGCCCCGGCAAGACCCTTGCCGCGGCAAATCGCCCCACGCCTACGGGGCAGATCACCCTTGAGTCCACTGCCCCCATGGGGCAAGGATTCGGGAGACATCCCCGTAGTGGCATCCAGATCTTTGTGAAGACATTCAAGATTAGGTACGCACTAAGAAGGCGACGACCCTTGGCGGGATTCCAGCCAAGGAAGACCACAAGACCTTCGGCAAGCACCTTGCCGGGGATGGCAGCAGGCGCCGCGGCAAGACCCTTGTCGGGGCCCCGGCAAGACCCTTGCCGGGGACATCCGCAGGGCCATCATCAGGCCCACGCCGACTAAACTTCCACCGCCGTATGAAGTTGCCGACCCAACCAGCTGGGCAGGCACCTGCGTGCCGGCATGCAGATCTTCGTGAAGACCCACCATTGCGCCACCTCAGCTGCCTGCCTACCTACATGACATCTCAGGCATCGCTGGCCAGGGCGCGTGTCAACACAAGAAGGAGCGGCGACGGAGAAGACAGATCTCTCCCCCGTCCCCGATAAAGCGAGGACACCTAAGCACGACGCATTAAATGCGCCTTGTCATGTAATGCGAGGGATAACCTCGCATCACTGTACCCTTTCCACCTCCTGTGTGCCACTGTGGCAACCTCTTTTTCTATACAAGGAGGCCCGAGGCGACCAGGAAGAGGATTCAGCTTTTTGGAGCTCCTCACGCCCCATAGATAGCTGAAGAACACAGATATACAATCCACCAAAGCAGGAGTAGGGTTTTACGCATCCTCGCGGCCCGAACCTGGATAAACGAACAGTGTGCTATATGTTTGATCCGCTCTTCTCTCAACCCCACGCCCCACCAACCATAGTAGGGATTCTTGTGATCCCATAGGTGTCGTTCCCACCGACATCTTTGGCGCGCCAGGTAGGGGGCAACCGCAGTTGTGAGAATTGGCTTTAGCAGTTAGTTCGACACTTCTTCATCATCATGGCGCCCAAGAAGAAGACGACGGTGGCGGTTGTCCAGTCGGAAGCCGGACAGCCCGTCCCGACGCGGGCGAGCAGCGGACCGGTCGCGGAAAGGACCCGGGGCGCTGCTCGTGTACACCAACACTGTCCCAACAACCGGAGTTTGGGAGGTGGCGATGTTTGTGCGCCTGGTAACGGGCCACACACCGCCAAATCCAAAGACGGAGCCAGGCCCTCCGCGGGTGGCACGAGGCCTTCCAGGATCGCTGTCACATCACCGGAAGGCGACACAAGGGCCTCCAGGACTCCCACGCCGGCGCCAACAGCACGCTCCTCCCAAGCAGCGCGCAATGAATGGCATCATCACGCCGAAGATCCCGGGCGTCGCCGCAGGAAGAGCCCCGAGCACCACTCCCGAGACGTAGAAGACCTGCCCGCCCGCCGAAGCACTGGTGAAAACGGCATGCGACCGTGGGATCATGATAAAGCTCCTCCTGACATGGTAAGGAGTCGAAGCGCGTCGCGGTCCGTGCAGGTTTCGCTACCGCTAACCCCAGCAGAAGCCCTGGCGCGCCGCAGTTGCTCCTCGACTTTCCTCCCGTTACGGGGAAACTCGACGAATGGAGAGCCACCATCCGAAGCCTTGTCGCGGTCGCCGACAAGGATGAACCAAGTCCAGCGAGGCCCCCGGGTCGATGCTCCGATGGGGTCCCACGCATCGGTGGCGGGAGGACCGGCAACACTGTGGCCATGGTGCATTCGCCTCCTCCTCGCCCGGTACCGCGTGTGTCGACTCGTCGAGACGTCACGGGTGACGACATCTCCATAGCATCGTCCGACCTACGGACCCACGGTGACCAGCGTCAAGTTCTTCAGGAGCGAGCTCATGAAGACGCTCGAACCACCATCGAGCGCTGGCGCGGAGTGCGGCACCAGTCAGATAGGCGAGCAGGGCCTGCTGTGAACCGCCCAACACCGGAGAGCCCTGGAGGTCTACCTTACGAGGTAGGCTGTCCGGCTTTTACCTGTGAGCTGCGGCAGTTCCAGTGGCCCACTCACCGCACCTTCAAACCTGACATTGGCGAGAAGTACAACAGCAAGACCCACTCGTCGGAGTTCCTCAGCATCTATACCATCACGATGCAAGCTGCCGGAGCCCGCGATGATAAGGTGCTTGCGAATTACTTTCCATTGGATCTTAAACCCAACGCCATGTCGTGGTTGATGCACTTGCCGGTAGACTCTATTTCCTCCTGGTCGGATTTGTGCCATGAGTTTGTTGGCACCTTTACTGGAGGTCACCAAGCCCATGGCCAAGCAAGTGACCTACACGTCATTCCCCAGAAGGGAGGCGAGAGTCTGTGCAAGTATATACAGAGGTTCAGCCGGGTACAGTACAATATCCCTGATGTTCACCATGCCGCCATCATCAACGCGTTCCATCAGAACGCGCGTAACCGCAAGATGCGTGAAGAACTGGCAATGAACAAGGTGAAAGATGTGGCGGAACTCCATGTTCTTGCTGACAGATGTGCCCGGGCTGAAGAGGGAAGGAAGTACCCCGGCGAAGATGCCAGCGTGGAAACCGACTCTTCAGATGAGGATACTACCGCCCCAGCGAAGAAAGGCCGGCGCTGCAATAGGAAGCGCAAGGGTAAAGCCGTGCTTGCCGTCGAAGGATCTGATGACGCCGGCTCCGCCAAGAAAACCAAGGCGGATGACCACGGCAAGGAAATTGCCGGGTGTGTTGCCTCCCGAGCCTTGGCGGCTGCCGAGAAGCCAGGAAACTCCGACAAGCAATACTGCAAGATCCATCGCACCAAAGGCCATGATCTCCAGAACTGCCGACATGTTGAGCTCCTTGCTGAGAAGCAGAGGGCTGAATATGAGAGGCGGACAAGGAGAAGGGCCAGGACGGTGCTGAGGGGTCCGGCAAGAAGCGTGACGACCAAGCAGGCCGTCGCGGCAAGGATAAACAACAGGAGAGGCCCTCCCGGGGCCGTGACAGAAAGCCAGAAGACGACGATCACGAAGAGGACGACGAGTCCGGCGACCAAGAGTTTCAGAAAGCCACGGAGGCCATGTGCGTCGATGGCGGTGTCTCGCTGCATACTTCTCACCGTCAGCTTAAACAGTTGGCGCGTGAGATTACAGCGACGGAGCCGTCGTCTGGTGCCCAAAAGCCACTGAAATGGTCCATCACGCCTATCATTTTTGACACTAAGGATCACCCTGATCACACTACTGCGGTCGGGTGCTTTCCGTTGTTGGTTTCATCGATAATATGCAACCTCAAGGTGACAAAGATGCTAGTCGATGGCGGGGCCGGTCTGAACTTAATCTCGCCTACCGTGACCGAGAAGCTGCAGATTCCTGACGGAGACCTCGAAGAGACGGGCACGTTTCAGGGGGTCTGATGGGCCTCTAACCCCTCGTTGGTTACCCCAAGTGGAAGGTGTAAGATGCAGTGTTGTGGAAGTTTTTCCCTTAGCAAAGATGCCAAGGATCGAATCCCCAGAGACTCCTAGGTTCAACAAGTAGGTGTCAACTGCTAACGGCGCCAGATATTAGCAATCAACGTGGACCTGCACACAGATACAAATAAATTTGCTCCCAACGAGTACAGAGTGGTTGTCAATCCCTCCGTCCTTGTAGTTCACAAAGGATTAAACGCAAATGATAGTAGTGATATATAATGTTTGCAATAGTAAGTAAAAGCGAAAAGTAAATAGCGGATGTGATCAATGATGGTAATATGGACCGGAGTCTCATGATGTTCACTAGTGATGTCTCTCTCCCAAAAGACGATAAAACAGCTATGTGAGGTAAACGAATTACAGCTGGGCAATTGACAGGACCACGAACGCAAACCAATGCTGACTACATTGCAAGAAAGGTTGAGGTTCAAAGCATGGGCGGTACGCCAAAGTAAGTAGACCGAAATCCATCAATATCTACTACTAATCATCCACCTTGAGATATCTATCCAGAACATCTCGCTGGTATTAAGTTGCGAGTCCCACCCATAGTGTAAACTCAATGCAACAGACAACTGCATTAAAAGAACTTTGCGTAAAGTAAACAATCCTTGCACCCACGGGCACAAGCACCGTTGTTTTCCCCCTTGTGGCAACAGCACATCCCCTAGACTCATGTTTCTGTCACTCAAGCTAGTCATCGAGGGGCATGAACCCACAATCAAGCATAACGTTCCCTCTTGGAGTCACTACGTATTACTTGGCCAAATCAATAAATAACAACGGAGAACATGCAAGAATTACTTATGAACATAAATATAAAAGAGGTAGATCAAATATATTACTCAAGAACAATCTGAACATAATCTCATAATCCATCGGATCCCAGCAAACTCATCATAGCAACAGCATAAGGATTACATATGTGCCTCGATCATGTAGGGCAGCTCACGAGGACTAATTAGTGAAGCACAAGAACGGGAGGAGAACATCACATAGCTACTGGTCATGGACTCATGGTCCAAGGGAGACTACTCACAACTCATCCGGGAGGCGTCCATGGTGGTGGAGAGGCTCCCGATGGTGATCCTCCCCTCCGGCAGGGTGCCGGGAAGAGTTCTCCTGGTGCTCCCGATCTTGGAAGCGGCGGCGGCGGCGGAACAGAGATGAGATCGCGAAAAAGAGTTCCCGTCCCGAGGGTTTCGAAGGACGCTCTAAATATATGCCGAAGGGGGGCACCAGACGGGGCTCGGGGGGCCCAGGCGCCCCCCCGGCGCGGCCCAGGGGGGGAGGGCGCCGCCAGGGCACCTGGAGCCCTGGTGGCCTCCCCGGCTGTCCTTCGGGCGCAAGGTAGGTTCTGGAACGCTGATTTTTTATATAATTTTTCTGGATTTTTCCTGGCAGTTCTCGTAACGTGAAAACCTGAAATACAAAAACAGCCGAAAACAGAAACTGGCACCGGGGTGCACTGGATTAGTAGGTTAGTCCAAATATGATCAAAAGTGTATGGAAGTGTATGAATATCATAGCAATATCACCCAAAAGTGGCATGGAGCAAGCAGAAATTATAGATATGTTTTGGACGTATCAACATCCCCAAGCTTAATTCCTGCTCGTCCTCGAGTAGGTAAATGATAACAAGAATAATTTCTGTGGTGACATGCTATTAACCATATAGGACTTTTTACAGTCATATGACAAAAGCTTACTGAGACAATGATTCCATAGTAATTAAGTTGCCTCATGAGAAAATCACAAATGACTGAAAGTTTTACAATATGAAACTGAAACATCAAATAGATTTGCAATGAACATGATGTGCAAATATGATAAAGTGATATCTAGCTTGCCCCCTTTAGTGAAGCAAAACATAAATGCAGGGGCACCTTCAAGGTTTAAGTGATGACTAGATACAATGATTTCAAAATAAACGATATCACAATCATGCAAAAGACAATGCTACTTTGGAACAATGCACATTACACTCAGAATGACAATCATGCTCTCAGTAGTTGGTGCTTGAAGGAAGAAGGTGGAGACTCGAAAAGTAAAAGAATGGTTATGTGCTAGAGCTTTTTATTTTGAAAACATAGAAGCAATTTTGTCAACGGTAGTAGTACTTCATATGTGTCATGCATAAGACATCCTATAAGTTGCAAGCCTCATGCATCGAATACCAATAGTGCTCGCACCTTGTCCTAATTAGCTCGGATTTCCATGGGTTATCATTGCATTACATATGTTTCAACCAAGTGTCACAAAGGGGTACCTCTATGCCACCTGTACAAAGGTCCAAGGAGATAAATCGCATTTGATTTCTCGTTTTTGATAGATCTCAACTTGAGGACATCCATACCGGGACAACATAGAAAATAGATGATGGACTCCTCTTTAATGCATAAGCATATTCTCATAAGAGATTGAGGATTAATGTCCAAGCTAAAACTTCCACCATGATACATGGCTTTGGTTGGCGGCCCAATGTTCTTCTCTAACAATATGCATACTCATTCAACCCATGGCGAATCACCCTTACTTCAGACAAGACGAACATGCATAGCAACTCACATGATATTCAACAAAAGTGTGACAGCTGATGGCGTCCCCAGAAACATGGTTACCGCTCAGCAAGCAACTTATAAGAAATAAGATACATAAGCAACATATTCTTTACCACAATAGTTTTTAAGCTACTTTCCCATGAGCTATGTATTGCAAAGTTAGTCTGCTTAGTACAGGTGGAGGTTAGCAAAAGACTGGGAGCGACCAACTAAGAGAGCAATGACGGTCATAATCATGCAGAGCGACAAAGCAATATTGAATCAGGCATGGAAGTTATATCGCTACTCAGAAATAAAAGATCATCAAGGCTTGACAGACTTTCTTTACAGTCTTAAATATGCGTGAGCATACGCCAAGTCAATCAAAATAAATTCTCGAAGGAAGGTATTACTAAACCATACCACATCATAGGCAAACAAATCAAGTTGGTACTCCAATAACTCATTGGGAATCCCCCAGCTATTTGAGACTAACCATAAGAAACCTGAACTACTAAGCGCCATTATGCACGTAGCATCTTTGTCATAGACATATCAACCAATGCAACGGAAGCAAACTCTCTTAATAAGGTGAGCATGATAATTAAAGAGAGTTCAAGCAACCAACTAAACAAAAGCTCTTTGAAAAGATAAGCATGAATACTAAGAGCAGAGCATGATAGTAGCTATTTAAAAGACGAAGAACACACACAACAAAGATAGACATGAAAATTCTATGTTATGTTCTAGGTAGAAGTGGAGCGTGTTTCTCTCCCACATAAAGAACGCTGAGTTCCGACTCGTTATGAAAAACCAAAAAGAAAACTAAAAGCAAGACGCTCCAAGCATAGCACATAACACATGAAGTGATAAAAATATAGTGGAACGAAAGACGAACTGATAATGTTGATGGAGAAGGGGATGCACGGGGGCATCCCCAAGCTTAGATGCTTGAGTCTCCTTGAATATTTCTTGGGGGTGCACGGAGGCATCCCCAAGCTTGAGCGCTTGACACTCCTTAATCTTTTTATCATCTTCCCTCACACACTTGAAAACTCCCTTCATACATAACTCATTATAATCTGATTAGCGAGGTTAGTACCCTTAATAAAATAATTGCACCTTGCTGGAAATAAAGATATTCTTAAAGTTCTACTGTTTCTCAAGATTGCCAAAAGGTTTTTGCAAAGAAAAAGCAAGCTCTTGGTTTGCAAAATGAAGGAAAGGCAAAACAGGACAGAATCTGTGAAAAACAGAACAGCAGGTAGTAATTGATTAGTTTGGGGCACTTCTGCAACTCAAATCAAAAAACTCAGAACAGATGCACGAAAGACAATTATATAGGGAACGCTGTCGAAAAAATTCAGACCAAAAAGATGATCTGGTGATTTTATACGAATTTTTCTATCCAAGGACAGAATCTGTTTCCTGGACAGCACCTCACAACTTTTGAACTTTCTAGCAATCAGAGGCTATACTTGGCACAAATATGAAAAGCAAAGATACAATGATGATGCTACTGTAGTAAACAACATCAAGACACAACAAAAGCAAAATATAAAAATTTATTCATGTGGGCTGCCTCCCAAAAGCGCTTTCTTTTATGCCTTTAAGCTAGGCATAATGCATATAGATCAAGTTTTATCAAGAGTAAAAGAATAGCTAGCCCTTACAATGAACTCAAAAGGTAACTTGATCTTCTTTCGAGGGAAGTGTTCCATCCCTTTCTTGAGAGGAAACTGAAATTTTATATTACCCTCTTTCATGTCAATGATAGCACCAACGGTGCGTAAAAAGGGACGTCCCAAAATAATTGGACATGAAGGATCACATTCAATATCCATAATAGTAAAATCAACGGGAACATAATTATCATTGACAACGATAAGAACATCGTCGATCCTCCCCAAAGGTTTCTTTATGGAAGAATCAACGAGACGAACACCAAAAGAACAAGAATCATAAGGTTTCAATTTAAGCATATCATATATTCTTTTGGGCATAACAGAGGTAGTAGCTCCAACATCACATAATGCATAGCAAGAGAAGTCATTCAATTTAATTTTTATCATAGGATCCCAACCATCTTCTAGCTTTCTAGGTATGGAGGATTCTACTCTAAGTTTCTCCTCCCTAGCTTTGATGAGAGCATTAGTGATATGCTCTGTGAAGGCAAGGTTAAGCGTGCTAGTGCGGGGGTCTCTAGACATCTTGTGAAGGAAATCAATAACTTCGGTAAGAGTGCAATTATCAAAAACAAGGTCATTAGCATCAAGTAAAGTGGTAGTGGTGTCCTTTAGGTTCATTTGTTTGGAAGTTTCTATAGTCATAGCATCACCATTAATAGGTCCATTGGGACCAGGAGTACATTGGGTGCTAAGGGTTTGGACATCTTTAACAACTTGGATAGTAGCAACAGTGTGGTGGGTAGGAAGGCTCTTAATTCTATCTTCTTCCTCCCTTTCTCTAGCCCATCTCTCTTTAAGTTTAGCCATCATCCAAATATTTTCATTAATTTGCACTTGAATAGCATTTATAGGAGTGACTTCCCTCTCCTCAAGAGGAGAAGTTTTAATTTTTAGCAATTTTACCTCATTGGCTAAATGGTCTACCTTAAAAGAAAGATCATCTAGTTTATGTAGTTTTTCTTCTACACTCCTATTAAAGGCTTTTTGGGTAGTGATGAAATCTTTAAGCATAATCTCTAGTTCAGTAGTGGAGTTCTTGGTGATAGGATAAGCATTGTTGTTCCCATAAGAATTAGAGGGGAACGGTCTAGGATTGCTACCAAAATTACTCCTATAAGCATTGTTGTTAAAATTGTTTCTAGAGATAAAGTTCACATCTACTTGTTCTTGAGGAATCAAAGAATTTAAAGGAACATCACGAGGATCAACAGAAGATTGCTTCGAAAGTAGAGACATGATTAAGTCAACGTTTTCATTTAAGGAGGAAATTTCCTCGACAGAGTTTACCTTCCTACCTGTTGGAGCGCGTTCGGTGTGCCATTGGGAATAGTTGGTCATCATCTCATCGAGAAGCTTCGTGGCAGCACCAAGTGTAGTTGACATAAAAGTTCCTCCCGCGGCCGAATCTAACAAGTTCCGCGAGGTAAAGTTCAAGCCTGCATAAAAAGTTTGGATAACCATCCAAGTAGTCAAACCATGAGTAGGGAAGTTCTTGATAAGAGATTTCATACGTTCCCAAGCTTGGGCAACGTGTTCATTATCCAATTGTTTAAAATTCACTATGTTACTTCTAAGTTGGATAATTTTAGCAGGTGGATAGTATTTTCCAATAAAAGCATCTTTGCACTTGTCCCATGAATCTATGCTATTTCTAGGCAAAGACTGAAACCATATTTTAGCTCCTCCTCTCAAGGAGAAAGGAAAAAGCTTAAGCTTAACAATATTACCATCTATTTCGTGGTACTTTTGCATATCACAAAGTTCAAAAAAGTTGTTCAAGTGTAAAGCAGCATCATCTCCAGCACCGGAGAATTGATCTTTCATGACTAAGTTCAGTAAAGCAGGTTTAATTTCATATGAAGGTGCTGAAGTGGCAGGTGTAGTGATAGGTGTGCTGATAAAGTCATCTTTGTTGTGACTAGTGAAGTCGCACAACTTGGTGTTCTCGGTGGAACCCATAGTAGCAAGCAAGCAAGATAACTATTTTTGTGATTTTCGATAAAGGATACTGAAGCAAAAACTGAAAGATAAACTAACAAGACTAAAAAGCAAAGGTAAAAGATAGCATGCAACTCCCCTATCCTGAAGAGTGGAGTCCCCGTCAACGGCGCCAGAAAAACTCCTTGATGGGCCTCTAACCCCTCGTTGGTTACCCCAAGTGGAAGGTGTAAGATGCAGTGTTGTGGAAGTTTTTCCCTTAGCAAAGATGCCAAGGATCGAATCCCCAGACACTCCTAGGTTCAACAAGTAGGTGTCAACTGCTAACGGCGCTAGATATTAGCAATCAACATGGACCTGCACACAGATACAAATAACTTTGCTCCCAACGAGTACAGAGAGGTTGTCAATCCCTCCGGCCTTGTAGTTCACAAAGGAAAACACAAATGATAGTAGTGATAGATAATGTTTGCAATAGTAAGTAAAAGTGAAAAGTAAATAGCGGATGTGATCAATGATGGTAATATGGACCGGAGTCTCATGATGTTCACTAGTGATGTCTCTCTCCCAAAAGACGATAAAACAGCTATGTGAGGTAAACGAATTACAGCTGGGCAATTGACAGGACCACGAACGCAAACCAATGCTGACTACATTGCAAGAAAGGTTGAGGTTCAAAGCATGGGCGGTACGCCAAAGTAAGTAGACTGAAATCCATCAATATCTACTACTAATCATCCACCTTGAGATATCTATCCAGAACATCTCGCTGGTATTAAGTTGCGAGTCCCACCCATAGTGTAAACTCAATGCAACAGACAACTGCATTAAAAGAACTTTGCGTAAAGTAAACAATTCTTGCACCCGCGGGCACAAGCACCGTTGTTTTCCCCCTTGTGGCAATAGCACATCCCCTAGACTCATGTTTCTGTCACTCAAGCTAGTCATCGAGGGGCATGAACCCACAATCAAGCATAACGTTCCCTCTTGGAGTCACTACGTATTACTTGGCCAAAGCAATAAATAACAACGGAGAACATGCAAGAATTACTTATGAACATAAATATAAAAGAGGTAGATCAAATATATTACTCAAAAACAATCTGAACATAATCTCATAATCCATCGGATCCCAGCAAACTCATCATAGCAACAGCATAAGGATTACATATGTGCCTCGATCATGTAGGGCAGCTCACGAGGACTAATTAGTGAAGCACAAGAACGGGAGGAGAACATCACATAGCTACTGGTCATGGACTCATGGTCCAAGGGAGACTACTCACAACTCATCCGGGAGGCGTCCATGGTGGTGGAGAGGCTCCCGATGGTGATCCTCCCCTCCGACAGGGTGCCGAGAAGAGTTCTCCTGGTGCTCCCGATCTTGGAAGCGGCGGCGGCGGCGGAACAGAGATGAGATCGCGAAAAAGAGTTCCCGTCCCGAGGGTTTCGAAGGACGCTCTAAATATATGCCGAAGGGGGGCACCAGACGGGGCTCGGGGGGGCCCAGGCGCCCCCCCGGCGCGGCCCAGGGGGGGGGGGGGGCGCCGCCAGGGCGCCTGGAGCCCTGGTGGCCCCCCTGGCTGTCCTTCGGGCGCAAGGTAGGTTCTGGAACGCTGATTTTTTTATATTTTTTCTGGATTTTTCCTGGCAGTTCTCGTAACGTGAAAACCTGAAATACAAAAACAGCCGATAGCAGAAACTGGCCCCAGGGTGCACTGGATTAGTAGGTTAGTCATCAAAAGTGTATGGAAGTGTATGAATATCATAGCAATATCACCCAAAAGTGGCATGGAGCAAGAAGAAATTATAGATACGTTTTGGACGTATCAGGGTCAACCCGGGAAGAAGTCAACCAAAGGGGAAGGTCACGCTGCCCGTAACTTTTGGAAGTGACCTGAACTACAGGACAGAAAGGATCGTGTTCGATGTCGCCAAGATCCCCTTGCCCTACAACGGCATCCTTGGCCGCCCAGCGCTGGCCAAGTTTATGGCGGCGTCACACTACGCCTACAACACCCTGAAGATGCCAGGACCTATGACGGTCATCACCATCCCCTCCGATAAGAAAGATGCGCTGATTTGCGCTGACCAACTATACCAACAAGCAGTTACAGCAGCTGCCGCCACTAGGGCACTTGCTCCTGCCACTGGAGCCCTGGGGGGGAAGAAGAAGAAGAAGACCGGTGAGGCCTCGGACACCCACTCCGGCAAGCGCACCTCTTCGGAGTGTAGTGCTCCCGTCGAGGACGTGCCAGAGAGCTCCACCGGCAGAAACAAGAAGTCCAGGGCCACACCGCCGGGAACCAAGAAGGTTTCTGTCAAGGAGGATGGCACAGGAGGGTCTTTCACCATAAGCTCCACCCTTGACGACAAATAGGAAGACGCGCTCGTCACCTTCCTGCAGGCAAATGTCAATGTGTTTGCATGGCAAGCATCCGACATCCCCGGCGTTCCCAGGGAGGTGATTGAGCACCACCTTGCTGTTTGTCCTCATGCGCGGCCCGCAAGCAGAAGGTCAGGAAGCAAGCTTTGGAACGACAAGAGTTCATCACAGAGGAGATCCGGAAACTGGAAGCAGCGGGTTTGGTAAGAGGAGTGCTCCATCCAACGTGGTTGGCCAATCCAGTGGTAGTGCGCAAGGCAAATGGGAAGTGGAGGCTGTGTATTGATTACACAGATATCAATAAGGCTTGTCCCAAAGACCCCTTCCCGTTGCCGCGCATCGACCATATTGTTGACTCCACGGCTGGGTGTGACCTGTTGTCATTCCTCGATGCCTACTCCGGCTACCATCAGATCTTCACGGCAAGAGAAGACGAAGAGAAGACAACATTCATCACCCCATGTGGTACGTATTGTTTCATACGAATGCCTTTCGGGTTGAAGAGTGCTGGCTCAACGTTTGCAAGGGCAGTCCAGATTGGTTTTGGACCCCAGCTCCATAGAAATATGGAGGCTTATATGGATGATATAGTGGTCAAAACCAAGAACAGGGCAACCCTTATACCGGATTTACAAGAAACATTTGCAAACCTACGCAAGATCAATCTCAATCTGAACCCTGAGAAGTGCGTCTTTGGCGTCCCGTCCGGCAAGCTTCTCGGGTTCTTTGTGTCACAGCGTGGGATAGAGGCCAATCCAGACAAAATCAAAGCTATAGAACAGATTGAAGCACCCAAACGGGTCAAGGATGTGCGTCGGCTTGCTGGCTGCGTTGCCGCCATGAGCAGATTCATTTCCAAGTCTGCCGAGCGCGCCCTCCCCTTTTTCAAGATTTTGAAAAAGGCGGGCCCAATGGAGTGGACGCCAGAAGCCGAAGCAGCATTGCAAGATTTGAAGAGGTATCTTTCCTCCACGCCAGTACTAGTTGCGCCTAGGCCACAAGAACCGTTGCTGCTATACCTGGCGGCAACGAACCAGGTGGTCAGCGCCGCACTAGTGGCACAGAGAGAAATTGATGATGAGGTGATAGCAGCGACATAGCCTGATGCCGTTGGTGTAGAGACGACACGGCCGGTTGGAGTGCCGCCAAGGAAGAAAATGATGCAGCACCCGGTCTACTTTGTTAGCTCCCTCTTGCAGGGGGCTAGATCAAGGTACTCCGGTGTGCAGAAATTGCTCTTCGGCCTTCTTATGGCCTCGAGGAAGCTGCGTCACTACTTCCAGGCACACGAGATCACTGTCGTCACTCGCCTCCCTCTGCAACGGATATTGCACAATCCAGATGCAACAAGAAGAATTGTAGAGTGGGCACTGGAGCTATCCAGCTTTGGCCTCAAGTTTGAAAGTACCTCGACGATTCAAAGACGAGTCCTGGCGGAGTTCGTTGCAGAATGGACCGCGACGCCTGATGAAGAAGCCCAGGAAACTGCTCTCCCCGGCAAAGAGGCGAGTTGCGACTGGATCATGTACTTTGATGGAGCTTTCTCCTTACAGGGCGCCGGGGCTGGCGTACTGCTTGTCGCGCCCACCGGAGAGCACCTCAAGTACGTGGTCCAGATGCACTTCCCTGGGGAGGTATCAACGAACAATACTGCCGAATATGAGGGGCTGCTTACTGGTCTTAGGATCGCGGCAGACCTCGGAATCAAGAAACTCATCGTCAGGGGCGATTCGCAGCTTGTCGTCAAACAAGTCAACAAAGATTACGAGAGCCTGTTGATGAAGGCCTACGTCGATGAAGTGAGAAATCTAGAAGAGCGTTTTGATGGTATACAGGCGAAGCATGTTCCCCGAGCAGAGAACGACATCACTGATTACCTGTCAAAGCGCGCTGCCCTCAAGTTACCTGTGGAACCAGGTACCTTTGTGCTTCAGCTTTCTCAGCCATCTGTTGATCCATCAACAGAGCAAAACAAGAGGAGGAAATCAGGGCCCGGCAAGTACTTTCCCGCCGAGCTCCCCGAAGCCGCCGGCAAGGATGTTGCCGGGGACACTGAGCCCGCCACGGGACGGCTAGCTCCGGCGGAGCGTCAAGCTCTTGCCGTCGAGACAGCCGCTCCTATAGCGGAGGAAATGCCTTTAGTCCTCGCCATCTAGCCCCAGGCTCCAGCGTGGGCACATCATACCGTCCGATTCCTCCAAACTGGGGAACTTCCTGAGGAGCAGGAAGAAGCAGAAAAAGTAGCCCGTCGATCTGCTATGTACCAGTTCGTCGATGACGTCCTGTACAGAAAGAGACCGAACGGCGTGAAATTGAAGTGTATCCCTCGAGATGAAGGACTGGGGCTATTGGCAGAGATACATGGAGGCATATGTGGATCCCACATAGGGTCAAGAGCCCTTGCCGACAAGGCATTTCGACAAGGCTTCTTCTGGCCCACTGCCCTCCAGGATGCGACGACACTGGTCACCAGGTGTGAAGTGTGTCAGTTCCATTCAAAGAAACTTTATCAACCAGCTCAAGCCCTTCAAACCATTCCTCTCTCCTAGCCCTTCTCGGTCTAGGGGCTTGACATACTGGGCCCTTTCCCCCGCGCTGTCGGGGGATTTGAGTACTTGTACGTCGCAATCGACAAGTTCACAAAGTGGCCAGAGGTGGAGGCAGTGAGGAAGGTCACAGCCCAGTCAGCCATCAAATTCTTCAAGGGACTAGTGTGCCGTTTTGGTGTACCCAACAGGGTCATCACCGACAACGGCACCCAGTTCACAAGCCGCACCTTCATGCAATATACCCAAGACCTCGGCAGCAAAGTCTGTTTCTCTTCCGTTGCTCACCCACGAAGCAATGGTCAAGCTGAGAGAGCAAACGCTGAAGTACTGCGAGGCTTAAGGACAAAGACCTTTGACAGGCTGCACAAGAGTGGAAGGTGCTGGATTGATGAGTTGCCGACGGTTCTTTGGTCGATCAAAACGACGCCAAATCGAGCCACCGGTCAAACACCCTTTGCCCTGGTATACGGGGCAGAAGCAGTTCTCCCCACTGAACTCATATACGGGTCACCTCGAGTGCTCTCTTATGATGAGCTTGAGCAAGAGCAACTGCGGCAAGATGATGCAACACTCCTTGAGGAAGATCGTCTTCGGGCGGTTGTGAGAGCAGCACGCTACCAGCAAGCCTTGTGCCGCTACCATAGCCGCAAGGTCCGTGCCCGAAGCTTTGAGGAAGGCGACCTTGTTCTTCGGTGCGTTCAATCAGCCAAGAATACCAACAAGTTGACGCCGAAGTGGGAAGGCCCTTATTGGGTAATACGAGTCACCAGGCCTGGCGTAGTCCGCCTGGACACCGAAAATGCCGTTCCGGTGAGCAACTCCTGGAACATTGAGCATCTTCGCAAGTTTTACCCATGAGGCGCAGCTTGCTGGGCCCCCCGGCAAGCCACCTTTTGTACAAGCCTTACCGACAAGGCATGTAACCCTTTGTATAAAGCCAGGCACAGACCCTGAGCATAAATAAATGAAGCGCCGGCACCCTAAGTTATAGCATGCATGCTAGGTCGAGTCTCGTCCTTGGTTAGGGTTGATAGTGCTTAGCAACGGCTAACCCCTAGCTTAGAGGTCGAGTTTGCATCTCTTTGTCTTTCTTTTATCTTCTTTGGTTCACAGGACACACAGATATCCTTGCCGAAACCACTTGGGGAGAAAAAAAAGGAACATACCAGCATCTAAGCCCCGGCAAGCCAGTATTGCCGAGGGCTGCAAGAGCAAAGATTCACCCACGGCAAACCAGGGTTGCCAGGGGCTGCAGCTTCAGATAAGTTCTTCATCCCTTATCATGCATTCCATCATGGACTGAGGTATGTGAAACCTCGTTTTTTCCTTAAACTACCGTGCTCCCCTAACTCTAGGCCCTAGGGCTCGTTCCTGGGACCAAGTTTGGTCGTAGTCACGGCAGCAAAAGGATGAAACGAGGAGCCTAAACCCACTTCATACCTGCCTCCGCCAAAGGCGTGAGAAAGGTCGAGCGAAGTGAGGGGATGGCGAGGCCTGTTGCCGGGCAAGAAAATGTTTATCTTAGAGATATCAGGGATTTATTCCCTGTTGTGGGTTCTACCTGCGAACAAATGAGCCGGAAAACATCCCTTTTTCATTAAAAAAACATCCCGCCCAGGTACAGTCCATAGGGAATGAAAAACATGAACAAGGGGATTACAAGTTTTAAATTTAACAGACGCCCGAAGGCTTACAAACTAAAAAGATATAAGATGCCCGTAATCCCTTTCTTGTCCCTCTCCTCAGGAGGCAGGTCAAGGAGGCGAGAAGGGCAAAAGGAGCGCCTAGGTGAGCTACGGGTGGCAGAAGACACCAAGAGAACATCTTGGTGGCCGCCCAAAGGCTGGATGGTGATGGCGGCGCCGGAAGTAGAGCTCGAAGACGAGGCGGCAGGACGTTAGTACGCGTCGAAGGCGTCGGTGCCCGCGTACTCCGACTTGACGGCCTTGCCGCCCGCCCTCTTCCTCTTCCGCAGCCCCCAAAGTCAGCCGCCCAAGGGGACGGCCCCGAGAAGTTCAAGGAGCCGGCGACACGGATGATGGGGTCGCCGGTGCCACAAGGAGCGGCGCCCGACACCTAGTCGGACCCGTCATCCTGCCGCCTACCGCCCTCGTCGTCGCTGCCGCTGTCCTCCTCATCACTCTCGCTCGAGGAGGAACCTTCACTATCAGAAGAGCTCTCCACGCAGCACCTTGTACGAGTCCCAAAGTGCCCGAAGACCTTGACGGAGAGAAGGCCACCCTCCATTAGCTTAAAATGGAGAGTGAGCCCCTCCGTCAAGCTGTGGATATGAGCAAACGTCTTCCATCCCCGACGAAGATACATCACATGAGGAGCAGGGAAGTCGACGCGTACCCGCGTGCCACTGATCCCGTAGCCCCTCATGTGCAGCCGCAATGACTCCGACGGATCCAGCTCCATCTCTCGCGCAAATGGAGTCGGGAGACGAAGGCGATGGCGCGGCGGCCGGCGCAACCTGACGAAGAACTCACAAGGGTCATCCCCAACATGGCCCTCCATTGGAGGAAGAGCTGCTGGCGGGGGCGAGGCCGACGGGCCACCCCGTCCTCCTCTTCCCCGAGCGCCCCGGCCTCGCCCACGGCCTCGCCCCCTCCCCCTTCCCCTCGCGGTCGGCTCTGCCACCGCTAGCGCAGGAGAAGGAGGGATGCGTTGTCGAGCGGCGACCCTCGCCGCCATCGTTGAAGGGCCGGGATTTCCTCTCTCCATAACGAATGGAAGAGAGGAGCAGAAGCTGAAGGAGGAAGAAGATGGAAGAATGCGGGACGCCGTCCTTCCCCTCCCGCTCTTTATAAAGGAACATGGTTGGGGCTCGACCGCCCCGCTCGGCCAATCAAGACACGGAAGGCGCAGGGAGCCAGGACCAACCCGCCGCCCCAACCAGCGACGGCCCGGTTTCCCACCTCCACCGTTTGCCACCCCAAGCACATGGGAGACACGTGGCCGACGTGCAGAACCGAGGGGACGGGTGAGGCGACCTCTCCCCACCCCGTGATCGTGGGGAGTGGATGCCTTGAGGACCGCGCCTCGACTCCATTCAGTAAATGGGCCGCGCCTCCATGCCTCCCTCCGTTTATGGGGAAGGCGCGAGCCGCCCCTTTACTATGAAGTGACGCATGCTTGCGGGAAGCAACCCCACGCATGCCGCCCACGTCACGCACACCCCTCCACACCGCGCCACGCGCGCAGATCGTGGGAGGCGCAGCGCGCGAAAAGTCTTACCACGGTAAAAACCGTCCCGCCTGCCCACGCACTGTTCTGGGCCTAGCCCAACAACGCGTCGCGCTTATGTGTGGCCCAGGCCCAGGGGCTCCTGTCGGTGTACAAAAAGGGGGGGGGTACACTTTTTGTACCCCTATGACTGTGCACGGGCAGTCTGAGCCACGGGCACCACCACACCAAGCGAGGCAAGGGAGGTGAGCCAGGGTGAGACCGAAGCCCGATGGAACTGGAGCAACACCAAAGCCAAGACCACAAAGAGCCAAGGGACGAGGCGGGCTCCCCGGCAAGGCCCTTGCCGGGGCCGGCTTTAGCAGCCCCTGTAAGACCCTTGCCGCGGCAACTCGCCCCACGCCTACGGGGCAGATCACCCTTGAGTCTACTGCCCCCATGGGGCAAGGATTCGGGAGACATCCCCGTAGTGGCATGCAGATCTTTGTGAAGACATTCAAGATCAGGTATGCACTAAGAAGACGACGACCCTTGGCGGGATCCCATCCAAGGAAGACCACAAGACCTCCGGCAAGCACCTTGCCGGGGATGGCAGCAGGCGTCGCGGCAAGACCCTTGCCGGGGCCCCGGCAAGACCCTTGTCGGGGACATCCGCAGGGCCACCATCAGGCCCACGCTGACTAAACTTCCATCGCCGTATGCAGCTGCCGACCCAACCAGCTGGGCAGGCACCTGCGTGGCGGCATGCAGATCTTCGTGAAGACCCACCATTGCGCCACCTCAGCTGCCTGCCTACCTACATGGCATCTCAGGCATCGCCGGCCAGGGCGCGTTTCGACACAAGAAGGAGCGGCGACGGACAAGACAGATCTCTCCCCCGTCCTTGATAAAGCAAGGACACCTAAGCAAGACACATTAAATGCGCCTTGTCATGTAATGCGAGGGATAACCTCGCATCACTGTACCCTTTCCACCTCCTGTGTGCCACGGTGGCAAATCCTTTTTCTATAAAAGGAGGCCCGAGGCGACCAGGAAGAGGATTCGGCTTTTTGGAGCTCCTCACGCCCCATAGCTAGCTAAAGAACACAGATATACAATCCACCAAAGCAGGAGTAGGGTTTTACGCATCCTCGCGGCCCGAACCTGGATAAACGAACCGTGTGCTATCTGTTTGATCCTCTCTTCTCTCAACCCCGCGCCCCGCCAACCGTAGTAGGGATTCTTGTGATCCCATAGGTGTCGTTCCCACCGACAATCTTTCAACTTAGCTTTCTCTAGGAATGCATTAAAATTCAAGGGAACGGTAGCACAGGCCATTGATCTACAATAACATAGATATGCAAAAACTATCAGGACTTACTTCATGATAAATTAAAGTTCAATTAATCATATTACTAAAGAACTCTCACTTAGATAGACATCCCTCTAGTCATCTAAATGATCACGTGATCCAAATCAACTAAACCATGTCCGATCATCAGGTGAGATGGAGTAGTTTTCAATGGTGAATATCTTATGTTGATCATAGCTACTATATGATTCACGCTCAACCTTTCAGTCTCCATTGTTCCGAGGCCATGCCTGTACATGCTAGGCTCGTCAAGTTTAACCCGAGTATTCTGCATGTGCAAAACTGGCTTACACCCGTTGTATTTGAATGTAGAGCTTATCACACCCAATCATCACGTGGTGTCTCGTCACGACGAACTTTTGCAACGATGCATACTCAGGGAGAACACTTGTACCTTGAAATTTTTTAAGGGACCATCTTATAATGCTACCACCGTTTTAAGCAAATTAAGAAGAATAATAAGATAAAAATCACATGCAATCAAAATATGTGACATGATATGGCCATCATCATCTTGTGCTTTTGATCTCCATCTCCAAAGCAACGTCATGATCTACATCATCACCGTCTTGACACTATGATCTTCATCGTAGCGTCGTGGTCGTATCGCTAACTATTGCTACTACCACGATCACTAACTCATAGTGATAAAGTAAAGAAATTACATGGCCTTCACAATTCATACAATAATGAGACAACCATAAGGCTCCTACCGGTTGACGATAACTTTACAAAACATGATCATCTCATACAATAACGTATAACTCATCACGTCTTGACCATATCACATCACAACATGCCCTGCAAAAACAAGTTAGACGTTGTCTACTTTGTTGTTGCAAGTTTTACGTGGCTGCTACGGCTTTTAGAAAGAACCTTTCTTACCTACGCATACAAAAACCACAACGATTTTTCGTCAAGTATGTGTTGTTTTAACCTTCACAAGGACCGGGCGTAGCCACACTTGATTCAACTAAAGTTGGAGAAACTGACACCCGCCAGCCACTTGTGTGCGAAGCACGTCGGTAGAACTAGTCTCGCGTAAGCGTACACGTAATGTCGGTCCAGGCCGCTTCATCCAACAATACCACCGAATCAAAGTATGACATGCTGGTAAGCAGTATGACTATTATCTCCCACAACTCATTGTGTTCTACTCGTGCATATCATCTATGCGTAGACCTGGCTCATGATGCCACTGTTGGGGAACGTAGTATTTCAAAAAAAAATTCGTGCGATCACGCAAGATCTATCTACTAGAAGCATAGCAACGAGAGGGGAGAGTGTGTCTACGTACCCTTGTAGACCGAAAGCGGAAGCGTCTAGTGACGCGGTTGATGTAGTCGAACGTCTTCGCGATCCAACCGATCCTCGCACCGAACGCACGACACCTCCGCGTTCAGCACACGTTCATCTTGATGACGTCCCACGAGCTCTTGATCCAGTTGAGCTTCACGGGAGAGTTTCGTCAGCACGATGGCGTGGTGTCGGTGATGATGAATCTACCAGCGTAGGGCTTCGCCTAAGCATTGCAACGATATGACCGAGGTGTGCAACTGTGGGGAGGGGCACCGCACATGGCTAGAATCAACTTGTGTTTCTATTGGGGTGCCCCTCCCCACGTATATAAAGGAGTCGAGGATGGGAGGGCCGGCCCTCTACTATGGCGCGCCCTAGGGGAGTCCTACTCCCACCGGGAGTAGGATTCCCCCCTTCCATGTAGTAGGAGTAGGAGAGAAGGAAGGGGAGGAGAGGGGGAAGGAAAGAGGGGGGACGGCCCCCTCCCAATTCGGATTGTGCTAGGGGGCGCTCCCTCCACATTTTCCCATCCTCTCCTCTGTTCCACTAAGGGCCAATAAGGCCCATATAATCCTCAGGGGGTTCCGGTAGCCCCCCGGTACTCCGAATGCCCGAACTCATCTGGAACCATTCCGATTTCCATATATAGGCTTCCAATATATCGATCTTTATGTCTCGGACATTCCGAGACTCCTTGTCATGCCCGTGATCACATCCGGGACTCCGAACTACCTTCGGTACATCAAAACACATAAACTCATAATACCGATCGTCATCAAACGTTAAGCGTGACCCTACAGGTTTGAGAACTATGTAGACATGACCGAGACTCATCTGCGGTCAATAACCAATAGCGGAACCTGGATGCTCATATTGGTTCCTACATATTCAACGAAGATCTTTATCGGTCAAACCGCATAACAACATACGTTGTTCCCTTTGTCATCGGTATGTTACTTGCCCGAGATTCGATCGTCAGTATCACCATAACTAGTTAATCTCGTTACCGGCAAGTCTCTTTAATCGTTCCGTAATTCATCATCTCGTGACTAACTCATTAGTCATTTGCTTGCAAGGCTTATTATGATGTGTATTACCGAGAGGGCCCAGAGATACCTCTCCGACACTCGGAGTGACAAATCCTATTCTTGATCTATGCCAACACCACAAACACTTTCGGAGACACCTATAGAGCATCTTTACAATCACCCAGTTACATTGTGACGTTTGATAGCACACAAGGTGTTCCTCCGGTATTCGGGAGTTGCATAATCTCATAGTCATAGGAACATGTATAAGTCATGAAGAAAGCAAATAGCAGTAAAACTAAACGATCAAGTTGCTAAGCTAACGGATGGGTCTTGTCCATCACATCATTCTCCTAATGATGTGATCCCTTTGATCAAATGACAACTCATGTCTATGGCTAGGAAACATAACCATCTTTGATCAATGAGCTATTTTAGTAGAGGCATACTAGGGACACTCTGTTTTGTCTATGTATTCACAAATGTACTAAGTTTCCGGTTAATACAATTCTAGCATGAATAATAAACATTTATCATGATATAAGGAAATACAAATAACAACTTTATTATTACCTCTAGGGCATATTTCCTTCACAAATCACCATGTTCAAATTTGACACTTTTCCGGGGCTCATTTACCATATTTAAGGGATCGGCGGAGATCGAAGCACAGTGGGCTACCACCAACAAGGCTGGGAAGGAGAACGACGACGTCTGACTAGCATGTCCCAATGCCAGCATGTGAGAAGTAGTTAGTGCATGTGTCGCTCGTAAGTTTGTATAATTAATTACGATTATCTACCAGTACTACATACTAGTTTTAGAGAAAATTACCAGTAGTAATTTTAGTTGGTATTGTCTATTATTAACGTACAGTTTTGGTAAGCGCATCCTTTCAGGGCTTTGATGCTTATAGATATAATAATTATTAGATCACAAAACACACGGTTTCTATGGCATACCCGTGTGCGTTTTTTGCGTTAATGATTCATAAGTCAGTTACTTGTGCGATGTTTCCTAATAAAGCAAGTGTACCATTGGCCGGAAAAATCAACTACACGTGTACATTTTTTTGGAGGCGGGATCTGCCAATTTTCTCTTTTCTCGCACGCGAGTATTTTACGCACTCCGTCTATGTTATGTGTTTCCCCCACCTAGGTTTCAAGTTTCGCAGTGAAAATTTCATTAGGCACGCAATTTCAGAATTTATTCCTCCCACCATATCCCCACCCATCACATTTCCGCCGTATCTCCCCCACGCCCCTCCCGGCATCTCAAACCGCCGCTGTCGCAACCACAACTTCAACCACATCTACATCTGCCCGAGCATCGTCGATCCAGCCAGGTAACCCATCGATCTCAATCACGGCCCTGTCTTGATTGCTTAAATGGCGCCTGCGAAACATCCTCATGCCTCCAAATCCCCACCACCCCTACCTCCAGAGCAACGGCGCGCAAGCCCAACCACATATCACTGGAGGTCGAGGAGCTAATGGTGGTCAATGGCGCTATGGCCGTTGTGCGTGTTGACTTGGAGGAAGACCTCGCCTCCGCCGCCGCCGACTTGGTGCAGGCTCTGGCCCAGATGAAGTGCCCCAGCGACTACCCTCTAGGACTTACCAAGTATGATCTGACCAGCTCAATCTTACCAATACCACTTGCAATGGTTATGTTTTGTATGGTTGATGTATTAAGCATGTTCGTGCCTTGTTTATTTTAGTACTGCACACTGTGTGATGTTCAAGTATTAACTGTCCAACTCAATTTCACCAATACCAGCAACAAACTTACAATACATGACTCAAGATGTTGCTAAGCCTGTTGTAATTAACAGTTGTTTACATTTTTTTAATCCGTCCCTTTGCTATTGTGCTACTCTCCGTAATGAAGATATCACTAGAGATGCTGTCATTTTATTTTCATTTTCTATTTGTGGTGGATGCTAACCCTGTTGCAGTTAACATGCCTTTCCATGTACTTACGCGGGGCCATAATGGGTGATGTTGTTGTTTGCCGTCAAGGTTAGTTGCATCACATATCTTATAGTATTTTACATCATTTGTGCAATTGCAGTTTAACTTCTAACATTCACTGGTTGCCTGTAGGTACTCATGTCAGCGGCACTGACCCACGCTTCGACTTGGAGGAACACCTCGCCTCCACCGCCGCTGAATTGGGGCGGGCTCTGGCCAAGATGAAGTGCCCCAACAACTACCTCTCAGGACTTACCAAGTATGAACTCACCAGTTCAATCTCACCAATACCGGTTGCAATGTCTATATTTTGTACGGTTGATGTATTAAACATGTTGTAGAAGACATGCCTAACACATCTTAGCTATTTTCCCTACCTTTTCATAGACAAATGGGTCATTCTCTGCTCTGGCAGCACCTGCCTTGCGATGTTTAACTCTGCCAATTGCATTTTTATCAGTACTAATTTCAATGGCTATACTAAGTTGCCTGTAGTTAAACATGCCTTGTAATTTTCAGTACTACACACTGTGTGATATTCAAGTATGAACTGTCCAGCTCAATTTCACCAGTAGCAGCTACAAACTTTCAAAACATGACTTGGGATACTGTTAAGCATGTTGCAATTAATAGTTGTATCTATTTTTTAATCTATCCCTGCTACCACGCTACTCTCCACAATGAAAATATACTGGAGATGCTGCCCATTTGCTATTTTTGGTGCTTGATAACCCTATTTTAGTTAACATGCCTTTCCATGTACTCACACAGGGCCATAACGGGCGATGCTTGTTGGGGAACGTTGCATGGAAAACAAAAAATTATATGCACACGCAAGATCTATCCATGGAGATGCATAGCTACGAGAGGGGAGAGCATCTTCATACCCTTGAAGATCGCTAAGCGGAAGCGTTTATCAATGCGGTTGATGTAGTTGTACACCTTCACGATCCATCGTGATCAAGTACCGAACGTACAGCACCTCCGCGTTCAGCACAAGTTCAGCTCAATGACATACTCGCCTTCTTGATCCAGCAAGAGAGTCGAAGTAGTAGATGAGTTTCAGCAGCACAACGGTGTGGTGACGGTGGTGGTGAAGAACAATCTCCGCAGGGCTTCCCCAAGCACAACGGAAACTATGACAGAGGATAAACTAGAGGGGGCGGGGTTTCCGGCACACGGCTTGGTGAATCTTGATGTGTTTCGGGTGCTAGCCCTGCCCCTCTATTTATATGTTGAGCCTTGGGGT
Source organism: Secale cereale (assembly GCA_902687465.1). Lineage (NCBI taxonomy): Eukaryota > Viridiplantae > Streptophyta > Magnoliopsida > Poales > Poaceae > Secale > Secale cereale. Next base: position 727,324,007 of record LR738715.1, read on the forward strand.
CGTTTCTTGGAGAAAGAGCCTCCTCAAAGTCGGTTTGGAACGCAAGGCAAGAGTCCTCCTCGGACTCCAGGATGAAACGCCAGGGTCCTCGGCGTCTGGCCCAGATACCAGGGTCCCTGGCGTTTGGCCCCTGGCCTCTGCAAAACTTCCTTTTGCACCTTCCTAAAGCCCTATGGGCTTTACCCCTTGGCCCAAATAAAGTGTTCTCACACCAAAACATTTCGAGTAACATATGAAACCCTTTCCGGTGAATTACGGAACCCTTCCGGAGACCAAACACTATTATCTCATATATCAATATTTACCTCTGGACTATTTCGGAGCTCCTCGTCATGTCCGTGATATCATCCGAGACTCCAAACAACATTCGGTCACGAACATACATAGGTCATATAATACTATATCGCCAATGAACGTTAGGCATGTGTACCCTACGGGATCGAGAATGATGTAGACATGGCCGAAATGCTTCTCCGGTCAATTACTAATAGTGGGACCTGGATGCCCATATTGGTACTACATATTTCATGAAGATCTTTATCGGTCGAACCTTTATGACAACATACGTAGTTCCCTTTGTCCGTATGTATGTTACTTCCCCAAGATTCGATCATCGGTATCTCCATACCTAGTTCAATCTCATTACTAGCAAGTCTCTTTACTCATTCTGTAATACATCATCACATAACTAACTCCTTAGTCACTTTTCTAGCAAGCTTCTTGTGATGATGTATTACCGAGAGGGCCCATAGATACCTCTCTGTCATACGGAGTGACAAATCTGTGGCACCCCGGCTCAGAGCAACCGGTTTACCCTGCATTGCCAGCCCATAGATCTAGTCTTGTGGCAATACTCAACAACATGGTACAGAAACAACCGCTTTTATTGATGCTAGCGGACTAGATAAGTCAGATATTACATCGAGATGCGAGGCCATGCGGCACACGCGGTGTTGCAGGATAATATGTACATTATTTAATGAACATGACGAGGGCCTCGATCGCACGAACTACACGACAGCGGAAGAACGACGAAGTGGAACTCCATAGCACAGTGACACCGATGTGAACACGGCCTAGATGCGGGATGCGCTCCGATGCGAAGCGACTTTCCTGAAAGCAGGCATGACACGCCAGGTCAGTACATTGAATGTACTTGCAAACTCACAACAAACATAAGCATGATGACACACAATATCAAGACAATTAATCAGGTTAATGCAATGCAGGAACTACTACAGAAGCAATGAAACCACTATGGGCACCGAGTCTCTCGGACTCGCTTACTTCAGACGGTTACCTCGTAACCCAATGGTGACCATACCCGGGTCACAACTGAGATCAATTCCTCATGAACAACTCCAGAGTTCACGAATCACCTCGAAACACATGCATCGTAACAATCATTTAGTTGGCAAGATTAAGTATGAAAGTTGATCCATGGTGGGACTTACTTCCGAGATATGCCCATAACCAAGGACGCGGCTATCGATAGATTTAATACACTCTGCAGAGGTAGAGCACTTTACCAACACTACGGAACCCTGGCCTCGCACTCGCATACGTGCGGACCAAAAGGTTCCGACGAAACCCTCCCTTTGTCATGGCACTCTCCCGGCCACTCCAACCATCTCCCTCTCAGGGCTAGGTCTTGGGTGGCCCCGTGTCTACAAAAAACACCAACGGCCACTGTCGTGGCAAAACGGTCCCAAATGGGGACAAGGTACCATAAAAACAAAAACGAGCACACAAGGTTATGTCTGCTTACCGGGCCAGGGTATGCACGCCCATAACCTTCCCTCGCGGGAGGCACCGGTGAGAGGCACAACAAAGGACTGAGTCAAGACCTTCCCACAAGGTAAGCATGGTCACACTGAGTAAAAACCCAATTCAGTGGCACCATGATGGGATCAACATCATATTCAAGTTGAACTTAATTGGGTTTAACTTTGATAAAAACTTTTTATAAATAACAAGATATTATGCCATAACCATGCAACTACTCGACATGCAAAGCACTCAATTCAAAGACATGGATCAAACTATCAACACAATTATCTTGCCCTACTCAAAATCAAAACTTCTCTGGTTATATCTCATTTTTATTATCAAGCAATATCATTATTATTAGCTCATCAATTGAAAAAACGCCTCATAAAAGAACTATCATTATTTACCATAGCAATATAACTAGTGCAAAATATTATTCTACTTGACCAGACAGGTTCATGCATTTAACTAATAACTAAAGCAAGCATATCAATCATGATAAAGTAACTAGCAATTAACCAAAATTATTTATCAAATTTTAAATGCAAATAAGAACTCATATTCAAGTAGAAAATCAGTGATATTGAAATAACACCATCCAAATGCTGGTGTGGCTTGCCTTAGGGTAGGGGATGATTACACCCCTCTTGGTTTGCTTTAAGGCAAGCTTCTCCTTTTGCAAAGAATTTGAAACCACAAAAACAATTATCAAAACCCCTTCTGAAAATCACCAGAAATTCTAGACATCAAGGAAAAATCCACCTTTTGGTGTGCTGCTAGAGCTTTCTGAAACAAAGACAATGCAAAAAGAATGAAATCATTTGGGCTTATGGTTTAGAAATGGTGGCTGGTCAAAGTTTAGTCAACTTTCTAAATAAATTTGAATTAAACTGAAATCATCCTAGGGGGGGGGGGGTGACGTCGAAGGCGTAAAATGAGGAATACGCCTCCACTCGTGCCGCTTCGGGCGTGAGCGGTGAGGCTGACAGGTGGGCCTCGCGCGTCAGGAGAGAGAGGGAGGCGCGAGATCAGAGCGCGGTGGCACTCTGCCGGAGCTCACGCCGGCGACAAGGGGGTTTGGGGCTAGTATAGAGGGATAGGATTGAAGAGTAGTTCGCGGCGCACCTGCCCGTACCCATGACTTAGCTTGGGATGGCCGGAGCTGCTCGCAACTGAGCTCGCAAGCGGTGGTGGCAGACGGAGTTCGCCGGAGTGGTTGAAGACGGCGGCTAGGAGCGGCTCTAAGGGCTCTGCTGCATCCAATCAGCACCAACAAGCCTCAAATGCCACACCCGAGCAGCTGCTTGAGCTCGAGAGGCACTGGAGCTTGGTGGTTGAGCTGCGGAGGTCGCCGGAGTCCTCTGGTCAGGGCGACGGCCAGAGGCCTGCCCGACCGAGCTGTGGCCCGCCTACATGTTCGTGGAGGTGGTGTGGAGTGGTGCGTGGCTAGAAATCGAGGAGGGGGGCGCTATAAATAGCCGGAGCGAGAGGGGGTATCGTGTCGCCGCCGGAGCTCTCTGGAAGCCGGTGAACAGTGACGAAACACTCCAGTGCGAGAGGGCAAGGGTGCAGCGTCAACGCAGGAGCTGCCCACACTCGCGGACGAGCAACAGGAGGCGGTGGAGAAAGGGACAAGTGCATGCGCGCACTGTGGCTTTTGGCCGCAACATGCCCGTGCTCGCTGCGGCGGCTCAGGCATCGGTGAGCACCAGGGAGAGGTCAAGGGCGATGGGTCGGGGCTCGTGGCGCGGCTCTGTAGTCGTCGGCGGGCGCTGGAACGAGCACGCGTTGGACAAAGGGGATGGCGACACCCAGAGCGCGTCGAACGCATGCCAGGCATCATGTCCTCACGCGGTCACCGCCCTGGCATGGTCAAGACGATGTCCAAGCGTTGCCAAACCTTGTCTACGCTCTAGTCCACGTAGGGTTTAGTCTAGGAAAGTTGAAAACTCATACCTAGACCAACCAGGATTGACTCAACCAAGCTGACAAGTTTCTGACCATAAACTTGGTCGCCAAGTTTGGCTAGCTTCTAGATGGCCATTTGGGCTGATCTCCCGGGGTTTAGGTTTTCTTAGGAGGTTAATTAATCTCAAGAAAGATCAGGGCCAAAAGATCAAGGAATAATGCACTTGTTGTACAAATTGCATTTCTAGACCAGAAGAGAAATGATTTTCTACAGCAAAAATAGTACAAAAAGTCATGCAATATTTTTGCTTGGGAATGTGTGCCAAGGTCCAAAGGATATTCAGGAATTAATTCAGAATTTTTGGGGCAAGAAAACTGGTGGTTGCTTTGGAGCAATAGCATCCAAAGTAGGTTTAAGTGGGGGAAATGAATATTTTTCCTTTCTGAAAAATATTCCTAGGATGATTTTAGGGTTTTAACAGAGAAACAAAGTTGAATGAGGAGTAGATAGGTCACTTGGTTGAAAGTTAAGGATATGACCAAGTGACAAGTCCATCTGAAATGATTCCAAAACCCAAATCAAAGCAAGGCAGAAACCATGTCCGGAAACAGAGAGAAGGCAAGTCCGGAAAAAGAGAGAAGGCAAAAATCTAGGCTGTCACAAACCTCCCTCACTTAGAATGAATCTCGTCCTCGAGATTCGGTTGCTTGGGAAAACAATTCTAGGTATGCAGTCCTTATAAATTCCCCTCTTTTCCAGGTTGCTTCTTCCTAGGTGTGATGTTCCCACTGAACCTTGTAATACCTTATTTCTTTGCTGCGGGTGACCCTATCTGTGTGATCCAAGATCCTGATTGGCTTTTCCTCATAAGTCAAATCCTTAGCCAATTCTATCTCTGCCATATCAGTCCTTTTCTCCGGTGGCGAGATGCATCTTCTCAGCTGCGAGATATGAAACACATTGTGCACTTCTGACAGTTCCGGTGGCAATTCCAACCGATATGCCACTGTTCCGATTCTGGCCATGACTGGAAATGAACCGATGTATCGAGGAGCCAATTTTCCGCGGGTCTGAAACATCTTGACTCATTTCATAGGGGTGACTCGGAGATATACATGTTCTCCGGGTTCGAAGCTAATCTGACGGTGTTTGGCATCATAGTAGCTCTTCCGTCGTGAATTGGCCAGCTGCAGTCTGTCTCGGATTTCCTTGACTTGCATCTCTGCTTCGAGCATTAAATCAGTCCCGAAAATACGGCTGTCTCCGGTTTGAGACCAGTTCAATGGAGTACGACATTTCCGGCCATACAGAGCTTCACAGGGTGACATATTTAAGCTGGTCTGGAAACTGTTGTTGTAGGAATACTCGGCATAAGGCAGACAATCTTCCCACTTGGTTCCTTGGGCCAAAACACAGGCTCGGAGCATATCTTCGAGTATTTGATTTACTCGCTCAGTTTGTCCATCTGTCTGGGGATGATAAGCCGTGCTGTATTTCAGAGCAGTCCCCAAGGCTTGATGTAGTCGGGACCAAAATGCGGAGGTGAAGAGAGATCCCCTGTCGGAAGTGATAGTCTTGGGTACTCCATGCAGACTGACAATTCGTGATGTTGTGCCAGTTGATTTGCATGATAGGTGGTCCGTATAGGAAGGAAATGTGCCACCTTGGTTAGGGTGTCCACTATGATCCATATTGCGTCATTTCCTCAGTGAGACCTTGGTAGTCCGGTGATGAAATCCATGCAGTTATTGTCCCATTTCCATTGGGACACTGGCAGAGGTTGGAGGAGTCCGACCGGTTTTTGGTGTTCTGCCTTTACCTTGTTGCATGTATCGCAACATGCCACAAATTATGCGATGTCTTTCTTCATTCCGTCCCACCAGAATACCTGACGAAGGTCTTCCTACATCTTGGTACCACCTGGGTGAATTGAGTATGGCGCTTCATGTGCTTCTGCCAATATTTTCTTCTTCAGGCCTTCAAGCTTGGGTACGCAAATCCTTCCTCGGAACCTTAACGTACCTTGTTGATCCCTAGAGAAATCCGGTGCATGCCCTTTGTGCATCTTCTAGACATATATTCTCAATAGTTTGTCATCTGCCTGAGCACTGCGGATTTCTTCTTCGAGAGTAGGGGCAACTTCCAATATGTTGGCAAGACGGGCATCAGCGATCACCAAATTGAGTTGAGTGATTTTTTCATAAAGCTCAGGAGGCAATAAATCCATGAGAGCATTAAGGTTGGCTGGTTTGCAGCTGAGGGCATCAGCCACCACATTAGCTTTGCACATGTGATAATTTGTTCCGAGGTCGTAGTCCTTAACCAACTCGAGCCATCTTCGCTGTCGAAGGTTCAAGTCGGGCTGAGTGAATATATACTTGAATATATGACACCTCTTTCCAATCAAATAGTGTCTCCAGATCTTCAAAGCATGCACCATTGCGGCCAATTCCAAATCATGAGTGGGATAGTTTCCTTCGTGTTGCCGCAGTTGTCGAGATGCATAAGCCACGACTTTGCCATCTTGCATAAGCACACATCCCAACCCTTTTTTGGATGTGTCGCAGTAGACATCAAAACTGCGATAGATGTCTGGAAGCATCAATACCGGTGTTGATGTTAGCCTGATTTTTAACTCATTGAAACTCAGTTCGCAGTCCTTAGTCCATTCAAACTTCTTATCCTTCTTGAGGAGCTCGGTCATTGGCTTGGCAATCTTGGAGAATCCTTCAATAAAATGGCGGTAATAACCGGCTAGACCAAGGAAACTTCGGATTTCCGAGACTGTCGTGGGTGCGGACCAATCAAGTACATCTTTTACCTTGCTTGGATCCACTGATATTCCTTCTTTCGAGAGGACATGCCCGAGAAATCCCACTTGCTGGAGCCAAAATTCACATTTGCTGAACTTGGCATAAAGATGATGGTCGCGTAGCCTTTGCAAAACCGCTCGGAGATGTTCCTTATGTTCGTCTTTGCTCTTGGAGTAAATAAGGATGTCGTCAATGAACACCACCACAAATTTGTCCAAGAAATCCATAAACACCTTGTTCATCATATGCATGAAGAAGGCTGGGGTGTTGGTGAGGCCGAAGGACATAACGGTATACTCATAAAGACCGTACCGAGTGGTGAACGCGGTCTTGGGAATATCCTCCTTCTTTATCTTGAGCTGATGATATCCAGTCCTCAAATCAATTTTTGAGAATACTTTGGCCCCACTAAGTTGATCGAACAGATCGTCAATCCTTGGTAGTGGATACTTGTTTTTGATGATGACATCATTCAGCTGTCGGTAGTCCACGCACATTCGTAGACTGCCATCCCTTTTGTCCACGAAGATCGCTGGTGATCCCCATGGTGAAGAGCTTGGGCAGACGTATCCTTTCTGCAGCATCTCATCCAGTTGTTTCTTCAATTCCACCAATTCTGATGAAGGCATCCGATAATATTTCTTGTGTATCGATGTGGTTCCAGGCACCAAGTCAATTGCAAACTCCAATTCTCTATCTGGTGGCATGCCTGGCAATTCTTCAGGAAATACATCTGGATACTCACTGACCATTGGAATTAATTCCACTTGTTCTGCCATGGCTGTGAAAACCATATCCTTACTGGGTATGCGCTTGCGGGCATAAAAACTTGTGGTGCGACCTTCCGTATTTTTCATGGTAACTTCTCTGGTCGCACAGTTGATGCACACTTGGTATTGGATTAACCAATTCATGCCCAGAATAATATCCAACTTGTTGCAGTCGAGGATAATCAGAGATGTTGGGAACTTGACGCCCTTGATGTCAATTACCAAATTGCGGCAGACGAGATTGCTTCTGAGCAGGCATCCTGGGGATTGTACCAACATGTGTTTTCCCAACATCGAGCAAGGAAAATTGTTTTGGGTAGTAAAACCCCGTGAAATAAAAGAGTGGGAAGCCCCAGAGTCAAATAAAATTATGGCGGGTATGTCGTTAACAAGGAACATACCAATGACGATTTCCAGTTCCTCTTGGGCTGCGTCTGTGGAGATATGATGGAGTTGCCTTGGGTGATATCTGGGGTGGAATATGGCTCCATGTAGTTGACTCGTGGATGGAATGGAGCGGCTTGTTTGTTGTTCTTGGGGCACTGTCTGGCATAATGTCCGGTTTGCCCACAGCTGAAGCAGGAATTGTTGCGCTGACAATCTTCACGCACCGGACTGGCCACGACATTCTTGACTTGAGTGATTTTCTTGTTGACATTTTGCTGCCAGTTGGGTTTGTACTCAACCTGAGTCTGTTGCCAAGTACGAGCTTTCTGCACTGGTTGCATATCCTTCTTCTGAAGGAAATATGCCCTAGAGGCAATAATAAAAATGTTATTTGTATTTCCTTATATCATGATAAATGTCTTTTATTCATGCTAGAATTGTATTAACCGGAAACTTAGTACATGTGTGAATACATAGACAAAACAGTATGTCCCTAGTATGCCTCTACTAGACTAGCTCATTGATCAAAGATGGTTATGTTTCCTAGCCATAGACATGAGTTGTCATTTGATCAACGGGATCACATCATTAGGAGAATGATGTGATGGACAAGACCCATCCGTTAGCATAGCACTATGATCGTTTAGTTTAACTGCTATTGCTTTCTTCATGACTTATACATGTTCCTATGACTATGAGATTATGCAACTCCCGAATACCATAGGAACACCTTGTGTGGTATCAAACGTCACAACGTAACTGGGTGATCATAAAGATGCTCTACAGGTGTCTCCGAAAGTATTCGTGGTGTTGGCATAGATCAAGATTAGGATTTGTCACTCCGAGTGTCGGAGAGGTATCTCTGGGCCCTCTCGGTAACACACATCACAATAAGCCTTGCAAGCAAAAGACTAATGAGTTAGTCACGAGATGATGTGTTACAGAACGAGTAAAGAGACTTGCCGGTAACAAGATTGAACTAGGTATAAAGATACCGACGATCGAATCTCGGGCAAGTAACATACCGTTTGACAAAAGGAACAACGTATGTTGTTATGTGGTTCTGACCGATAAAAGATCTTCATAGAATATGTAGGAGCCAATATGAACATCCAGGTTCCGCTATTGGTTATTGACCAGAGATGAGTCTCGGTCATGTCTACATAGTTCTCGAACCCGTAGGGTCCGCACGCTTAACGTTTGATGACGATCGGTATTATGAGTTTATGAGTATTGATGTACCGAAGGTAGTTCGGAGTCCCGGATGAGATCACGGACATGACGAGGAGTCTCAGAATGTCCGAGACATAATGATTGATATATTGGACGACTATATTCGGACACTGGAAGTGTTCTGGAAAAGTTTCGGATTTATCGGGAATGCCGGAGGGGGTTACCGGAACCCCCTACGAGAGGGGATGGTCCATAGTGGGCCTAAAGGGAAAGAGAGAGGCAGCCCATAGGGCTGGCCGGCGCCCCACCTAGGGTTCCTAGTTGGACTAGGATTGGGGGGGGGGGGCGCCACCTCTCCTATTCCTTTCCCCCTTCCTTCTTTTGGTGAATCCTACTAGGAATAGGATTGCAATCCTATTCCTAGTAGGAGTCCACTCCTAGCCGCACCAGGAAGGGCCGGCCGGCCTCCCTCCCTTGCTCCTTTATATACGGGGGCAGGGGGCACCCAAAGACACACAAGTTGAATTGTTTTAACCGTGTGCGGTGCCCCCCTCCACAGAATGACACCCCGGTCATACCGTCGCGGAGCTTAGGCGAAGCCCTACGCCGGTGAACACATCATATCCGTCACCACGCCGTCGTGCTGACGAAACTCTCCCGTGAAGCTCAACTGGATCAAGAGCTCGTGGGACGTCATCAAGCTGAACGTGTGCTGAACGCGGAGGTGCCGTACGTTCGGTGCTTGATCGGTTGGATCGCGAAGAAGTTCGACAACATCAACCGCGTCACTTGACGCTTCCGCTCCCGGTCTACGAGGGTACGTAGACACACTCTTCCCTCTCGTTTCTATGCATCTGGTAAATAGATCTTGCGTGATCGTAGGAAAATTTTAAAATACTACGTTCCCCAACAGTGGCATCATGAGCCAGGTCTATGCGTAGATGATATGCACGAGTAGAACACAATGAGTTGTGGGCAATACTAGTCATACTGCTTACCAGCATGTCATACTTTGCTTCGGCGGTATTGTGAGATGAAGCGGCCCGGACCGACATTACGCATACGCTTACGCGAGACTGGTTTCACCGTTACGAGCACTCGTTGCTTAAAGGTGACTGGCGGGTGTCTGTCTCTCTCACTTTAGCTGAATCAAGTGTGGCTACGCCCGGTCCTTGTGAAGGTTAAAACAGCACATACTTGACGAAACATCGTTGTGGTTTTGTATGCGTAGGTAAGAACGGTTCTTGCTAAGCCCGTAGCAGCCACGTAAAACTTGCAACAACAAAGTAGAGGACGTCTAACTTGTTTTTGCAGTGCATGTTGTGATGTGATATGGTCAAGACATGATGAGTTATACGTTTTTGTATGAGATGATCATGTTTTGTAAAGTTATCGGCAACTGGCAGGAGCCATATAGTTGTCGCTTTATTGTATGAAATGCAATCGCCATGTAATTGCTTTACTTTATCACTAAGCGGTAGCGATAGTCTTAGAAGCAATAGTTGGCGAGACGACAACGATGCTACGATGAAGATCAAGGTGTCAAGCCGGTGACGAAGGTGATCATGACGGTGCTTTGGAGATGGAGATCAAAAGCACAAGATGATGATGGCCATATCATGTCACATATTTTGATTGCATGTGATGTTTATCTTATTATGCTTCTTATTTTGCTTAGATCGACGGTAGCATTATAAGATGATCCCTTACTAAATTTCAAGGTATAAGTGTTCTCCCTGAGTATGCACCGTTGCGAAAGTTCGTTGTGCCGAGACACCACGTGATGATCGGGTGTGATAAGCTCTACGTTCAAATACAACGGGTGTAAGCCAGTTTTGCACACGCAGAATACTCGAGTTAAACTTGACGAGCCTAGCATATACAGATATGGCCTCGGAACACTAGAGACCGAAAGGTCGAGCGTGAATCATATAGTAGATATGATCAACATAAGATGTTCACCATTGAAACTACTCCATCTCACGTGATGATCGGACATGGTTTAGTTGATTTGGATCACGTGATCATTTAGATGACCAGAGGGATGTCTATCTAAGTGGGAGTTCTTTAAATTAATACGATTAAATTGAACTTTAATTTATCATGAACTTAGTCCTGATAGTTTTGCATATCTATGTCGTTGTAGATCAATGGCCCGTGCTACCGTTCCTTTGAATTTTAATGCATTCCTAGAGAAAGCTAAGTTGAAAGATGATGGTAGCAATTACACGGACTGGGTCCGTAACCTGAGGATTATCCTCATTGCTGCACAGAAAAATTATGTCCTTGAAGCACCGCTAGGTGACAAGCCCCCTTCCGCTGATGTAGACGCTTTGAACGTCTGGCAGTCGCGGTCTGATGACTACACGATAGTTCAGTGTGCCATGCTTTACGGCTTAGAACCGGGACTTCAACGACGTTTTGAACGTCATGGACCATATGAGATGTTCCAGGAGTTGAAGTTAATATTTCAAGCAAATTCCCGAATTGAGAAATATGAGATTTCCAATAAGTTCTACAGCTGCAAAATGGAGGAGAATAGTTCTATCAGTGAACACTTGCTCAGAATGTCTGGGTACTACAATCATATGACTCAACTTGGTTGCAAAGTTGACGAGGATAGTGTCATTGATAGAGTTCTTCAATCACTGCCACCAAGCTATAAAGGCTTCGTGATGAACTATAACATGCAAGGGATGCAAAAGAAAATTCCCGTGCTCTTCGCTATGCTCAAAGCTGCGGAGGTAGAAATCAAAAAGGAGCATCAAGTGTTGATGGTTAACAAGACCACTAGTTTCAAGAAAAAGGGCAAGGGAAAGAAAGGGAACTTCAAAAAGAATAGCAAGTCAGTTGCTACTTCCACGAAGAAACCCAAATCTGGAGCCAAGCCTGAAACTGAGTGCTTCTACTGCAAGGGGACTGGACACTGGAAGCGGAACTGCCCCAAGTATTTGGCGGATAAGAAGGATGGCAAGATGAACAATGGTATATGTGATATACATGTTATTGATGTGTACCATACTAATGCTCGTAGTAGTACCTGGGTATTTGATACCGGTTCGGTTGCTAATATTTGTAACTCGAAACAGGGACTACGGATTAAACGAAGATTAGCTAAGGACGAGGTGACGATGCGCGTGGGAAACGGTTCCAAAGTCGATGTGATCGCCGTCGGCACGCTACCTCTACATCTACCTTCGGGATTAGTTTTAGACCTAAATAATTGTTATTTGGTGCCGGCGTTAAGCATGAACATTATATCTGGATCTTGTTTATTGCGAGACGGTTATTCATTCAAATCAGAGAATAATGGTTGTTCTATTTTTATGAATAATATCTTTTATGGTCATGCACCCTTGAAGAGTGGTCTATTCTTATTGGATCTCGATTGTAGTGATACACATATTCATAATATTGAAACCAAAAGATGCAAGGTTAATAATGATAGTGCAACTTATTTGTGGCACTGCCGTTTAGGTCATATTGGTGTAAAACGCATGAAGAAACTCCATAATGATGGACTTTTGGAATCACTTGATTATAAATCACTTGGTGCTTGCGAACCATGCCTAATGGGCAAGATGACTAAAACTCCGTTCTCCGGAACTATGGAGCGAGCAACAGATTTGTTGGAAATCATACATACTGATGTATGTGGACCAATGAGTGTTGATGCTCGCGGCGGGTATCGTTATTTTCTGACCTTCACTGATGATTTGAGCAGATATGGGTATATCTACTTAATGAAACACAAGTCTGAAACATTTGAAAAGTTCAAAGAATTTTAGAGTGAAGTAGAGAATCATCGTAACAAGAAAATAAAGTTTCTACGATCTGATCGTGGAGGAGAATATTTGAGTTATGAGTTTGGTCTTCATTTGAAACATTGTGGAATAGTTTCACAACTCACGCCACCTGGAACACCACAGCGTAATGGTGTGTCCGAACGTCGTAACCGTACTTTATTAGATATGGTACGATCTATGATGTCTCTTACCGATTTACCACTATCGTTTTGGGGATATGCTTTAGAGACAGCTGCATTCACGTTAAATAGGGCACCATCTAAATCCGTTGATACGACACCTTATGAACTTTGGTTTAGCAAGAAACCGAAGTTGTCGTTTCTTAAAGTTTGGGGCTGCGATGCTTATGTGAAAACACTTCAACCTGATAAGCTCGAACCCAAGTCGGAAAAATGTGTCTTCATAGGATACCCAAAAGAGACTGTTGGGTACACCTTCTATCACAGATCCGAAGGCAAAATATTCGTTGCTAAGAACGGATCCTTTCTAGAAAAAGAGTTTCTCTCGAAAGAAGTGAGTGGGAGGAAAGTAGAACTTGATGAGGTAATTGTACCTTCTCCCGGATTGGAAAGTAGTACATCACAGGAAATTGTTCCAGTGATTCCTACACCAATTAGTGAGGAAGTTAATGATAATGATCATGAAACTTCGGATCAAGTTTCTGCTGAACGTCGTAGATCAACCAGAGTACGTTCCGCACCAGAGTGGTACGACAACCCAGTTCTGGAAATCATGTTACTAGACCATGATGAACCTACGAACTATGAGGAAGCGATGATGAGCCCAGATTCCGCAAAATGGCTTGAAGCCATGAAATCTGAGATGGGATCCATGTATGAGAACAAAGTGTGGACTTTGGTTGACTTGCCCGATGATCGGCAAGCCATCGAAAATAAATGGATCTTCAAGAGGAAGACCGACGCAGACGGTAATGTTACTGTTTACAAAGCTCGACTTGTTGCGAAAGGTTTTCGACAAGTTCAAGGAGTTGACTACGATGAGACTTTCTCACCTGTAGCGATGCTTAAGTCTGTCCGAATCATGTTAGCAATTGCCGCATTTTATGATTATGAAATCTGGCAAATGGATGTCAAAACTACATTCCTGAATGGATATCTCAAAGAAGAGTTGTATATGATGCAACCAGAAGGTTTTGTCGATCCAAAAGGTGCTAACAAAGTATGCAAGCTCCAGCGATCCATCTATGGACTGGTGCAAGCATCTCGGAGTTGGAATATACGCTTTGATGAGGTGATCAAAGCATATGGTTTTATACAGACTTTTGGAGAAGCCTGTATTTACAAGAAAGTGAGTGGGAGCTCTGTAGCATTTCTAATATTATATGTAGATGACATATTGTTGATTGGAAATGATATAGAATTTCTGGATAGCATAAAAGGATACTTGAATAAAAGTTTTTCAATGAAAGACCTCGGAGAAGCTGCTTACATATTAGGCATCAAAATCTATAGAGATAGATCAAGACGCTTAATTGGACTTTCACAAAGCACATACCTTGATAAGATTTTGAAGAAGTTCAAAATGGATCAGTCAAAGAAAGGTTTCTTGCCTGTTTTACAAGGTATGAAGTTGAGTAAGACTCAATGCCCGACCACTGCAGAAGATAGAGAGAAAATGAAAGTCATTCCCTATGCCTCAGCCATAGGATCTATCATGTATGAAATGCTGTGTACCAGACCTGATGTGTGCCTTGCTATAAGTCTAGCAGGGAGGTACCAAAGTAATCCAGGAGTGGATCACTGGACAGCGGTCAAAAACATCCTAAAGTATCTGAAAAGAACAAAGGATATGTTTCTCGTATATGGAGGTGACAAAGAGCTCGTCGTAAACAGTTACGTCGATTCTAGCTTTGACACTGATCCGGATGACTCAAAGTCACAAACCGGATATGTATTTTTATTGAACGGTGGAGCTGTCAGTTGGTGCAGTTCCAAGCAGAGCGTCGTGGTGGGATCTACGTGTGAAGCGGAATACATAGCTGCTTCGGAAGCAGCAAATGAAGGAGTCTGGATGAAGGAGTTCATATCCGATCTAGGTGTAATACCTAGTGCATCGGGTCCAATGAAAATCTTTTGTGACAACACTGGAGCCATTGCCTTGGCGAAGGAATCCAGGTTCCACAAGAGAACAAAGCACATCAAAAGACGCTTCAATTCCATCCGCGATCTAGTCAAGGAGGGAGACATAGAGATTTGCAAAATACATACAGATCTGAATATTGCAGACCCGTTGACTAAGCCTCTTCCACGGGCAAAACATGATCAGCACCAAGACTCCATGGGTGTGAGGATCATCACTTTGTAATCTAGATTATTGACTCTAGTTCAAGTGGGAGACTGAAGGAAATATGCCCTAGAGGCAATAATAAAGATGTTATTTGTATTTCCTTATATCATGATAAATGTCTTTTATTCATGCTAGAATTGTATTAACCGGAAACTTAGTACATGTGTGAATACATAGACAAAACAGTATGTCCCTAGTATGCCTCTACTAGACTAGCTCATTGATCAAAGATGGTTATGTTTCCTAGCCATAGACATGAGTTGTCATTTGATCAACGGGATCACATCATTAGGAGAATGATGTGATGGACAAGACCCATCCGTTAGCATAGCACTATGATCGTTTAGTTTAACTGCTATTGCTTTCTTCATGACTTATACATGTTCCTATGACTATGAGATTATGCAACTCCCGAATACCATAGGAACACCTTGTGTGGTATCAAACGTCACAACGTAACTGGGTGATCATAAAGATGCTCTACAGGTGTCTCCGAAAGTATTCGTGGTGTTGGCATAGATCAAGATTAGGATTTGTCACTCCGAGTGTCGGAGAGGTATCTCTGGGCCCTCTCGGTAACACACATCACAATAAGCCTTGCAAGCAAAAGACTAATGAGTTAGTCACGAGATGATGTGTTACGGAATGAGTAAAGAGACTTGCCGGTAATGAGATTGAACTAGGTATAGAGATACCGACGATCGAATCTCGGGCAAGTAACATACCGTTTGACAAAAGGAACAACGTATGTTGTTATGCGGTTCTGACCGATAAAAGATCTTCGTAGAATATGTAGGAGCCAATATGAACATCCAGGTTCCGCTATTGGTTATTGACCGGAGATGAGTCTCGGTCATGTCTACATAGTTCTCGAACCCGTAGGGTCCGCACGCTTAACGTTTGATGACGATCGGTATTATGAGTTTATGAGTATTGATGTACCGAAGGTAGTTCGGAGTCCCGGATGAGATCACGGACATGACGAGGAGTCTCAGAATGTCCGAGACATAAAGATTGATATATTGGACGACTATATTCGGACACCGGAAGTGTTCCGGAAAAGTTTCGGATTTATCGGGAATGCCGGAGGGGGTTACCGGAACCCCCTACGAGAGGGGATGGTCCATAGTGGGCCTAAAGGGAAAGAGAGAGGCAGCCCATAGGGCTGGCCGGCGCCCCACCTAGGGTTCCTAGTTGGACTAGGATTGGGGGGGGGGGCGCCACCTCTCCTATTCCTTTCCCCCTTCCTTCTTTTGGTGAATCCTACTAGGAATAGGATTGCAATCCTATTCCTAGTAGGAGTCCACTCCTAGCCGCACCAGGAAGGGCTGGCCGGCCTCCCTCCCTTGCTCCTTTATATACGGGGGAAGGGGGCACCCAAAGACACACAAGTTGAATTGTTTTAACCATGTGCGGTGCCCCCCTCCACAGAATCACACCCCGGTCATACCGTCGCGGAGCTTAGGCGAAGCCCTGCGCCGGTGAACACATCATATCCGTCACCACGCCGTCGTGCTGACGAAACTCTCCCGTGAAGCTCAACTGGATCAAGAGCTCGTGGGACGTCATCAAGCTGAACGTGTGCTGAACGCGGAGGTGCCGTACGTTCGGTGCTTGATCGGTTGGATCGCGAAGAAGTTCGACAACATCAACCGCGTCACTTGACGCTTCCGCTCCCGGTCTACGAGGGTACGTAGACACACTCTTCCCTCTCGTTGCTATGCATCTGGTAGATAGATCTTGCGTGATCGTAGGAAAATTTTAAAATACTACGTTCCCCAACATCTTCGTCTCAAATTTGCGCTTGTGGTCATTAATAGCTGGCTTGATGTCGTGTAGGAGCTTGTGTTCCTTTTCTACGGTGAGGGCCTTGTTCACCAAAGTCATGAAGTCCGGAAAATTATACATGCTGAGGGTGCACCTGAGATGCTAATTCAGTCCTCCAAGAAATCTGTCGATCTTCCGTTCTTCTGTGGCCACATCGTAGAGTGAATAGCGGGCCAAATGGTTGAATTTATTTAGGTACTCATTGACAGTCATTCTGCCTTGAATGAGGGAGAGGAATTCACGCTGCTTGATCTTCATAATCCCGGTGGGAATATAATACTTGCGGAAATGATCCTTGAATTTAGTCCAAGTAATTTCCTCGTCCGCGGGCCATATGGCCTTAGTATTATCCCACCATATAGTGGCAGCTCCTTCGAGATAATGCGTTGCGAAGGGAACCTTGTCTCCCTCTTTGGTGCAAGCAATTTCCAGCTTCCTCTCAATAGTCCTTAACCAGTCGTCGGCATTCAATGGATCAACTGCTTGGCTAAAGCTGGGAGGCTTGGTTCGCTAAAAATCGGACAACTTGGAGTGATGACCATTCCGATTTCCATTCTGTCCAACCATGACTTGCACACTTTTTAGTATTTCCAGCAAATCGTTGCTCCTTCTTTCTTCAAACATTCACAGGATTTTCTCAGTGGAAGTTGGATGAGGCGATGGAGACGGAGGTGGCTGGTATGGCTCGGGGGAATGTCCTGCCTGCCTCGCGGAGCGACAGACAGGGACATCCTCGCAAGCTTGGCTGCTGCTGCCTCCACGCGTCATCCTATTATTTGTTTTGCCAATACATAGAAACCATGATAAGAAAATTCGAAAGTTGGAGGAAATTCGTCGAAAAATCCCGAAAGAAAACATCGAATGAAAACCAAAGCGAATAAAAGGTTCCAACATAATTATACATAAACTCAACATGAAAGTAAACATCACAATGGTTCTACTACCCTCATACATGAAACTAAGAATCATGACACGTGCGATTACACCCATACATCATACTTATGACAAAAGCTAGACTCTAACAATCTACTGCTCTGACTGTGCTGCTGCGGGATCCTCTCCTGAGCCGGACCCAGATCCAGAACTGATAGCAGAGATCTCCGGGTTAAGAGAGATGCGACAGCGCTGCCTCGAGGGCTCTCCCTCAGTGGTGGGCGCGGGATGGGAACTAAGCATAGGGGTGGCAGGAGTAGCGACAAGGGACGACCACGCAGCAGGAGCACTGCGAGGGGCCACCGTCAGAAGGTTAACGGTACCCTGTGATGTCACCGGGGGAACGGAGACAGAAGAAACTGGAGTAGTGTAGATGACAGTGGGAAGAGGGTTCCTAGTACGAGCAGCAACGAGAGCTGCCCCGACACGTGCAAGCTCCCAAGCTAACTCGTAGTTCCGGAGATAACTGGCGGTTATGTAGCGAGAAAGGTGGCTAGTGGGATGATCACACGCCGGATTAATCAAAGGAAAGCAGATACACCCATTCTCGTGCAGAGATGGGTAGTAGGAGAGACCTGGGTGGGTGTGCATGCGAACCTCGTTGTAGCACAAGTCTACAAGAGCCTCGATAGCAATGAGCTGAACCGCCTGAGATGGCGTAGAAGCAAGACCACCCTTAGTGGAACGAGTGTAAGCGCCGGAAGAGGTACTGTGGTGTAGAGTGACCTCAACATAATACTCATACAATGCACCGGCCAGATGCTCCGATACACCCGATACTCTGGATCAGCACCCTCTGGATAGAGTCGTCGCCCCACATTCTGGAGCAGGTGCGGCAATGTGTATGGAGCTGGCTCAGGATGGTACCAGATCGGTACTGGAGCCATCTACACTCACAAACCAAATGGTTAGTAATAACAACAGATAAACATGCATGTAGTGCAGCAACCAATTTTCTATGACTACCGGCACTCAAACGAGACTACCTATCGTTTCACTAACGCACTAATGGTCTAGCGTGTCCTACGATCAGCGCGGCTCTGATACCAAGCGTTGTGGCACCCCGGCTCAGAGCAACCGGTTTACCCTACATTGCCAGCCCAGAGATCTAGTCTTCTGGCAATACACAACAACATGGTACAGAAACAACCGCTTTTATTGATGCTAGCGGATTACATAAGTCTGATATTACATCGAGATACGAGGCCATGCGGCACACGCCGTGCTGCAGGACATTATGTACATTATTTAATGAACATGACGAGGGCCTCGATCGCACAAACTACACGGCATCGGAAGAACGACGAAGTGGAACTCCATAGCACAGGGACACCGATGTGAACACAGCCTAGACGCGGGATGCGCTCCTATACGAATCGACTTTCCTGAAAGCTGGCATGACACGCCAGGTTAGTACATTGAATGTACTTGCAAGCTCACAACAAACATAAGCACGATGACAGACAATATCAAGACAATTAATCAGATTAATGCAATGCAGGAACTACTACAGAAGCAATGAAACCACTACGGGCACCGAGTCTCACAGACTTGCTTACCATATGGTTACCTCGTAACCCAACGGTGACCATACCCGGGTCACAACTGAGATCGATTCCTCATGAACAACTCCAGAGTTCATGAATCACCACGAAACACATGCATCGTAACAATCATTTAGTTGGCAAGATTAATTCTAAAAGTTGATCCATGGTGTGACTTACTTCCGAGCTAGGCCCATAACCGAGGACGCGGCTATCCATAGATTTAATACACTCTGCAGAGGTAGCGCACTTTACCCACACTACAGAACCCTGGCCTCGCACTCCCATACGTGCGGACCAAAAGGTTCCGACGAAACCCTCCCTTTGTCATGGCACTCTCCCGGCCACTACGACCATCTCCCTCTCAGGGCTAGGTCTTGGGTGGCCCCATGTCTACCAAAGACACCAACGGCCACCGTCGTGGCAAAACGTTCCCAAATGGGGACAAGGTACCATAAAAACAAAAATGAGCACACAAAGTTATGTTTGCTTACCGGGCCAGGGTATGCACGCCCATAACCTTCCCTCGTGGGAGGCACCTGCGAGAGGCACAACAAAGGACCGAGTCAAGACCTTCCCACAAGGTAAGCGTGGTCGCACTGAATAAAAACCCAATTCAGTGGCACCATGATAGGATCAACATCATATTCAAGTTGAACTTAATTAGGTTTAACTTTGATAAAAACTTTTTATAAATAACAAGATACTATGCCATAACCATGCAACTACTCGACATGCAAAGCACACAATTCAAAGACATGGATCAAACTATCAACACAATTATCTTGCCCTACTCAAGATCAAAACTTCTCTGGTTATATATCATTTTTATTATCAAGCAATATCATTTTTATTAGCTCATCAATTAAAAAAAATAACACCTCATAAAAGAACTATCATCGTTTACCATAGCAATATAACTAGTGCAAAATATTATTCTACTTGACCAGACAGGTTCATGCATTGAACTTATAAAGGATGAAGGGGGTGCTAGATAGGCTCGCGCCATCCACGTCGATATCAACAGTAGTGCACAACGGGCGCAGCGCGCGAGGAAGAAAAACAAAGAAGAAGGCTGCACCGCGCGAGGGAAAAAAACAGCGAAAAATATCTCCCCCCCTCTCTCCCGTGCTCTCCATCCCCCGATCCCCTCGTTCCCTCCCGTCGCGCCGCCGGTTCCACGCGGCCTTCTCTCCCCGGCGCTCGTGCCCCCTCCTTCCCTCCCATCGTGCCGCCGCTCCACGCGGCGGCCGACGCGACCTTCTCTCCCCGGCGCTCGAGATCCCCTCCTTCCCTCCCGTCGCGCCGCCGGCTCCACGCGGCACCCGTGCTCTACCGCTCATCCATGGCTCCATCCAGCCTCCTTTCCTATGGAGTCGACCAGCATCGCTCTGTCCCAAGCTGCTCCAGGAGAGAGAAAGAGGAGAGGGGGGTGTGGCGACGGATGGGAGAGGGTCTGCGGCGGCTCAATCTGCTCCTGGATCAGTCGAGGGCCACGCCAAGGTCGTCGATCTGCTGCTCGACCGCGATGCGGAGGCCGTCGTCGAGGACCAGTGGGGAAGCATGGTGAGTCTGCTCTAAACTTTTGCCTATTAAAAGTGATGATAATATTGTTATAGCAGATCAATCTTCCGTCACTTTGAAGCTCATCTTCTGTTCCATTACACGGATGAGATGGTCATGGTGGTAGTGTGGAATTGATTTTACATCATGTCCTATCACTGTGAAGGATTCCTCGCTTTGGTGTTCAAGTGCCATTACAAACAAGGGCGTTTTTGCTTTTCTACTTCAAAATTGAATGCTAAGTTTTTATTGGTAATAAATATGTGTTAGAATAGGAAGTTAGAAACCTGCGTCGAGTTTTGAAGTGGACATATGGCCTTTCAATAAATCAATCGATCTTTCTCTATGGTTGTATACTTGAAGCGCTGCAATTTGAACGGTTATTCCTTCTCTACAATGGACGGGCGCAGCAATGTGTGCCTTGTTTGCCTCATTTTAGAGTGGATGGTGCTTTGCTAATTATAATTCCAAGTGGTCTTTCCCTCTTGTCTGATCTGATTTCGTGGTGAAAACAATAGTGGATTTTGACCCTGGGTGTCTGTGGCTGAACGAAATGGTGTATCAGAACCATGGTTTTGGGTACCGCTCGAGAAATTCGGATACCGGGCGGTATCCGCATTTCTCCCTGCCCCACGAGAAACACGCATGACGAGCAAAAAAAATCGAAATTTTTTTTTTTTTTTAATTTAAACGCTTAAAGTGCAGATAAATAGAGTGGCATCTCAATCAGAATTACGTGCGTCGCTGTGGCCTGGTGGTAGGCGCCTACTACAATGCTCGCTAGGTCGCAAGATCGAATTCCAGTTTTGCACTTTTTTTGCTTTATTTTTCAGAATACGTAAAAACATGATTTGAAAAAAGAATGCCAAACGGGATGTCGAACTCAAGACCTGGTCGCATAGAAAGCACGTAGACGTTCCACTGGGCTACAAGTCAGTATGTGATAGAAATTGTTAATGTTTGTCTTATATCTAAGTTTAAAAAGTTTGAATTCAAAATTCGATTTCAAATTTCGTCCGAAATATGTTCGGAATTTCTCGGTAACCGTGGTAACCGAGAATCTCGCCCCCCCACGAGAAAATTTATCCATTCGGAATCCAAAACCTTGATCAGAACTGAATTTCCATATTATGATGCAAAGGGGACACCTAAATGGATACCGCTCTTAACGAAAAGAAACTTGCATATCATTGACATCTGTTTGCAACACCCGATAGTAGTGTGACACCCAACTAATTTCTGACTAAGCCTCCCTTGATGCCATTCCAAGTTGCAGCAATGATTTTTCTTTGCATGAATAGTCTTTTTCTTCTAAATCGCAGTGCATGCTGCAGTAGCTGGGATAGATGGTAGCAGCGGTGGTCAAGACGTCAAGTGACAGCGGGCGCACCTGACACCAAGATGCCAAGGTGAGCAACACACAGATTATATCTCCAATCAACCTTTATCTTCCAATTTAGAGCTTGTTGCTTCAATCCTCCATCTTCATCCTCCCTCATGTAGCGAAGAATGGAACGACTGACTTTGTTCTTCTTATAGCGTATATACACCTGAAAGTTGATTCAGTTATCGAAGAGTTGCATAAACGTTGCCTTCTTTTGAAAAGGTAAAGTGCATAGGTGTTTTTTCGATAAGCTCACCTGCAAGTAAATGTGGTCTGAAGTGGTTTCCCACTTCCCTAATTTTCTCATTAGTATATCCAAATAAAATAGCATACTGAATGTATAGCTTGTTTGGTCTTCATGACTGCACCTTTCTAATTTAATTCTGCATGCAATAGTCGAGAATTAGCATCTAGCAGGCATTGGTTTCTGCAGTTGTTCTTGCTCATTCTTTAGTGTCGCATGTTGATCTTTTTCTTCTACTTTTAGTGTAGGCGCAGGCAATCAATCTTGTTTTAGTTTGATATTTGAATTTTCATGGGTTTCATTGTTTATCCTTGACTATTTTGGTTTTTGGTACTGCTGAAAGTGCTGATCAGGAACTAAGTTGACAAGCATCAATATTTTTATTATAGTAAGATAATATATGTTCCTATACTGTCAGTTTGTATGATTCTAGCTTCTAAACCCAATCTATGTTGCTTCAAAGAGCTTTGAAGTTTTGAATCAATGTTACAAACATGTTCAACCATTGGAACTAAATAACCCTGAAATGTCTCATGTAGTTTTCGGAGATCTCATGCGTCTTTCTTTCTATCTTTACAAGATTCTGAATATCTGCT
The DNA here is from genome assembly GCA_902687465.1 of Secale cereale. NCBI lineage: Eukaryota > Viridiplantae > Streptophyta > Magnoliopsida > Poales > Poaceae > Secale > Secale cereale. The sequence continues at coordinate 727,347,033 of LR738715.1, forward strand.
TTTAAAATTTGCATCATTTGTTGCAAACACTTTAATTCTTAACTATTCACTTTCTAATGCCCTCTGGTAAAAGGAAATACAAATACAAATACTACCATACTTTACTAAGAGCCTTCCAATGTCAGGAGGAGGATGACATGGACACATGTTAGAAAAATGTCTGAACATGGCGTCACACCTTAATAAATTAATGGTATAGAGCAAATGTAGTCTGAATATAATCTTACGTCTCGATACTCCCTTGGGTCAATTTTCTTGCTTTATTTTTGAAAAAAATATAATGAAATGAAAGAAAACCAAATATCAAAATGCTGCAGGTGCACTCATGGGATAAACACAGAAGCAACAAAGGTAGTCAACAGACGAAATTAGAATAATACAGTTAGACATGCAGGTTAGACTGAAATCTGATTATGCCCAAACATGTCATATGCCATGAGGAGGATGAGTCTGGTTGGGAAGAGCGTTGGCGAGAGCAGTCAACCTCCTTCCTCAACTTCTTGGCGCAGCAGCCGGCGAGGACGGCGATGCAGCAGCGGACGCGGATGGCGAGGGAGACGATGAGCAACATCCGACCTCCCCTGCTCCTTTACCCAACCGCCTCCATCCAACTATGGTGGTCGGATCTCAGATCCTTCCACTGTTTGTCCAGATTCTTTCCTTCATATGTTTCAGCCAAACCAAGACAACTATCTTCTTACCATTGTTGCATGTCAATTGTTACCTGTTAGGTGCCTTCTGCCTTGATTTCTTGGTACTCGAAAAATATATATTTCAATGTTTTTTTTTCACAGTGAGAGCAAGTCGCAAGACCAGCCGTTGTCATATGTTTAAGAATTTCCCATGTTGCATGCTGTGCTGCCTGAAATGTTCCCCTCAATCTGTTCTTGGAACAAGATGCCAATATGTAAGTTGATATTGCAAATTGATGGTTTCTGCTCATGTGCTCCAAGATTTTCAGGTGTTTTTTTATATCTACAGAAAAGAGAAGGATTATTTGGTGTAGCGACAATAACAACCACATGAATGACCAGTGAAGCTGCAGGCCAAGACAAGCAACAAGGAGAAGGACCTTATAAAGTCACTGAAGAACTTGCCTCCATCTTTTGTTCTCACAGAAGGACACTTTTGCTGAATGCATGTTACTGTGATGTACTCCTAAGACACTTTTGAAGAACTTGTCTTAGGAGTACTGTATTTACCACTACCCCTAAGACACAATAGACCTACTGCTGGAAGAGGCATGAATCTATGTTATTTGCCACAATGGGTTAGATTAGATCTAGGCAAAGAGACACAAATTAGGCCCACGTCAGTTGGCACGCTGATAAATGTATAATAAACCAGTGTATTCTCTTTTTATTCCTAATTAGCATAGAATTTGTAAAAAAAAACAGAAGAAAGTGGTACCAACTATAGAAAAGGGTACAAACATATTTTCAAATAATCATTCTCCTCATTTTGAAGCATTACGAATGATACAAAGTATTGCCACGTTGATAAGTATTTTTAGCAAATTACTTGGTATGAGCTGGGACCTTGCGCCATTTGGCATCTTCTGTAAAGCCAACGTATGCCATTGTCAAGTGATCTCATTTCTTCTTTTTTGGTATATTACGGTACCATGTAATTGGATATAAGTATCTATAAAATAATTCTAAATCAGTGAAATATGCATGCTTTCAGTACTCGACTCACTCTCGCTTTTTGCGCCATGGGCGCAACGGGTCATCTAGTTTAACTAATAACTAAAGCAAGCATATCAATCATGATAAAGTAACTAGCAATTAACCAAACTTATTTATCAAATTTTAAATGCAAATAAGAACTCATATTCAAGTAGAAAATCAGTGATATTGAAATAACACCATCCAAATGCTGGTGTGGCTTGCCTTAGGGTAGGGGTTGATCACACCCCTCTTGGTTTGCTTCAAGGCAAGCTTCTCCTTCTGGAAAGAATTTTAAAGCACAAAAACAATTACCAAAACCCATTCTGAAACTCACCAGAAATTCTAGACAGCAAGGAAAAATCCACCTTTTGGTGTGCTGCTAGAGCTTTCTGAAACAAAGACAATGCAAAAAGAATGAAATCATTTGGACTTACGGTTTAGAAATGGTGGCTGGTCAAAGTTTAGTCAAATTTCTGAATAAATTTGAATTAAATAGAAATCCTGGGGGGGGTGACGTCGAAGGCAAAGGGGCAATACGCCTCCACTCGTACCTTTTCGTGTGCGAGCGGTGAGGCTGACAAGTGGGTCCCGCGCGTCAGGAGAGAGAGGGGAGGCGCGAGATCAGAGCGCGGTGGCGCTCCGCCGGAGCTCACGCCGGCGACGAGGGGGTTTGGGGCTAGGCTAGAGGGATAGGATTGAAGAGGGGTTCACGCCGGCGACGAGGGGTTTGGGGCTAGGCTAGAGGGTTTGGGGCTATCCTAGAATATTCAGGTTAATTCAGAATTTTGGGGCAAGAAAAATGGTGGTTGCTTTGGAGCAATAGCATCCAAAGTAGGTTTAAGAGGGGGAAATGAATATTATTCCTTTAAGAAAAATATTCCTAGGATGATTTTAGGGTTTTAACAGAGAAACAAAGTTGAATAAGGAGTAGATAGGTCACTTGGTTGAAAGTCAAGGATATGACCAAGTGACAAGTCCATCTGAAATGATTCCAAAACCCAAATCAAAGCAAGGTAGAAACCACGTCCGAAAACAGAGTGAAGGCAAGTCCGGAAAATGAGAGAAGGTAAAATCTAGGCTGTCACAAAATCCCAGTCTCGATCCATGCCAACTCAATAGACACCTTATGAGATACTTGTGGAGCACCTTTATGATCACCCAATTATGTTATGACGTTTGATGGCACACAAGGCATTCTTCCGGAGTCTGGGAGTTGCATGATTTCATGGTCGAAGAAACATGTATTTGACATTAAGACAACAACAAAAAATAAACTGAACGGTCATATGCTATGCTAACGGTTGTGTCTTGTCCATCACATCATTCTCCTAATGATGTGATCCCGTTATCAAATGACAACTCATGTCTATGGTTAGGAAACCTTCCATCTTTGATCAACGAGCTAGTCTAGTAGAGGCTCACTAGGGACACGGTATTTCTTTATGTATCCGCACATGTATTTTAGTTGCCGGTCAATACAATTATAGCATAAATAATAAACCTTTATCATGATTAAGGAAATATAATAATAACCATTTTATTATTGCCTCTAGTGCATATTTCCACCAGTCTCCCACTTGCACTAGAGTCAATAATCTAGTTCACATCGCCATGTGATTAACACTCAAAGAGTTCACTAGAGTCAATAATCTAGTTCACATCGCCATGTGATTAACATCCAAAGAGTTCTAAGGTGTGATCATGTTTTGCTGGTGAGAGAGGTTTTTAGTCAACGGGCCTGCAACATTTAGATCCGTGTGTACTTTGCAAATATCTGTGTCTACAGTGCTCCGCATAGAGATACTCTAGCTAATTGCTCCCACGTTCAATACATATCCAAATTGAGACTTAGAGTCATCCAGATCAGTCTCAAAGGTTGCATAGACGTAACCCTTTACGTCTAACTCTTTATCATATCCATAACCGAGAAACATTTTGAAAGTTCGTGGATGTCGCCTAGAGGGGGGGGGGTGAATAGGCGCTTTAAAATAATTATGGCTTAGGATTGAACAAATGCGGAATAAACCTAGCGGTTAATTTGTCAAGCACAAAACCTACAACAACTAGGCTCATCGATGTGCACCAACAACTTATGCTAAGCAAGATAAACTACTAGGTGATAGAAATATATATAGCAAGAAACATATGGCTATCACAAAGTAAAGTGCATAAGTAAAGGGCTCAGGTAAGAGATAACCGAGCCACGTGGATATGATGATGTATCCCGAAGTTCACACCCTAGCGGATGCTAATCTCCGTTTGGAGCGGTGTGGAGGCACAATGCTCCCCAAGAATCCACTAGGGCCACCGTGATCTCCTCACGCCCTCGCACAATGCAAGATGCCGTGATTCCACGAAGGGACCTTTGAGGACGGTCACCAAACCCGTACAAATGGCAACCCTTGGGGCGTTCACCGAACCCGTACACTTTGGCAACCCTTGGGGTGGTCACCGGAACCCGTCAAATTGCTCGACGCGATCTCCACAACCTAATTGGAGTCCCCTACGCTTGTCCGGAGCTTTACACCACAATGATTGAGCTCCGAACACCAAAAAATGTCTAGGGCACCAAGGCACCCAAGAGGAACAAGCTCTAGGGTACCAATCACCCAATAGTAATAAGCTTCTCAACTTCACTTCCACGTATCACCGTGGAGACCTCAAACCGATGCACCAAATGCAATGGCAAGGGCACACGGAGTGCCCAAGTCCTTCTCTCCCAAATCCGGTCAAAGAAACTAATGCTAGGGAGGAAAATGTGAGGAAGAACGAAGAAGAGAACACAAAGAACTCCAAGATCTAGATCCAAGGGGTTCCCCTCACATAGAGGCGAAAGTGATTGGTGGAAACGTAGATCTAGATCTCCTCTCCCCCCCCCCCAAAAAACTAGCAAGAATCCGTGGAGTGATTGAGTGATAGCAAGCTCGAAGAAGGTCAACAATGGGGGAAGACATGAGCTCAAAGGATAAGGCTCAATGGGGAGGAAGACCCCCTTTTATAGAGGGGAAAAATCCAATCGTTATCCCCATTCGCTGCCCGCAGCGAGAGGTACTACCATTGGCCGCAGCGGTACTTCCGCTCGGCCCAGCGGTACTACTGCTGGGACCTCACACAACGCCAAAGGTAGAAGAACAAAGAGCAAGGCTATTGAGCGGCAGTAGTAGCGGTAGTAGGGGCGGTACTACCGCTCCTACTGCCGCTGCTATTGCTGCTGAACACGACACGAGATACGCAGGTCTCGAGTCGAGGCGGTACTAGCGCGGAACCGGGGCCGTACTACCGTCTATGGTCGTGGGCGGTACTACTGCTATGAATCAGCGGTACTACCGCTTGTGGCTTTAGGCGGTACTGCCGCTTCGGGGCCGCGGTACAACCGCATGCACCTCCCAAAGACACTTCCAAGCAAAACAGATGCTCCAGAAAACCAAAACTGCCACAACTTCTGCATATGAGCTCCGAATTGAGCAAACTCAAGCTTGTTGGTTAGAGGACGACAAGTACTATCCAACAGCGAAACCTCCAAGAGAGAAGAACCGGCATAGAAGAGTGAAACCTCCAATATAGAAGAACCGACATAACCTCCAACATCGAAAACATCATTGAAGATGCATGTGAACTCCGTTTTCGACGAACCTGAGCTTGTCATGAAAATGACCATAAGCTCTAAAACTCACAAGGAGAAAACAAACAAGAACCAAGAAAGATGATGCAAGGATGCAATGGTTTGAGCTCTCTACGAACGATATGATCAAGCTACTCACTTGAGAGCCCCCCTTGATAGTACGATAATCGATTCTATAACCCGGTCTCCAAACTACCACCATGAGACTGGTAAAATAGAGAACCTATTAAGGGCAAACATTTGCCTTGCACAAAGTCCACTTGAGCTAGATGATGACGATCTTGACTTTCTCAAGTTGGACCACCTTTCTTGATTGCGTTGGCTCGGTGAATACTAGTTGATTTCTCCCCCATACTCCACTATGGGTGAGCCACTCTTTGGCACATCTTCACAAGTCCATTGCCACCACAATGGACGGCAAGCTTCAAGCATATGATCTCTTCGTGATGATCCACTTGAACTTGCACACCGCAACCTAACCCCACAAAGAACTCTCACAAAGACCATGGGTTAGTACACAAAGCATGAGTGACAATGCTTAATGTCGTGGAGTTGTCATGGCAGATGTCCTAAGGGAAGGACTTAATTGTGGAGCCATAGCGACGTGGTTAGCTTAAAGGGGTTAAACGGGACAAAAGACATGGGGAGTTTATACTGGTTCGGCCCCTTGCGGTGAGGGTAAAACCTAATCCAGTTTGAGGTGGAATTGCTGGGGTGTCGATTGCTAGGGAGCGGATGTGCTTGCCTAGCTCTCGATCTGTTGTTTCTTGCCCTAAGCCACTGGCGGGTCATCCCCTTATATACACGGGTTGACCCCCTGCGGCCTACGGAGTCCCGACCGGCTCATACAATCGTGTCCGGCCTGGTGACTCTTATTACATACCTTACAATACAAGTTAACATATATGGTGGTTTATACTTACAGGCCTTAAGCCACTCCGGGCCTTGGGCCCTTTATCAATTACTCTCATTGAACCGCCATCATCAACATGCTTCTGGGCTTGGCCCATGAACCGTCATTGGGTAACCTGGCCCCTCCTGGGCGGGTCATATCAGATACTTATATCCCCAACACTTACCATACCATGGGATTACTTGATCCCTCTCGGTACATCTTCTATGCCTTGTTTGTTGATCAACTTGATTCACTCTTTGACTTAGTATTGATCAACCTCTCACATGAGCAATCTTTAGGTAATTCCTTGAATATCACCTTGGTCATCACTTACTCTCCTTGAAACCAACAAATGGACTCCAATAAAAGCCTATGGACAAATCCTTCAAATATAACTCAAGGAAACCATTAGTCCATAGAGATTTTCATCAATTACCAAAACCAAACATGGGGGCACCGCATGTTCTTATGCATTTCCTTCGTCCTCTTTAGGTACCTAAGGATAAATTTGACAGTTGTTTAGTGATCCACTCATGGATAACTGTTGTACCTCCCTACCAAACTTATGGCACATCAGGTCCGGTACACAACATGTCATACATTATCGAACCTATGGCTGAGGCATATGGAATGACTTTCATTCTCTCTCTATCTTCTGCCGTGGTCGGGATTTGAGTCTTACTCAATTTCACACCTTGCAACACATGCAAGAACCCTTTCTTTGACTGGTCCATCTTGAACTTCTTCAGAACTTTGTCAAGGTATGTTCTTTGTGAAAGTCCTATTAAGCGTCTCGATCTATCCCTATAGATCTTGATGCTCAATATTAAGCAGCTTCACCGAGGTCTTCATTGAAAAATTCTTATTCAAATATACTTTTATGCTATCCAAAAATTCTATATCATTTCCAATCAGCATTATGTCATCCACATATAATATTAGAAATGCTATAGATCTCCCACTCACTTTCTTGTAAATATAGGCTTAACCATAAGTGTGTATAAAACCAAATCCTTTGATCACCTCATCAAAGCGTTTATGCCAACTCCGAAATGCTTGCACCTGCCCATAGATGGATTGTTGGAGCTTGCAAACTTTGTTAGAACCTTTAGGATCAACAAAACCTTTCGGTTGCATCATATACAACTCTTCCTTAAGAAACACATTAAGAAATGCAGTTTTGACATCCATTTGCCAGATTTGATAATCATAAAATGCAGAAATTGCTAACATGATTTGGACAAACTTAAGCATCGCTATCGGTGAGAAAGGCTGATCGTAGTCAACCCCTTGAACTTGTCAAAAACCTTTTGCAAAAAGTTGAGCTTTGTAGACAATGATATTACCATCAGCGTCTGTCTTCCTCTTAAAGATCCATTATTCTCAATGGCTTGCCGATCATCGGGAAAATCCACCAAAGTCCACACTTTGTTCTCATACATGGATCTTATCTCATATTCCATGGCATCAAGCCATTTTTCGGAATCTGGGCTCATCATAGCTTCTTAATAATTCTTAGGTTTGCCATTATCTAACAACATGACTTCGAGGACAGGATTATCGTACTATTCTGGTGCCGAACGTGTTATGGTCGACCTACGAGGTTTAGGAGTAACTTGATCTGAAGTTTCATGATCATCATCATTTTCTTCCTCTTTGGTTGGTGTAGGCATCAAGGGAACAGTTTTCTCTGATGTACTACTTTCCAATTCGAGAGCAGGTACAACTACCTCATCAAGTTCTACTTTCCTCCCACTCACTACTTTCAAGAGAAACTCCTTCTCTAGAAAGGACCCATTTCTTAGCAACACAGATTTTGCCTTCGGATCTTTGGTAGAAGGTATAACAAATAGTTTCTTTCGGGTATCCTATGAAGATGCACTTCTCCGCTTTGGGTTCAAGCTTATCAGGCTGAAGCCTTTTGACATAACTGTTGGGTCCCCAAACTTTAAGAAATGACATCTTTGGTTTCTTGCCAAACCATAGTTCATACGGTGTCGTCTCAATGGATTTAAACAGTGCCCTATTTAATGTGAATGCGGCTGTCTCTAATGCATAACCCCAAAATGATAGTGGCAAATCGGTAAGAGACATCATAAAATGCACCATATCTAATAAAGTACGGTTATGACGTTCAGACACACCGTTATGCTGTGGTGCTCCTGGTGGCGTGAGTTGTGAAAATATTCCACATTGTTTTAAATGAAGGTCAAACTCGTAACTTGAATATTCGCCTCCACGATCAGATCGTAGAAACTTTATTTTCTTGTTACGATGATTGTCCATTTCATTCTGAAATTCTTTATACTTTTCAAATGTTTCAGACTTATGTTTCATCAAGTAGATATACCCATACCTACTCAAATCACATGTGATGGTTAGAAAATAACGATACATTCTGCGTGCTTCAACACTCATCGGCCCGCATACATCGGTATGTGTTATTTCCAATAAGTCATTAGCTCGCTCCATTGTTCCGAAGAACGAAGTTTTAGTCATCTTGTCCATGAGGCATGGTTCACAAGTATCAGATGATTCATAGTGAAGTGATTCCAAAAGTCCATATGCATGGAGTTTCTTCATGCACTTTACACCAATATGACCTAAGCGGTAATGCCACAAATATGTTGCACTATCATTATCAACTTTGCATCTATTGGCATCAATATTAAATATGTGTATCACTACAATCGAGATTCAACAAGAATATACCATTCACTAAGGGTGCATGACCCTAAAAGATGTTACATTGTTACTCATATAAATAGAACAACCATTATTCTCTGACTTAAATGAATAACCATTTCGCATTAAACAAGATCCATATATAATGTTCATGCTCAACGCTGGCACCAAATAAAAATTATTGAGGTCTAAAACTTGGAACGACGCGCATCGTCACCTCATCCTTAGCCAATCTTCGTTTATTCTGCAGCTCCTATTTCGAGTTACAAATATGAGCAACCGAACCAGTATCAAATACCCATGTGCTACTATGAGCGTTAGCAAGGACCACATCAATAATATGTATATCAAATATACCTTTGATCACTTTGCCATCCTTCTTATCCACCAATTATTTGGGGCAGTTCTGCTTCCAGTGACCATTACCCTTGCAGTAGAAGCACTCTGTCTCAGGCTTGGGTCCAGCTTTGGGCTTCTTCACGGGAGCAGCAACCTCCTTGACATTCTTCTTGAAGTTCCATTTCTTTCCCTTGCCCTTATTCTTGAAACTGGTGGTCTCATTAACCATCAATGCTTGATGCTCTTTCTTGATTTCTACCTCCGCCGATTTCAGCATCGCGAAGAGCTCGGAAATCGTTTCGTCATTCCTTGCATATTATAGTTCATCACGAAGCTATTGTATCTTGGTGGCGGTGATTGAAGAACTCTATCAATACCACACTCATCTGGAAGATCAATTCCCAGTTGAGTCAAGTGGTTGTGGTACCCAGACATTCTGAGTATGTGTTCACTGACAAAAATGTTCTCCTCCATCTTACAGTTAAAGAACTTGTTAGAGACTTCATATCTCTCAACCCGTGCATTAGCTTAAAATATCAATTTCAGCTCTTGGAACATCTCATATGCTTCGTGGCATTCAAAACGTTCTTGAAGTCTGGGTTCCAAGCTGTAAAGCATGGCACACTAAACTATCGAGTAGTCATCAGATCGAGCCTGCCAAGCGTTCATAACGTCTACATGAGCTCCTACTTCAGATCCGTCACCTAGCGGTGCATCAAGGACATAATTCTTTTGTGCAACAATGTGGATAATCCTCAAGTTATGGACCCAGTCCGTGTAGTTTCTACCATTATCTTTCAACTTAGCTTTCTCTAGGAATGCATTAAAATTCAACGGAATGGTAGCATAGGCCATTGATCTACAACATAGATTTGCAAAGAGTATAATGAATAAGTTCATGATAAATTTAGTTCAATTAATCAAATTACCAATGAACTCCCACTTAAATCAACATCCCTCAAGTTTTCTAAGTTATACATGATCCATATCGACTAAACCATGTTCGATCATCACGTGTGATGGAGTAGTCTTCAATGGTGAACATCTTCATGTTGATCATTGATACGTCTCCAATGTATCTATAATTTTTGATTGTTCCATGCTATTAAATTATCTGTTTTGGATGTTTTATATGCATTATTATGCTATTTTATATTATTTTTGGGACTAACCTATTAAGCTAGAGCCTAGTGCCAGTTTCTGTTTTTTCCTTGTTTTTGAGTTTCGTAGAAAAGGAATATCAAACGGAGTCTAAACGGAATGAAACCTTCGCGATGAATTTTCTTGGACCAGAAGACACCCTAGAAGCTTGAGAACCAAGTCAGAAGAGCCATGATGCAGCCACAAGGGTGGAGGGCGCGCCCAGGGGGGTAGGGGCTCCCCCACCCTTGTGGTCCCCTCATGACTCCACCGACCTATTTCTTCCGCCTATATATTCACATATATTCCAGAAACCCTATAGGAGGGGACGAAACCACTTTTCCACCGCCGTAACCTTTTGTATCTGCGAGATCCCATCTGGAGGCCTTTTCTGGTACTCTGCCAGAGGGGGATTCGACCACGGAGGGCATCTACATGAACACCATGGCCCTTCCGATGAAGCGTGAGTAGTTTACCACAGACCTACAGATCCATAGCTAGTAGCTAGATGGGTTCTTCTCTCTCTTTGATTCTCAATACCATGTTCTCCTCGATGTTCTTGGAGATCTATCCGGCGTAATCTTCTTTTGCGGTGTGTTTGCCAAGATTCGATGAATTGTGGATTTATGATCAACTTATCTATGAATATTATTTGAGTCTTCTCTGACTTCTTATATGCATGATTTGATATCTTAGTAATTCTCTTCGAACTATCGGTTTGGTTTGGCCACCAGATTGGTTTTTCTTGCAATGGGAGAAGTACTTTGCTTTGGGTTCAATCTTGCGGTGATCTCACCCAGTGACAGAAGGGGACGAGACATGTATTGTGTTGTTGCCATCGAGGATAACAAGATGGGGTTTTCATCATATTGCTTGAGTTAATTCCGCTACATCATGTCATCTTACCTAAAGCGTTACTCTGTTCTTTATGAACTTAATACTCTAGATGCAGAATCGTTTTGGTCGATGTGTGGAGTAATAGTAGTACATGCGGGCAGGAGTCGATCTACTTGACACAGACGTGATGCATATATTCATGATCATTGCCTTAGATGTCATCATAATTATGCGATCTTCTATCAATTGGTTGGCAGTAATTTGTTCACCCACCATAATATTTTCTATCTTGAGAGAAGCCTCTAGTGAAACCTATGGCCCCCGGGTATATTTTCTATCATATAAGTTTCCGATCTACAATATTAGTTTCCTATTTACTCTTTTTGCAATCTTTTACTTCCGATCTATAAACCAAAAATATTTACTTTACCGTTTATCTATCTATATTAGATCTCACTTTTGCAAGTAACCGTGAAGGGATTGACAACCCCTTTATCGCGTTGGGTGCAAGTTGTTGATTGTTTGTGCATGTATGCAGTGACCTGCGCGTTGTCTCCTACTGGATTGATACCTTGGTTCTCAAACTAAGGGAAATACTTACTTTACTTTGCTGCATCACCCTTTCCTCTTCAAGGGAAAAACTAACGCAAGCTCAAGAGGTAGCAATCATATGTATATGACTCATGTTCAACCTTTCAGTCTCAAGTGTTCCGAGACCATGTATGTACAATCTAGGCTCGTCAAGTTTAACCCAAGTATTATGCTTGTGTAAAACTGGCTTACACCTGTTGTATGTGAACGTAGCGTCTATCACACCTGATCATCACGAGGTGCTTCGAAACAATGAACTTTAGCAACAGTTCATACTGAGAGAGAAAACTATTATCTTGAAATTAAGTGAAGAGATCATCTTATAATGCTACTGTCATTCTAAGCAAAATAAGATGGATAAAGGATAAACATCACATGCAATCAAAATATGTGACATGATAGGGCCATCATCATCTTGTGATTTTGGTATCCATCTCCAAAGCAACATCATGATCTCCATCGTCACTGGCGCGACGCCTTCTCCATCATTGCATCGGGTCGTCTCGCCGACTATTGCATCTACAACTATTGCTAACGCATAGTGATAAACTAAAGCAATTACATGGCGCTTAATGATTGACACGCGGGTCATACAATAATTAAAAGACAACCCTAAGGCTCCTACCGGTTGTCGATATTACAAAACATGATCATCTCACAACAACGTATATTACATCATGTCTTGACCATATCACATAACAACATACCCTGCAAAAACAAGTTAGACGTCTTATACTCTGTTCTTGTAAGTTTTACGTGGCTGCTATGGGTAACTAGCAAGAACCGTTCTTACCTACGCAAAACCACAATGGGGGTTATCAAGTTTGTTGTTTTAACCTTCTGCAAGGACCGGCCATAGTCAAATTCGATTCAACTAAAGCAAGAGAAACAGACACCCGCTAGCCACCTTATGCAAAACAAGTTGCATCTTAGCTGGTGGAACCGGTCTCATATACGTGGACATGTAATGTTGGTCCGGGCCACTTCATCCCACAATACGGCCAGATCAAAATAAGATGTTGGTGGTAAGCAGTATGAACATCACCGCCCACAACTCCTTTGTGTTCTACTCGTGCATATCATCTACACATAGACCTGACTCATGATTCCACTGTTGGGGAACGTTGCATGGAAAACAAAAAATTATATGCACACGCATATAGAGGAGAGCATCTTCATACCCTTGAAGATCGATAAGCGAAAGCGTTTATCAACGCGGTTGATGTAGTCGTACACCTTAACAATCCATCTCGATCAAGTACCGAACATATGACACATCTGTGTTCAGCACACGTCCAGCTCGATGACGTCCTCGCCTTCTTGATCCAGCAAGAGAGGCGAAGAAGTAGATGAGTTCCGGCATCACGACGGCGTGCTGACAGTGCTGGTGAAGAACAATCTTCGCAGGGCTTCGCCAATCACAATGGAAACTATGACAGAGGATAAACTAGAGGGGGCCGGGGTTGACGGCACACGTCTTGGTGTTTTCCAGGTGCTAGCCCTGCGCCTCTATTTATACGTTGAGCCTTGGGGTCGTTTCTTGGAGAAAGAGCCTTCTCAAAGTCGGTTTGGCACGAAGGGCAAGAGTTCTTCTAGGAGACCAGGACCAGACGCCAGAGTCCTCGGCGTATGGCCTAGGCGCCAGGGTCCCTACCGTTCGGCCCCTAGCCTCCGCAAAACTTCCTTTTGCACCTTCCTAAAGCCCTGTGGGCTTTACCACTTGGCCCAAATAAAGTGTTCTCGCACCAGAACATTTCGGGAAACATCCGAAACCCTTTCAGGTGAATTCTAAAACCTTTCCGGAGACCAAACACTATTATCCCATGTATCAATCTTTACCTTCCGACTATTCCGGAGCTCCTCGTCATGTCCGTGATCTCATCGGGACTCCGAACAACATTCTGTAACACCCCATATGTGATACCTTCCATATATGGTAATATATCATTTATCATTTGATCCTTGTCCTTTTCATTGGGGGTTCTTTTTCATTTATGCATTCCCTTTGTTATTGCATTGTCATTTTACTTTTCCTTATGCATCCATGCATTGCTCATCATCAACATTGCATCATGACCATCATAACTTCTTTTACTTGTCATTGTGTGATTCATCCTTAGCTTGTGATGTGAGGTCACCTTGAGTTTGTTGTGTGATGGTGGTGGCAAGCCATGCCCATGCTAAACCCTAACCTCCTCCTTCTTCTACATCACTTCTTCTTCCTCCTTTTCTTTCCTTTCCATTCTTTAATTATTTTTGCAAGTGACTTAGCCTCTTCTTTTAATGTTCATCTCCTCCCCACTTCCTTGTTGCCTTGTCATGAGTCACCTTGCAAAGCTACACCTCTGTTGGAATTGTTTTGGTTAGGTTTTAAAATGGCTCAAGTTTGAATTATTTTCAAACTTAAATTATTTTACTTCCTCTAAAAATGCCTAGGACAATTTTATTAAATAGTGTGTAATTCCAGGAGCTTGAGAATATTTTTATATTTTCCAAACTCCTCACCTAGCCCCTGTACTTTTTTCTTTTATGCAGCTATTTATTTATTTAAATAGAAATGTAAAGAAAAAGAATAAAAAGACAGCAGCAGCAGCAGCAGCCCAGCAGCAACAGCCGCTTGGGCCCAGCCTTCCTCCTAGGCCTAGCTACCAGCGCGTGCCGTGGCCCAGCCAGCTCTTCCTCGCGCACAGCCCGCCAGCGCGCAGTCGTGCCATGACCCCCCTCGCCCGGGCCCGCCTGCCAGCCTCTCTCCCTTCTCTGCTCCGTCTTCCTCCGTCGCTCGCGTCCAGAGACAAAGCACGCCCACGCCGTCGTGCCGTGATCTCACGGACATCGAGGCCAGCGCGTCGACCACCCCTTTTAAACCCGAGCAGCACCTCCTAGGGTTCCCCCCTCTCTCCCTTCATCCCTCCGCGCCGTGCATCTCCATGCCCCCTCCTTGCACGCTGCCGCCGACGCCATGACCGAACCGAGCCGCAGCTCGCCGCCGGCATAGAGCGCCCTGTCTTCCTCCACGACGTCCTCCAGACGCACAGCTGTGCCGCGGATCTGTACAGGCGCAAGGCCGAGCCCAAGATCTCCTTCCACGATGTCCTCGTCGCCGTCTTCTTCTCGCTCAGAAGCTCGCCGGACTTCCTCGCCGTTGTTCTACTGCGTCCCGGGCCCCGTCTTCATGTCCTAGGTATACTAGGTACACCCAGCCCCTTCCCTGCTCCTTTCCGTCGCCTTTAGTGCACTAGCATCATCGTCGGATCCATGCCAACCCCATGCTCCCCGTGCTCTGGTGCTTCTCTGAACTATTCAGAGAACGCTCGCAGTCCGCGCGCCCGCGTCCCCAGCAACTCCGCGTTCGCGTCGCGTGCACCTGTACGCACTAGGCAACAGATCTGCTACCCTGTTTCGCCCTACCGCCGCACGTTGCACGCCCACACCGAGCCGTGCTCGCGCACGAGCCCGGCCTCTGCCTCTGTTGCGTCCCGCACTCCCTCGCCTCGAAGCTGAGATCCGCGCGCACTCCCGCACCCTCTTGCAGGTTCTGCACGCCCGCCAGCACCTGTAGTGCCTCGCTGTCGCCGTTGACGCTCGCCGCCGACGAGCCTCTCTGATGCAGGGAGATGAGGACCTGCACTGGTTGCAGATCACCTCAAGAGGACCGGACCTCCTCTTCTGTCAGCTGCACGTGCTCAGCCCAGTGGTCTGAATCCCCCCTCGCTACCAGGAGATCCTGGGTTTGAATCACACCGGGGGCAATGGGATTATTCCCCCCTTTTTTGCTTCATATGTGTCACTGACAGGCCGGCCCCACCTGTCGTTCACACAGCTCGCGCACACCCACTCTCACACCCATCGTTGCCACCTCAGCGCCTCTGGACCCACGGGTCAGTGGCTAGGGCTAGATCCAACTGGGTCAACTTGCCCCTTTTCTTTTGTTTTTCTTTTCTGTTTTGTTTTTGTTTTTCTTTTTCTGCATTATCTTTGCATATTTAATATCTTTTTAAAATATGCACATGATGGAAATGATTCATATATGAAAACTGCTTAGTTTTTCATGTAGAATATTAATATGAAGTTTGTTGCCATGTTTAAAACATTTAAAATACTGTTTGAATTAATTTTTGTTTAAATATGCTTAAACATGCAAAAATCATAACTAAATATCTACAACTCCAAATTTAACAAACTTTATATGCATTTAGGGTGGAAAATGTGTAGATTAATGTGGTATTGTTACTTTGCATGTTTAACAACTTTAAAATATGACTATCTCAGTTTTGTCACAAATGTATTTATATGAATATGGGAGTTTCTAGAAATTGTTGTTTGTTCTTTCCGGCCCATTTAAATTGCTAGCATGCTGTTGTTAGTCCTAGATGCACCCCTTGCCATGTTAAACAACTTATAAAACTTGTTGGGTGCTTGTTTAAATAATCTACATAACCACTTGTGGCCATGTTAGTTTTGTTCCTTTTGCTTGTGTTCCACATGTGTGTGATCTTGTTATTGCCATGATGCTTGTGCACTCTTCTTGTCCCTAGGAGTTGCATCATATCTTATCCATGTCCATATGCATCATATTCATGCATCATGTGGTTTAGCATTGCATAATGATTGATCGTTGTTCCGGTGTTTGCATTGTTGTGTTGGTTAGAGCCCGGAGGCGATTCGGAGTTCGAGGTTCCTTTCTAGGCTGAGTTTGAGGAGCAAGGTTATGATCCCTCTGTGGACTCAACAGGCAAGATGACCATTCCCTGATAACACTTCTATCATTGCCTATGATAGATGTCTCGTTCTTTAGATATTGCCTCGATGCCTATTCCTGTTTGTCAGCCCCCCTATTGTTGCCATGAAACACTCTAACCGCCTTCCTAGCAAACCGTTGTTTGGCTAAGGCGCTCAGCCCCTCTTATAGCATTGTTAGTTGCAGGTGAAGTTTCGAAGATTGCTCCACGATGAAGATGTTATTGGCATATCACAATATATTACCTGTTAAAAACTAATGCACCTATATATTGGTAATGGGTGGAAGGCTAAGCCTTTCTGATTGGTGTTTTGTTCCACTCATGCCACCTTAGGAACCGATAAACCGCTGTTATGTTCCTTGATTTTGCGTTCCTAACACGGTTGGGGTTTATGGGCCCCCCTTGATAATTCGCGATGTTTAAAGCTTTTCCAGCAAGGCCCAACATTGGTTTTACATTTGCCTAATAACTAAAATTTGCATAGGGACTAGCTACCTCGAGGACTTAATTAACAACCCCCGGGCCAGTGCTCCCCATGAGTGTTGGTTCAAACTAGAGCCACTTGCGGTGCCACCCAGTTTGCTGGGATCTTCGGTTGCTGTATGTAGTGATCATCCAGTCGTGGCCTGAGACGAGATACACGCGGCTACTATCAGGGTGTCGGCACGCCGGGAGGTCTTGCTATATTAGTTTTACCTTTGTCGAAATATCTTGAGCACGGGATTCCGAGAATACTCGGGTCTTCCCACATTGGAGTTGCGACTCCGCGGATCGTGAGCTTGTGATGGGCTAAGTTGGGACACCCCTGCAGGGTTTGATCTTTCGAAAGCCGTGCTCGCGGTTATGTGGCAGATGGGAATTTGTTAATATCCGGTTGTAGATAACTTGACACCTTATTCATGAATACACTACCTGCGTGAGTAACCGTGATGGTCTCTTTCCGAAGGGCTTCGGGAAGTGAACACGACGGGGTTATGTTTGATCGTGAGTAGTTAGGATCACTTCTTGATCAACTTGGCAATCATTGCCACTTGTTCTCTTCTCGCTCTAAACTCGTAAGCTAGTGCTTAGTGCTTGCTGCAACCCTTGTTTATAGCCTTTCCCACACCTAACGCTTTGGTAGTTTTGATACCTGGGAACGGGATTGCTGAGTCCTCTGTGGCTCACAGATTCAACACACACCAGATGCAGGTACCATTGAGAACTATGCAGGAGATGGTTCGGAACTTCACTGGGAGTTTGATGAAGAGCGTGGACGTTACTATGTTTCTCATCTCAACGATCAGTAGTGGCTCTTACTAGGAGGATCCGAGCTTGCGTTTTGGTATCTTTCTCATTTGGATTTTTGTCCGTAGTCGGACCCTGATGTTCTTTGGATGATTTATGATATTGTATTCATTGTGTGACGTGGAGCGTGTAAGCCAACTATCATTTTACAATTTCATCCCTGAATTTTACATGAGATGTGCAAAGATACCATACTTGAGATCATTATAGTATGTGTTTATGTCCTTAAGTCGTGCCTCGACACGTGGGGGACATAGCCGCATACTGGGCATTACAAGTTGGTATCAGAGCCTTCTCCGACCTAGGAGCCCCCCTGATTGATCGAATCGTTGACGGTTGAGTCTAGGCACACACACAAAATGTTTTGAGTCCTATATATATATATCGGAGAGTAGGATTTCTTTTTACTCCTCATCCCTTCATCGCTCTGGTGAGGACTCCCGACGTTGTTCTATCTCCTCTACTCTCAAAAATTCATTATTATTTTTTAGGATCACACAGGTATTGTTTGGATTGTTCCGATTTCTTTGTGGCGAGAACATTGTTCTCGATGCCTCCTGTCATTTAGGGGTTGTGGCAGTGTCCCGGGGAGTTGAGCTCCGAGGTGTTGTCGTCACAAATGTATCATAGCGGTTCTAGAATACCAGAGTCGACCGACATCGAAAACTCTTCTATGCGGTTAGTGGTGAGATAACCCCGACGTCACCCAGTACTGGTGGGATAGTTCGGGAGTATTGCCATAGCTAGTATAGCGGATGCGTTTCGAAGGTCCGAGGTAAACAGTTTCCGAAGATGACTGGTTATGTGTTGATGGATGGATACAGCTGGATGTAGGTTTAGAGTTGAGTGCGCGGTGCTTCCCCTGTATCCCCAACACCAGATTGCATAACCGGAAAGCTTTGGAAATTAATAGGTGGGTTTCAAGTAGCTCGTAGGCATTCTTCCAACGAGTGCATGGTATGAGGTTTGGGGTTCAACATCGAGAGAAGAGGTTTCATGGGCGTTGTTCCAACTAGGAGTTGCATCTTAAAGGGTCGTTGGCTATGATGATCCGGGGATTGCAACACCCTTTGTAACACATACCATGGGGCATTCAGCACGAACTTGTGGGACAAAACTTCTATCATGTATTTGTTCCATCTGTACCTTGTTGTTTTTATTTTATCTTTTGTTCTCCCAAGTGGCATCTCGACAAGATTGTTGTACCATTTAACTCTGGAATTCATTCGTTCATGAAAGGATCGATATGGTTGACTAGAGGGGGGGGGGTGAATAGGCAACTAATAATTTTTAGCTTTTCTTAACCACTTTAAATTAACCGTCAAAGTAAGTTGTCTAGATAGGTTACTAAGATGACAACTAGTAGGAAGTAAAGATAACAACCTCACAAGCAAGCTATATAAGATAAAAAAGTAAGGCTTGCAAAAGTAAAGGTAAGAAATAACCACAAGTGGAACTGGTGAAGACGAGGATGTGTTGCCGAAGTTCCTTCCCTTTGAGGGGAAGTACGTCTCCGTTGGAGCGGTGTGGAGGCACAATGCTCCCCAAGAAGCCACTAGGGCCACCGTATTCTCCTCACGCCCTCACACAGTGCAAGGTGCCGTGATTCCACTAGTTGTGCCCTTGAAGGCGGCAACCGAACCTTTACAAACAAGGTTGGGGCTATCTCCACAACCGAATTGGAGGCTCCCAACGACACCACGAAGCTTCACCACAATGGAATATGGCTTCGAGGTGACCTCAACCGTCTAGGGTGCTCAAATACCCAAGAGTAACAAGATCTGCAAGGATTAGTGGGGGGAATCAAATATCTCTTGGTGGAAGTGTAGATCGATGCCTCCTCAAGCTCTCCCGAGGAAATCAACAAGTTTGATTGGCTAGGGAGAGAGATCGGGCAGAAATGGAGCTTGGAGCAACAATGGAGCTTTGGGGTGGAAGAGGTGAGTCTTCTTGGGGAAGAAGACTCCCTATATATAGTGGGAGAACAAATCCAACCGTTATCCCACGTTTCTGCCCGTAGAGCGTGGTACTACCACACGTAAGTTGCGGTACTACCGCTTGGCCAGCGGTACTACCGCTGTGCGGTACTACCGCTGGAGCAGCACTAGCTAGAATGTACTCTGTTGCGAAAGCATACGGGCGGTAGTACTGCCTGAGCGGTACTACCGCTCGCCCTTGCGGTACTACCGCAAGGCAGAGACAAGCAGGCTGAGGACAAGCACAGATGAAATAAAATACATCCGTAGCTACATCCGCAGAAATACGGTAGTAGCAAAACACGGAACGGTACTACCGCTTGACTCAAGCGGTACTACCGAGTAGGATGCGGAAGTAAAAAATTACTTCCGCACCTACTTCCGTACTTGGTGCAGTGCCGGGCCAGATACACGGTACTACCGTCCTAGAGCCGCGGTACTACCGCTGGTGCGGTACTACCATGCCCAGAGGCGGTACTATTGTGTGGCTGTGCGGTACTACCGCTTATATGAGCGGTACTACCGCTTGCCAGGCAGATGTACTCGTAGGAAGCCATGGTTTGCATATACGATAAGAAACGGCCGGAGCTCCAGAGAAGCAAAGGAAAGGTGGTGTGAGAGTAAGATGTGTACGTGTTGATTCCACCCAAACCTTTTCGAAGGGGACCCTCTCTTAATAGTACGGCTTTCCTATTACTCAAAGCCACCGACAGGGAGCAAAAAGGAAACACCGTCTTCCATCGAATCCGAGGGGCAAACAATCGTCTTGTGCCTAGGTGAGATATACCTGAAAGAGCTTAGAGCACACGATTAGTCCGCAAATGCATTTTCATCAATCACCAAAACTACCTAGGGAGAAATATGCCCTTACAATCTCCCCCTTTTTGGTGGATTGATGACAATACAGGATTTGCACAAGGATATATAAGAAAGTATGCAATCCTAAAAAACACTAGAATATAGGTGAGCTCCCCCTAGATGTGTGCATACACGAGAGAGTGCTTTGGACTGCATAGCACACATACTAGGATCAATGCTCCCCCTATATTCTACAGATAATATACTCCTTGCATAAAAGGAATAAGAGTCAACGGACAGCAGTAAGGAGGATAAGGTAAGTAAACTAACCGCTCACGACATAATAGTAAAGACATAATGACGAGTTTAACGGTAGAGGAGCATATGTCTTACACCATATGATAGTCTCACGCACATGACACAAAAACAAACAAGCAAACAGAGTTCGACCAACGAAAAACACAAAGAAACAGCACAGGATGCAAATCCCACTCTCTCCCCCTTTGGCATCGATACACCACAAAGGGAAAGAGGACACTAAGAGAGGTGGTAGCCCTGGCAGAAGATCTCAGTCATCATGCTCTCCATCGGACTCCTGCTGCTCCTCCTGCTGCTCCTCGTCAGACTCAGACCTCTTGTACCCCTGTCGGGCCATCCATGCTGCCTCAGGGGTGATGTTGTCCTCGGATTCGTTGGACACATTCTCACCGAAGATCCTCATGATCTTCTTGTCACACTGGCGAGACTCCTTGTGAGTGACATGAGCCCTGTACTGACCTTGAGCTTGCATGCAGAAAAGGGCCTTCATCTTCTTCTTCAGCTTCTTAGCCCAAGAGGGCTCAGAAGAGGGAGGAGCATATCCT
Source organism: Secale cereale (assembly GCA_902687465.1). Taxonomy (NCBI): domain Eukaryota; kingdom Viridiplantae; phylum Streptophyta; class Magnoliopsida; order Poales; family Poaceae; genus Secale; species Secale cereale. The sequence goes on from LR738715.1 coordinate 727,368,475, forward strand.
CTAGGACTCTCCTCAGCTGCCTCCTCCACAGGCTCCTCGTCAGTACCCATCTGAGCGGCAGCAGCTTGTGCACGAGTGGTAGTGTTGGCCCATCGAGTCTTGATGCGAAGACGAATGGGGTCATGACGGATACACTCGGCCTCGAACTCCTCATTAGGGTAAAGCTTCTCCCAAGTCTTGGAGATGACCAGAAACATGAACGGACCATAGATGGGTACCTTGCGAGTGTAGATCGCAAAGCGAAGCTCACACCACATGATATGGGAAATGTCAAGTGGTGGAGACTGAGCTGTGTGAGCCGCCTCACACATCAGCAACATATCAACGAGGTAGGAGTGAATCTTGTCCTTGTCCCCAACTCGAGGAAATAGGGTGTTGCGGAAGATCCTATGCATGATGTCCAAAAAGAGGTTCAACACCCATGTCTTCTTGCCACTCGCAAGAGTCTTCTCCACATAGAACCGTAACAGTTGGTCTTTGTTGGCAACTTTTGGATTGGCATGAGGCCATGCTCCAATTGGGTTGTGGAGTCCCACGTCAGCAATCTGAATAAGATCCATGAATTCCTTCCAAGTCGCAGTCATCTTGTGACCATTTGTCATCCAGGTCATTGGGCGATCTTCCTTGGTGTGAAAGTGAGCCGAAGCATAGAACTGAGCAATGATTTCTGGGTCAAAATCATTCTGAAAGGTCATGAAGTGCTCAATCCCAAACTGCTCTACCAGATCCAGAGCCTCGGCAAAGTAGGCCAGGTTATCGGCCCTCCGCATGTGGGCCATGTCCACCCAATGAGCATCCACATACAGGTTGTGCTTGCTCTTGAGCACCTATGTGTAGATGCGATACTGCTGCTTGGTCCAGAAAAGTTCATCCCCATGAAACTGAGCCCGGGGTTCTCCATAAGGATTGAGCTTCCTCCGTGCCATGAACTCATTAGCTGGCATTTCTTCCATAGTCATAGAAGATTCCTTTTGCTTGTTGGCGGTGGTCTTGAACTTGTGTTGGGGATTGGAGCCCTCTGGCACATCACTGGGGTTGAGCAGACGCTTGGACCCGGTGTCACGAACGGGATTGGTACGACGAACATCGGAACCAGAGCCACCACCCAAGACACAAACACAAGAACACGATGAAAACACAAAGAGAATCAATGCAAAAGCCACAAAAAGCACATGAAATGAGTAGAAAGGGTAATATGTAAGTGCTACGAAGGAACTCTGATACAAGCGGTAGTACTGCCCGACAGACGCGGAAGTAAAAAACTAGTACCGCTTAGTGAGCGGTAGTACCGCACAGTATGCGGTAGTAAAAGTTTACTTCCGCGACCGAAGACATAAGTAAAAAATTAGTATCGCTTAGTGAGCGGTAGTACCGCTTGAAGGATGCGGTAGTAAAATTTTACTTCCGCGGAGTTACGTGGCAGAGCGGTAGTACCACGGTTGGCCAGCGGTAGTACCGCTCGGGTCAGATCTGAAGAACGGATCTAGACGAGAACGAGCTGTAGTACCGCGGTTAGCCAGCGGTAGTACCGCTCGGGTCATATGTGAAAAGAATGGATCTAGACTAGAACGCGTATATCGAAGAACGGTACTACGGCTGATCATAGTAACTTGGTAGCAACATACATACTAGCATTTCTAGAGCAAAAACACTCTCCTACATCCTAATCTTCCATGGATAAGAACACGAAGAACGCTAGAACACCAAGCATCTCCCCAAACCCTAAAAACAACAACTAGGCAAAAAGAAGAGGGGATTTGGGGAGAAACCTTCATCCATGACAAGAGGTCAAGGTGGGGAGCGATCCCACCGATCGGAATGCGAGGAGAGTGGCCGAGGGAGGAGATCCGGCGAGGTCCTCCGGCGGCGTTCTTGAGAGGGAGAGAGAGAGAGAGACGGCGTGGGGGTTAGGAGATGAATGGGTATGGGGGAGTTGGAACTCCCCCTGCCCGCTTATAACCCCCACCCATTCGGATACGTACGGTAGTACCGCGGTCATCGCGGTAGTACCGCTTGGGCGGAAGTACCGCACGCTAAGCGGTAGTACCGCTCTACCAGAGGCAGTAAAAAAATACTGCCGTGCTGGACTTGCGGTAGTACCGTAGTCTCTTTTGGGGTAGTACCGTGACTGCGCACGATAGTACCGCTCCTCCAAGAACTTGCACGTTTCGACACGAGGCTTTTAGCATAGGAGAGAAGAAAAACAAAGAAACGCACACGCAAACAAAACACTACTCCAACGAGGAGGTCGGTGGCCGAGGCCACCTATGTTTGAGTTATTTGGTATGGCACCGCAAAGAACTATCCTTGGGCCCATGACCAATACTCGTCTTGAAGCACTTATACCATCTACATATGGCAAATGACAAAGACTTGAACAATTTATGCATAATGGGGGGAGGGATGTTTCATTGAGAGAACAATACTCCCCCTATGTCCATGCGTACATCTAGACAAGATAACTATATTGGTGTGAGGAGTGTGTGCAAAGTCTCAAGCCACATTGCTCAAATCGATGATATTTAGCTCATGCCTTAACTCGCGAAATCTTTCTTCATCCAATGGCTTCGTGAAGATATCTGCAAGGTTATCATGAGTGTTGACATAGTGAAGCTCGATCTCTCCTTGCCTTATATGATCCCGGATGAAGTGATATCGAATCTCTATATGCTTCGTCTTGAAGTGTTGCACCGGGTTGAGAGAAATCTTGATGGCACTTTCATTGTCACACCAAAGGGGCACTTTGTCACAAGTGACACCATAATCCTTTAAAGTTTGCCTCATCCATAAGAGTTGAGCACAACAACTGCCAGCTGCCACATACTCTGCTTCGGTGGACGAGAGAGACACACAACTTTGCTTTTTGGAAGACCAACTAACGAGAGAGCAACCAAGGAATTGGCACCCACCGGAAGTGGACTTCCTATCCACTTTGTCTCCCGCCCAATCCGAATCCGAGAAATCTACAAGGTTGAAGATTTGCTCCTCTTGGGTACCATAAGCCAAAGTTTGGGGTATGAGCCAAATATTGAAAGATTCGCTTGACTGCCACAAAGTGACTTTCCTTAGGTGAGGCTTGAAACAGTGCACAAAGTCCCACACTCAACATAATGTCTAGCCTAGATGCACAATGGTAAAGCAAGGACCCAATCATAGAACGATATACATTTTGATCCACCGCTTTACCATTGGGATCAATGTCAAGTTGGCACTTGGTTGGCATTGGAGTAGTAGCCGGCTTGACATCACTTAGATTGAACCTCTTGAGCATGTCTTGAGTATACTTGGATTGTTTGATGAAGATCCCTTCTCTTCTTTGCTTGATCTCAAACCCAAGGAAGTACTTCAACTCTCCCATCATGGACATCTCAAAATGTGTGGTCATGAGTGCGGCGAACTCATCATTGAAAGATTTGTTAGGAGAACCAAAGATAATATCATCAACATATAGTTGGCAGACAAACAACTCCCCTTTGACCTTCTTAGTAAAAAGAGTGGGGTCGATTTTCCCAATTTCAAACCCACGATCTTGTAACAACTCGGTAAGATGCTCATACCACGCACATGGGGCTTGTTTAAGGCCATAGAGTGCCTTATCGAGTTGGTACATGTGTGTAATGCCCAGGATGGGACTATACCTCCTACGTGTCGAGGCACGACTTAAAGGTATAAGCCCATCCTAGAATGATCTCAAGTTTTGGTATCTTTGCACGACTCATGTAAAAGAGGGATTAAATTGCAAAAGGAGATAGTTGGCTTACACTCGCCACTTCACACAATACATTACATAAGCAGAACATCATTCAAAACATCACAACCCGACTACGGGTGAAGATCCAAAAGAAAGATACCAAAACAACATAAAGCCACAGGTCAGGATCGAATCCTAGTAGAAACCACTACTGAACAACGAAACATCACAAGCAAACGGTCAAACTCTTCAACAAGCTCCTGGTGAAGAACTTGAACCAGCTCCTGCATCAAACTCGGCTGAACCTGCATCTGGTGTGGTGAAGTAACTGTGAGCCACAGAGGACTCAGCAATCCCGTTCCCGGGTAACAAGACTATTTAAGCCTTGGGTGAGGACAAGGCTGAAGAAAGAATATGAGGTGAAGGAAAACAAACAAGAGTCTGCAGCAGCAACTAGCACTAACTTACGTAAAAGAGAGCGAGAAGAGAAGTGCATCGGTCGAAAGATGATCACGAAGTGATCCTAACTAAAGCCGGTCAAACATAACCCCACCGTGTTCAACTCCCGAATCCCTATTCGGAAATTGACAGTCACGGAACACACGCTGGTAGTGTATTAGAAACATTGTGTCAAGTTATCTACAACCGGAATTAACAAGCTCCCATCTGCCACATAACCGCGGGCACGGCTTTCAAAAGTTCAAACCCTGCAGGGGTGTTCCAACTTGACCCATTACAAGCCCACGATCCGCGGAGTCGCAACTCCATAGTTGGGAAGACCCGAGTGTTCTCGGAATCCCGTGCTCAAGTTAAACCGAACTAAGGTAAGGCTAATCCAGCAAATCCTCCCGGCGTGTCGACACCCTGATAGTAGCCGCGCGTATCTAAGTCTCAGGACACGACCGGATGGGTGATCCCACAGGTTTTTACCAAACCTTGAGTTTCCTCGAGGTGGCCCCGCGTAACCCCCGTTTCGGACCAACACTCATGTGGAGCACTGGCCCAGGGTTGTAGAATTAAATAAAAGGGATAGCTAGTCCACATGCAAGTTTTATTAGTTTGTTATTAGGCAAATAGTACCAATGTTGGGATTTGCTGGAAAAGACTTAGCACTTAGCGGTTTATCAAGGGGGTCCCATACACCCCAACCGTGTTAGGAACGCAAAATCAAGGAACATAACACCGGTTTATACGGTTCCTAACGGCATGAGTGGAACAAAACACCAAGCAAAAGGCTTAGCCTTCCACCCTTGCCAGTATATAGATGATTTCATTTTTAAGCATTTTTATAGTGTGATATAACCCAACCAAACTTCATCATGAAGCAAGCATCTTCGATCTTCACCTGCAACTAATAATGCTATAAGAAGGGCTGAGCGAAGCGTACTTAGCCAAGCAACGGTTTGCGTAGGTAGGTTGGTTAAACATGGCAATTGGTTACAAGTAGGAGGCTGACAGGAAAACAAGGGCATCGAGGCAAAACTATAGATCGAGACTTCTAGCAAGAGGCAAAAATAGTAATGGTATCCGGGTTCGGTCATCTTGCCTGGGATTCCACAAGGGAGAAGAACGGATCCAAGAAGTAGACGGAGCAACACAGTCGAGCGAATCCTCACAACTCCGGAACGAAACCGAAGCTAACAAGAGAAGCAACCGGAAAGAAGCGAACAACACGGTAAACACACAATCATAAACATGGCATACGATGCACAAACAAGGATGATGCATGTCCGGTTTAATTATGCATGGCATGGCAAAGTGCAAAAACAACACTACAAGTTAAGTGGAGCGCAATATGCAACGAGTTGCATATTGACGAAACACCACATGTTATTTATTTAGTTGACTCTCGTTATTTACAAGACAAGATTAAAAGTTTTTAACATGGCAAGAGGTGAAGCATAATAAAACTACACTATTAAGACATTTTAAATGAGGCCGGAAAATAACAACAACATGTCCGGAAAAACCCCATAAGCATGTTTAATAATTATAAACAAACAACAATTTAACATATAATGTTGTTAACATGATGCGGATGACATGAACAAGTTTATGCAAGTTTTTATTAAAAGTTGACATTAACAAGATATGAAGCATTTGTCGAGTGCCACGGCAACGATTCCGAAAAATGATGCCACGGCAACATATCGGTACCGGTAACTCGTTGAGAGTCCGATGCAAAAGGTAAGATGGCATGAGCGAGTCAAACGAGATGAAAGGTGGGCGATCCCGTTGCCGGGTTCCCACGAGTCGGTGACGAGGCAACCGAGGAACAAGACAAAAGATCGGAACGGGCACGAAGCACACACGGGAAACATCTCATACAACACAAGCAAGCATCACACGGGTCACGACTCGGGGTTATACCTTTGAAACACTCGTTTCGGGACGGTTCGAGAGCGTCGAGGAAGTAGCCGTAGTAGAGGGAAGTAGTCGTTCTCGCAACTCGTAGTGGAAGTAGTGGTTCACGTCATCGTGTCGTGGTACTTGGCGAATTCCTCGTTTCCGGGTGACGGTAGTGGTACATGCCGTAGAGGGAAGTAGGTACACGGGCGACGGTAGACGTTCACGTTCCGTAGTGGTACTAGCGACGTCGGGGTACTTGGTCGAAGACGTTCCGTAGGGGTACACGGGCGACGGTAGTTGTTCGGGTCGTCGTGGTACTTGTCGGTCATGTAGAGGTACTTGGCGTTCGACGGCGTCGTGGTACTCGTGGCGACCGAGTAGTCGAACTTGACGGTCATCGTGTGTAGTCGTACTCGGCGACTCGAAGGGGTACACGGGTCTTCGTTCTCGTACACGGTTCTCCTGTCAAAACTCAGTACCAGGCAACAAATAAAAGAAAACAACAACGGCAGCACGGCGAGGCAGGGGCCGCGGGAGGTGACACGGCCCGGGGCGGAGGGGCTCTGCCGCGAGGCGAAGCGAGGCGCCCGGCGCTCGTCTTCTGGAGGTCCTGGCGCGGACGGAGGAACGCTGGAGTCGCGGAGGAGGGAGCCTCGGAGCTGCTGGTGAAGGGCCGCACGGGGAAGGCCCTGGCCGGCGTCGGGGAGATGGGGCGCTAGAGGACGGGGCCGCGGCGCTGCCTTGACTCGCCGGTCGAAGCGGCTGCGGGGCGCGGAGCCGAGGAGAGGGACGGAGAGGCGCGAGGTGCCGGCGTCACTGGGGCAGACCGAAGGGAGATGGAGCGGGAAGCAGGGTTCCTGCATCGGGGCGGCGCCGCGGTGGCCTCCGGTGGCGCTCACTGGACGATGAAGGAGGCCAGGGACGGCTCGAGGGGAAGCAGAGCGGCGAGGCGCTGGCAAGAGGAGGGCCCCTGGCCGGTCGAGCGGGGAGACCGGCCGCGCTGGCTCTGGCCGGGCGCTCGGGCGAGGGGAAAAGGGAGAGGGCTCGGGGACGAGCTGTAATGCCCAGGATGGGACTATACCTCCTACGTGTCGAGGCACGACTTAAAGGTATAAGCCCATCCTAGAATGATCTCAAGTTTTGGTATCTTTGCACAACTCATGTAAAAGAGGGATTAAAAAGCAAAAGGAGATAGTTGGCTTACACTCGCCACTTCACACAATACATTACATAAGCAATACATCATTCAAAACATCACAACCCGACTACGGGTGAAGAACCAAAAGAAAGATACCAAAAACAACATAAAGCCACAGGTCAGGATCGAATCCTAGTAGAAACCACTACTGAACATCGAAACGTCACGAGCAAACAGCCAAACTCTTCAACGAGCTCCTGGTGAAGCACTGAACCAGCTTCTGCATCGTACACGGCTGAACCTGCAACTGGTGTGGTGAAGTAACTGTGAGCCACAGAGGACTCAGCAATCCCGTTCCCGGGTAACAAGACTATTTAAGCCTTGGGTGAGGACAAGGCTGAAGAAAGAACGAGAGGTGAAGGAACAAACAAGAGTCTGCAGCAGCAACTAGCACTAACTTACGCAAAAGAGAGCGAGAAGAGAAGAGCATCGGTCGAAAGATGATCACGAAGTGATCCTAGCTAAAGCCGGTCAAACATAACCCCACCGTGTTCAACTCCCGAATCCCTATTCGGAAATTGACAGTCACGGTACACACACTGGTAGTGTATTGAAACATTGTGTCAAGTTATCTACAACCGGAATTAACAAGCTCCCATCTGCCACATAACCGCGGGCACGGCTTTCGAAAGTTCAAACCCTGCAGGGGTGTTCCAACTTGGCCCATCACAAGCCCACGATCCGCGAAGTCGCAACTCCAAAGGTGGGAAGACCCGAGTATTCTCGGAATCCCGTGCTCAAGTTAAACCGAACTAAGGTAAGGCTAATCCAGCAAATCCTCCCGGCGTGCCGACACCCTGATAGTAGCCGCGCGTATCTCGTCTCAGGCCACGACCGGATGAGCAGTACATACAGATACCGAAGATCCCAGCGAACTGGGTGGTATCCGCAAGTGGCTCTAGTTTGGGACCAACACCATCAGCACTGGCCCCCCCTGCTATGTAGAATTAAGAATCCTCGGGGACGCGACCCCCTATGCAAATTTAATTATTTAATTAAGTTGTTATTATGAGGCAAATAGTACCAAAGTTGGGACTTGCTGGAAAAGACTTAGCACTTAGCGGTTTATCAAGGGGGTCCCATACACCCCAACCGTGTTAGGAACGCATAATCAAGGAACATAACACCGGTTTATACGGTTCCTAACGGCATGAGTGGAACAAAACACCAAGCAAAAGGCTTAGCCTTCCACCCTGCCAGTATATAGATGATTTCATTTTTTTAAGCATTTATATAGTGTGATATAACCCAACCAAACTTCAACATGAAGCAAGCATCTTCAATCTTCACCTGCAACTAACAATGCTATAAGAGGGGCTGAGCGAAGCGTACTTAGCCAAGCAACGGTTTGCATAGGTAGGGTGGTTAAACATGGCAATGGTTACAAGTAGGAGGCTGACAAGAAAGACATGGGCGTCGAGGCAGAACTATAGATCGAGACCACTAGCAATAGGCAAAGATAGTAATGGTATCCGGGTTCGGTCATCTTGCCTGGGATTCCACAAGGGAGAAGAACGGATCCAAGAAGAAGACGGAGCAACAGTCGAGCGGATCCTCACAACTCCGGAACGAAACCGAAGCTAACAAGAGAAGCAACCGGAAAGAAAGAAAAACAACACGGTAAACACACAATCATAAACATGGCACGATGCACAAACAAGCATGATGCATGTCCGGTTTAAATATGCATGGCATGGCAAAGTGCACAAACAAATACTACAAGTTAAGTGGAGATCAATATGCAACGAGTTGCCTATTGACGAAACACCACATTTAATTATTTAGTTGACTCTCATTATTAACAAGACAAGTTTAATTGTTTTTAGCATGGCAAGAGGTGAAGCATAAAGAAACTACACTATTTAGGCATTTTAAATGAGGCCGGAAGAATAACAACAACATCTCCGGAAAATCCCCATGAGCATGTTTAATAATTATAAGCAAACAACAATTAACCATATAATGTTGTTATCATGATGCGGATGACATGATCAAGTTTATGCAATTTTTATTAACAGGTTGACTTAAGAGGATAAGAAGCATTTGTCACCGTGGTGGAACGAAAGGGTGCCACGGCATGATCCGAAAATGAAGCATGGCAACATATCGATACCGGTAACTCGTTGAGAGTCCGGTGCAAAAGATAGGATCGACGTGAGCGAGTCAAACGAGATGAAAGGTGGGCGATCCCGTTGCCGGGTTCCCACGAGTCGGTGACGAGGCAACCGAGGAACAACAAAAGGTGGAACGGGCACGAAGCACACACGGGAGACATTTCATACAACACAACAAGCATCTCACGGGTCACGTCTCGGGGTTATACCTTCGAAGCGTTCTCTCTCGAAGCGGTTCGAGAGCGTCGAGGAAGTAGCCGTTCCGTAGAGGGAAGTAGTCGTTCTCGCAACTCGTAGAGGAAGTAGTGGTACTCGCGGTCGGAGAGGAAGTAGTTGTTCACGGGTCTTCGGCGACGGTAGGGGTACACGGCGACGGTAGACGAACTCGTTCGTAGATGTACTTGGCGCATCCGTCTTTTCCGAGCGACGGTAGTGGTACACGCGACGGTAGTCGTTCGGGCGACGGTAGTGGTACTTGCGGCGTCGTGGTACTCGTTCACGTAGTCGTACACGGATGTAGTTGTTCACTTCTCCGAAGGGTACTTGTCGCGTCGTCTTGTGTCGGCGTTCGTAGGGGTACTTGGTCGGGTCGTCGTGTAGAGGTACTTAGCGCTTAGGCGTTCCCGCATCGTAGAGGTACTTGTCGAAACCCGCATCGAATGTAGTCGTTCATGTAGTCGTTCGGTCGTCGTTATGTAGTTGTACTCGGGTCTCGGACTTGTCAACGGGTCTCCTGACAAATTCACAGCAAGGCAACACAACAAAACACAAAGCTACAACAACGTTCTTGCGGGAAGGGACCCTGGCAGCGGCTCGGCGAGGTAGTGACGAGGCCGGGGCGGCTCGCGCTGCGGTGCTGGTGAGGAAGGGAGGCCACGGGCCTCTTGCGCAGGGGCCATGGCGGATGGGCGCCGAGAGGAGGATGGCCCCGCTGGGAGGAACGGCGACGGCGAGGCGGAGGTGAGGCCGCGGAGGAGAGAGTCTCGGAGCCAGCTGGGGCGCGGGACGAAGGCGGACGTCGGGAGGCAGGCCTGCGCGCGCAGAAGAAGCGGCGGGCGCCGCGCTGCTGGCCGGCCGGAGGGAGGTGCAGGCCTGCGGAGGAGATCCCGCGGCGGCCTGCGGCTCGGCGCAGAGGAAGCGCTCGGGGACGGCCGCTCGGGCTGCGCGCCTGCGGGCTCCTGCGGGCGCCTGCGCGACGGAGGGAGCCGGGAGGAGGTCGGGGAACGAGGCCTCCGGCCTGGAGAAGAGGCGAGGGGAGAGTGAAACGGGATGCGGGGAGCTCGGGCCTCGGGCCTGGGCGTCGCTTGGCCGCAAGGAGACGAGGATGGGTGCGGGCGGCGCTCTGGGGGCTCGAGGGAACGGACCCAGGGAGGATCGAAGGGAGGCGAGGCTGCGGGAGATCGGGGCGAGCGGGAGGCTCGAGTGGATCGGGGCGCCGAGGGAAAGAAGACTCCTGGCGGCGGCTCGGGAAGAAAAACGGGAGCGAGGCTCCGCTTTCTAGGGTTAGGGGGAAACGGGCCTTGGGCCAGAGGGAGATGGGCCGGAGGTTGAGAGGGAGGTTTGCTGGCCTGGGCCTTAGGGAGGCCTGGGCTGGCTGCCTTCTTTTTATTTCTTAAACAGAAATAAAAGAGAGAGCAAAATAAAAAGAAAGAGCCATAGAAAAGAAAAGAAAAAAAATGATGGACATTTTGTAAGGCTTTACGGAATAAACCCAACCCAACAAAATAATTCCAACAAAAAGGGAAGTGCAAAACTAAAACATTAGCTTGCAATAAAAGGGGTTTAGATAAAAGGAGGAGCCTCGAAACAACGGAAAGAATTAGCAAGGTTTAGAAGGAGAAGCTCGAAGTGAAAAAAAAACATGGGGAGAAATGCAAGTGTGTTCTGGTGATTCCAACAAATTGGAATATTTATTAATATAGCTCCATAATTATTAGGAGGCTTTTATATGTTATAAAGAGAAGTCACCTTCCCTCGATTAAAATGGACCGAAGGTCCACACGATTTATTTAGGTTGAGATGCAAAAATAAAATGACATGATGGCATGATGACATGATGCAATGCAAAAATTAAATAACACAAGCTCAAAAGGAACACACGGGCAACCCGGAACATCTGGAATCTTCTTGAACCTTCTGGAATCTTCTGGGACGTCGGTCTCGGGCGTCACAACTCTCCCACAGTAACAGAGGATCTCGACCCGAGATCCTAGAGATATCACCGGGTAAAACAGAAGAGGAAGGGGTAAAACAAAGTTGCTTCTTCGACAGACGAGTGAAACCAAAGAACCTTGAGAGGTAGAACAATCTTGAAAGAAAGAATGCAACGGAGATGAACGAATATGAAAACTCCGTTAGAAAAGAGTAACAAGGAGCATTACGAGAACCTTGAGAGGTTGAAAGACATGAAACAAGAGCTCACGGACCAAAAGAAAATGAAACTGCAATGGTATAGCCAAGGAATAAGAATGACAGAATTCGGGCAGCACTTCGGTTGAAAATGGAAGGAATTAACAAGAACTAGAGGAGAAGGATTGATACTTGATGAAAACAGCAACATATTGCCTCCGAAACAATTAAAATAATGGCTCAAGGGTAAGAAAGATTCAGACAGCTCTCCGGTTAAAAGAGTTAAACCTTGATAAGAAGAGGGAACTTGAATGAAGAATGCAACACTCCGGTTAAATAAACAAGCAAGGGAGAATATGATCTTGATAAAACGAGATGATGGTTAAAGATAGCAATATCACAATTCCTCCGGAATGAAAGAATAGCATAAAGATCAACGAAAGAAATGAATGGAGAAGAAATATGACAACCTCTCTCAAAATTTAATTTGAAAGAGCATCTTACAAAGAAGGGTTGAACTGAGTTGTTGGAAATTCAACAACGAAAGAATAAGCTTGATGTGGGCTTATGGAAACATCTCAAAATTAGGAGGTGACAACCAGCCACTAATGGAAAACAATTTGATTGGATTGAGATCAACAAGGAGACGAAAGAGTTATCTCACCGGAATGATAAAATAAAGAACTTGGGTCATTTATAAGCACCATAATTAGCAACAATCCTTAGGGAAAGCTTTAGGTGAAATACAACCCAAGATAACTCCAACGAATAAATTGAAGGGGTGAAAACATCTCCTGGACAAGGAAAATGATGGTTTTAATTATCCCATTCTTGATAACTTGAGAGTCATGAAACATGAAGGGAAAATTGTCAAGAATGACTTAACACCATCTGAAAAAAAATAAGGTAAGACGGATTGCACTTCAAAATGCAAGAAGAAGAATATTTGACCTCCTCCAACAAGAATCTTGGTGAAAACTTCGAGATTGAATTAAATGATGATGAACCACCATAAGAACTCCGGTAATGAAAGCATGAGAAGTGAAAGATGAAAAGAATAAGATTCAAGGCCTGCGATGAATTAGATGGAGCTTGAAAAGATATAATTGAAATAACTTGGAGCTCCGGAAAACAAGATGAAGAATTTAGAACCAAGGATAAGATATGATGAACAAGCTCCAGAGAAAAGAATTAAAACAGGTTGAAGGAATAAGAATAAGAATTATGTCATGCATCTCCTTCACCAATTAAATTGATGACAACCAAGGATTTGGCATACTACTTATTCTCGTTGGGAAGGAATTAAAGAGAGATCTAGCACAACCTCGGATTAATCTTCAACGAACCACCGGTAGGATTATGAAAAGAACAAATGAATTGATATGATAACAAGGAAGAGTAAACTTGAAAGAACCACCGTAAGAATATAGAGACGAACGAAGAGACATCAATGAAGAATATTGGAGGACGAAGTTGAAAACTGAGAACGAAGAAATATTCTGAAATGATGGCCTTCGGAGGATCACAATGGAAAGAATTCATGAAATGCTCCGGGTGGTTATGAAAATGATTCCTCACAATCGGAACAATAATGAGGATGGCATGAAGCTAGAACCACAACTCATCAAGAGAACGGGTCAAAATTTAAGAGAAACACTTCTCCGGTCTCCAAATGTTGAGAATGAAGACGGGAAATGCCATAAGAATTGTTGAGCACTCCGGAATGAAGAATTAAAAGGTTGAACCAATGAAGAAAAGAATTTGAAAGCGATCTTAGAGAAGGCATGTGACTGTTGGAATTCATTCTTACGTCACACTAAGAAAAGAATTTGAGTATAACTCCGGAAAATAGAAGAGTCAGGTAAGATCCTGGGAAAAGACCTGTGGGTTAGGGCCCAATCAAAGAAAATCACCGTTGGAAACGATAGCTTAAGAGATATGGCACCGGTTGAATTAAATGACTTGAATAAGATAACATTCTCAAAATAGCTTGAACAGAATAAGAAAGGAATTATGAATCTTCAGCACTCCGGATATGAATAGCAAGAGGAGAAGAATGATGAGCTTGAAGTTCTTGAGCAACTTCACGATAAAGCACCGGATAAGGACATTGAAGGAAAAGAATGAAGAAATATCACATGAATAAAAATGGATACTTCATCTGAGAATTTCTTGCTCTGAGAAGAAGAAGGGAGGGAGGGCGGGGAAAACAAAGACAACTTGGGATGAACAAAATGGACACCGGTTGAAAAAGAATTTAGCATGACCATCTTGATGATCAAGAAGGAACTGCACTCCCATAGAAATATGAGAATACCGATTAAGAAAGGTATGGAATCAACACTTGACATCGAAGCAACTCGAATACCAGAATCAAAACGAAACAAAGGGTAGATATGTAGCAGCCTAATCTTCACAATATCATTCGAACAGAGGATTGAACGAATGAATTCCGCAGGTACATCAACTAGTCGAGAAGCCACTTGGAGAACAAAAAGGTAAATAAAAAGGAACAAGGATCAGATAGAACAAATACAAGATAGAAGTTTCGTCCGACATCTTCGTGCTGAAAGCTCATGGAGCGTGTTACGAAAGGGTTTTGCAATCCCCGGATCAGCATAGCCAAGGACCCTTTAAGATGCAACTCCCGATCAGAACAAGTCCATAAAACCACTTCACTCAATGTAGAACCCCAAACTTCATATCGAGCATCCGTTAGAAGAATGCCTAGAACTACTGGATTAACCCACCTATAGATTTCCGAAAGTTTCCAGTTATGCAATCAGGTGTTGGGGATACACGGGAAGCACCGCGCAATCAACTCTAAACCTACATCCAGGTGTATCCATCCTTCAACACATAACCAGTCTTTCTCGGAAACTGTTTACCTCGGACCTTCGAAAAGCATCCACTATGACAAGCTATGGCAATACTCTCGAACTACCTCCCCAGTACTGGGTGATGTCGGGGTTATCTTGCCACTGGCCGTATAGGAGAGATTTTCGATGTCGGCCGTCTTAAGTATTTAGTACTGCCGCGATATGCTTGTTACAATGATACCCCGAAGCTCAACTCCTCGGTAACAGGAGGCATCGGGAACAATATCCTTGTCACAAGAACATCGAAACAATCCCAGAATACTCGCGGGATCCTAAAAAAAATTTGGTGCAATTTTGAAAGTAGAAGAGGTAAGAGTAATCGTCAGGAGTCCTCACCAGAGAGAAAGGGGATGAGAAGCAAAGAAATCCTACTCTCCGATATAATATAGGACTCAAAAAGTTTTCAGTGTGTGCCTAGACTCAACCGTCAACGATTCGATCAATCAGTGGGGGCTTCTAGGTCGGAGAAGGCTCTGAATACCAACTTGTAATGCCCAGGATGGGACTATACCTCCTACGTGTCGAGGCACGACTTAAAGGTATAAGCCCATCCTAGAATGATCTCAAGTTTTGGTATCTTTGCACAACTCATGTAAAAGAGGGATTAAAAAGCAAAAGGAGATAGTTGGCTTACACTCGCCACTTCACACAATACATTACATAAGCAATACATCATTCAAAACATCACAACCCGACTACGGGTGAAGAACCAAAAGAAAGATACCAAAAACAACATAAAGCCACAGGTCAGGATCGAATCCTAGTAGAAACCACTAGTGAACATCGAAACGTCACGAGCAAACAGCCAAACTCTTCAACGAGCTCCTGGTGAAGCACTGAACCAGCTTCTGCATCGTACACGGCTGAACCTGCAACTGGTGTGGTGAAGTAACTGTGAGCCACAGAGGACTCAGCAATCCCGTTCCCGGGTAACAAGACTATTTAAGCCTTGGGTGAGGACAAGGCTGAAGAAAGAACGAGAGGTGAAGGAACAAACAAGAGTCTGCAGCAGCAACTAGCACTAACTTACGCAAAAGAGAGCGAGAAGAGAAGAGCATCGGTCGAAAGATGATCACGAAGTGATCCTAGCTAAAGCCGGTCAAACATAACCCCACCGTGTTCAACTCCCGAATCCCTATTCGGAAATTGACAGTCACGGTACACACGCTGGTAGTGTATTGAAACATTGTGTCAAGTTATCTACAACCGGAATTAACAAGCTCCCATCTGCCACATAACCGCGGGCACGGCTTTCGAAAGTTCAAACCCTGCAGGGGTGTTCCAACTTGGCCCATCACAAGCCCACGATCCGCGAAGTCGCAACTCCAAAGGTGGGAAGACCCGAGTATTCTCGGAATCCCGTGCTCAAGTTAAACCGAACTAAGGTAAGGCTAATCCAGCAAATCCTCCCGGCGTGCCGACACCCTGATAGTAGCCGCGCGTATCTCGTCTCAGGCCACGACCGGATGAGCAGTACGTACAGATACCGAAGATCCCAGCGAACTGGGTGGTATCCGCAAGTGGCTCTAGTTTGGGACCAACACCATCAGCACTGGCCCCCCCTGCTATGTAGAATTAAGAATCCTCGGGGACGCGACCCCCTATGCAAATTTAATTATTTAATTAAGTTGTTATTATGAGGCAAATAGTACCAAAGTTGGGACTTGCTGGAAAAGACTTAGCACTTAGCGGTTTATCAAGGGGGTCCCATACACCCCAACCGTGTTAGGAACGCATAATCAAGGAACATAACACCGGTTTATACGGTTCCTAATGGCATGAGTGGAACAAAACACCAAGCAAAAGGCTTAGCCTTCCACCCTGCCAGTATATAGATGATTTCATTTTTTTAAGCATTTATATAGTGTGATATAACCCAACCAAACTTCAACATGAAGCAAGCATCTTCAATCTTCACCTGCAACTAACAATGCTATAAGAGGGGCTGAGCGAAGCGTACTTAGCCAAGCAACGGTTTGCATAGGTAGGGTGGTTAAACATGGCAATGGTTACAAGTAGGAGGCTGACAAGAAAGACATGGGCATCGAGGCAGAACTATAGATCGAGACCACTAGCAATAGGCAAAGATAGTAATGGTATCCAGGTTCGGTCATCTTGCCTGGGATTCCACAAGGGAGAAGAACGGATCCAAGAAGAAGACGGAGCAACAGTCGAGCGGATCCTCACAACTCCGGAACGAAACCGAAGCTAACAAGAGAAGCAACCGGAAAGAAAGAAAAACAACAGGTAAACACACAATCATAAACATGGCACGATGCACAAACAAGCATGATGCATGTCCGGTTTAAATATGCATGGCATGGCAAAGTGCACAAACAAATACTACAAGTTAAGTGGAGATCAATATGCAACGAGTTGCCTATTGACGAAACACCACATTTAATTATTTAGTTGACTCTCATTATTAACAAGACAAGTTTAATTGTTTTTAGCATGGCAAGAGGTGAAGCATAAAGAAACTACACTATTTAGGCATTTTAAATGAGGCCGGAAGAATAACAACAACATCTCCGGAAAATCCCCATGAGCATGTTTAATAATTATAAGCAAACAACAATTAACCATATAATGTTGTTATCATGATGCGGATGACATGATCAAGTTTATGCAATTTTTATTAACAGGTTGACTTAAGAGGATAAGAAGCATTTGTCACCGTGGTGGAACGAAAGGGTGCCACGGCATGATCCGAAAATGAAGCATGGCAACATATCAGTACCGGTAACTCGTTGAGAGTCCGGTGCAAAAGATAGGATCGACGTGAGCGAGTCAAACGAGATGAAAGGTGGGCGATCCCGTTGCCGGGTTCCCACGAGTCGGTGACGAGGCAACCGAGGAACAACAAAAGGTGGAACGGGCACGAAGCACACACGGGAGACATTTCATACAACACAACAAGCATCTCACGGGTCACGTCTCGGGGTTATACCTTCGAAGCGTTCTCTCTCGAAGCGGTTCGAGAGCGTCGAGGAAGTAGCCGTTCCGTAGAGGGAAGTAGTCGTTCTCGCAACTCGTAGAGGAAGTAGTGGTACTCGCGGTCGGAGAGGAAGTAGTTGTTCACGGGTCTTCGGCGACGGTAGGGGTACACGGCGACGGTAGACGAACTCGTTCGTAGATGTACTTGGTGCATCCGTCTTTTCCGAGCGACGGTAGTGGTACACGCGACGGTAGTCGTTCGGGCGACGGTAGTGGTACTTGCGGCGTCGTGGTACTCGTTCACGTAGTCGTACACGGATGTAGTTGTTCACTTCTCCGAAGGGTACTTGTCGCGTCGTCTTGTGTCGGCGTTCGTAGGGGTACTTGGTCGGGTCGTCGTGTAGAGGTACTTAGCGCTTAGGCGTTCCCTCATCGTAGAGGTACTTGTCGAAACCCGCATCGAATGTAGTCGTTCATGTAGTCGTTCGGTCGTCGTTATGTAGTTGTACTCGGGTCTCGGACTTGTCAACGGGTCTCCTGACAAATTCACAGCAAGGCAACACAACAAAACACAAAGCTACAGCAACGTTCTTGCGGGAAGGGACCCTGGCAGCGGCTCGGCGAGGTAGTGACGAGGCCGGGGCGGCTCGCGCTGCGGTGCTGGTGAGGAAGGGAGGCCACGGGCCTCTTGCGCAGGGGCCATGGCGGATGGGCGCCGAGAGGAGGATGGCCCCGCTGGGAGGAACGGCGACGGCGAGGCGGAGGTGAGGCCGCGGAGGAGAGAGTCTCGGAGCCAGCTGGGGCGCGGGACGAAGGCGGACGTCGGGAGGCAGGCCTGCGCGCGCAGAAGAAGCGGCGGGCGCCGCGCTGCTGGCCGGCCGGAGGGAGGTGCAGGCCTGCGGAGGAGATCCCGCGGCGGCCTGCGGCTCGGCGCAGAGGAAGCGCTCGGGGACGGCCGCTCGGGCTGCGCGCCTGCGGGCTCCTGCGGGCGCCTGCGCGACGGAGGGAGCCGGGAGGAGGTCGGGGAACGAGGCCTCCGGCCTGGAGAAGAGGCGAGGGGAGAGTGAAACGGGATGCGGGGAGCTCGGGCCTCGGGCCTGGGCGTCGCTTGGCCGCAAGGAGACGAGGATGGGTGCGGGCGGCGCTCTGGGGGCTCGAGGGAACGGACCCAGGGAGGATCGAAGGGAGGCGAGGCTGCGGGAGATCGGGGCGAGCGGGAGGCTCGAGTGGATCGGGGCGCCGAGGGAAAGAAGACTCCTGGCGGCGGCTCGGGAAGAAAAACGGGAGCGAGGCTCCGCTTGCTAGGGTTAGGGGGAAACGGGCCTTGGGCCAGAGGGAGATGGGCCGGAGGTTGAGAGGGAGGTTTGCTGGCCTGGGCCTTAGGGAGGCCTGGGCTGGCTGCCTTCTTTTTATTTCTTAAACAGAAATAAAAGAGAGAGCAAAATAAAAAGAAAGAGCCACAGAAAAGAAAAGAAAAAAAATGATGGACATTTTGTAAGGCTTTACGGAATAAACCCAACCCAACAAAATAATTCCAACAAAAAGGGAAGTGCAAAACTAAAACATTAGCTTGCAATAAAAGGGGTTTAGATAAAAGGAGGAGCCTCGAAACAACGGAAAGAATTAGCAAGGTTTAGAAGGAGAAGCTCGAAGTGAAAAAAAACATGGGGAGAAATGCAAGTGTGTTCTGGTGATTCCAAAAAATTGGAATATTTATTAATATAGCTCCATAATTATTAGGAGGCTTTTATATGTTATAAAGAGAAGTCACCTTCCCTCGATTAAAATGGACCGAAGGTCCACACGATTTATTTAGGTTGAGATGCAAAAATAAAATGACATGATGGCATGATGACATGATGCAATGCAAAAATTAAATAACACAAGCTCAAAAGGAACACACGGGCAACCCGGAACATCTGGAATCTTCTTGAACCTTCTGGAATCTTCTGGGACGTCGGTCTCGGGCGTCACACGAGCGGACAGGAGATCGAAGGAGAGGGAGATCGAGGGAAACGGGGAAGAGGGTGAGCGAGCGATGGGATGCGCACAGGGTGCGGGGTCGAGGGTTCGACCTCCTGGCGGCGGCTTGCGGGAAGAGTGAGCGGACGAGGGGTGAGGGCTAGGGTTCGGTGGTAGCCGGGCCTTGGGCCAAAGTGGAAAGATGGGCCCGGAGGCCTGGCCGCTGGAGGTTGGGAAGGAGGAGGCCCAGATGGCCTCAGGCCTGCTGGATTTTTAAAACTGCTGCTGCTCTTCTTATTATTTCTTAAACAGAAATAAAAGAGAGAGAGAGAGCAAAATAAAAAGAAAAGAGGCAAAGAACGGAAAATAAAATATGGAACATTTTTATAAGGCTTTACGGGATATTACCAACCCAACAAAAATAGTTCCAACACAAAGGAAGTGCAAACTAAAACATTTAGCTTGCAATAAAGGAGTTTAGATAAAAGGAGGAGCCTCGAAACAACGGAAAGAAAAATTACCGGCAAGATTTTGAAGGTGAAACTCGAAGTGAAAAGACAATGGGGAATTATGCAAGTGTGTTGGGTTAATTCCAACGAATGGAATAATTATTAATATAGCTCCATAATAATTAGGAGGCTTTTATATGTTATAAAGAGAAGTCACCTTCCCTCGATTTAAATGGACCGAAGGTCCACACGGTTTATTTAGGTTGAGATGCAAAAATAAAATGACATGATGGCATGATGACATGATGCAATGCAAAAAATAAATAACACAAGCTCAAAAGAAACCCACGGGCAACCCGGAACATCTGGAATCTTCTGGAACCTTCTGGAATCTTCTGGGACGTCGGTCTCGGGCGTCACAATGTGATTGGGGAGCTTGGGATCCTCAAACCCCGGGGGTTGTTTAACATACACCAACTCATTAATAGGACCATTAAGAAATGCACTTTTCACATCCATTTGTTGTAGCTTAAAGTTATGATGAGAAGCATAGGCAAGCAACAAACGAATAGATTCAAGGCGAGCAACGGGGGCAAAGGTTTCACCGTAGTCGATACCCTCGACTTGGGAGTAGCCTTGAGCCACCAGACGCGCCTTGTTGCGGATGATAATGCCATGAGCATCTTGCTTGTTCTTAAAGATCCACTTGGTTCCAATGAAATTATGGTTCTCCTTTGGCCTTGGCACCAGACGCCACACTTTGTTGCGCTCGAAGTTATGGAGTTCTTCATGCATGACATTAAGCCAATCAGGGTCTTCGAGCGCCTCATAAACCTTCTAAGGTTCAACACAGGAGACAAAAGCTTGATGAGCACAATAGTTTGCTAATTGTCTACGAGTGTTTACCCCCCTTTTGATGCTTCCTAGGATATTCTCCATGTGATGTTCTCTGGAAGCAAGCCCGGAGGCAACTTTTGCAGCACGACGCTCCAATTGCTCTTCAAGAGATAACTGTGGAGCA
Organism: Secale cereale; assembly: GCA_902687465.1. NCBI lineage: Eukaryota > Viridiplantae > Streptophyta > Magnoliopsida > Poales > Poaceae > Secale > Secale cereale. The sequence continues at coordinate 727,389,424 of LR738715.1, forward strand.
CTGAGTTGATCATCTTGAGCGCCGTCAGGAGCTAGATCTTGATCTTGAGCTTCCTCTTGACCTTGATCTTGCTCGGAGGAAAGAACTTGGCCTTGTGCATCATTTGGTGGTTCCCCACCATCTTGTGATTGATCTTGCACTTGGCCTTGTTCGTCCGGTTGAGGGCCTTCACTTTGTTCTTCGGAAGCGTGTGGGTCTTGGGTTGGTGATGGTTCCACTTGAGTGGAACATTGTCCTTCTCCTTCGTCCACAAGGGGTTCCTCAATGGGTAGGATATATCCAACACCCATTCTTCTTATGGATTGAGGAGGACTTTCATCACCTACATCACAAGCACCACTTTGCTCCACTTGGGAGCCGTTATTTTCATCAAACTCTACGTTACTCGTCTCCTCAATGAGTCCATTGGACTTGTTGAGGACACGGTAAGCATGAGAGTTTGTAGCATAACCAACAAATTTGCCCTCGTGAGCTCTAGATTCAAATTTAGACAAGCGAACACCTTTCTTGAGAATGAAACACTTACACCCGAATACCCGGAAGTACTTGAGATTGGGCTTGTTACCGGTAAGTATCTCATATGGAGTCTTGTTCAAGCCTTTGTGGAGATATAGCCGATTTGATGCATGGCATGCGGTGTTGATGGCTTCGGCCCAAAAGTTGTATGGAGATTTGAATTCTGCCATCATGGTCCTTACCGCATCCATCAGAGTCTGGTTCTTTCTCTCCGCTACACTGTTTTGTTGAGGGGTATAGGGAGCTGCATATTGATGTTTAATCCCCTCATCACTAAGAAACTCATCCAAGGTGTAGTTCTTGAACTCGGTGCCGTTGTCACTTCTGATCATCAAAATCTTTGCTTCATGTTGACGTTGAGATTCATTTGCAAAGTTGATGACGGTTTGTTGGGTCTCACTCTTCTTCTTGAAGAAGTATACCCAGGTGTATCTTGAATAATCATCCACAATCACCAAGCAGTACTTTCTACCCCCAAGACTATCAAAAGATGGAGGCCCAAAGAGGTCCATGTGAAGGAGCTCTAGGGGTCTTTTTGAATAGATGATAGTCGTGGGAGGGTGAGCCGTCTCATGTAAATTTCCTTCAATGCAAGCCCTGCAAGCACGATCTTTGGCAAAGCTAACATTTGTTAGTCCACGGACATGGTCCCCCTTGAGAAGACTTTGCAAAGATCTCATATTGACATGGGTCAAACGGCGATGCCAAAGCCATCCCACATCAACTTTAGCCATTAGGCATGTCGCAATCTTGGTGGGTTGCTTTGAGAAGTTAACCACATAGAGACCGTTCTCGACATGCCCAACATAGGCTACTTTAAGAGTCTTGCTCCACAAGAGGGCCACGGTATTGATATCAAAGAATGTAGCAAAGCCCATGAGTGCAAGTTGGCGAACAGAAAGTAAATTGTATGCAAGGGACTCAACAAGCATGACTTTCTCGATCGTGAGATCATGAGAGACAACAACCTTGCCAAGCCCCAATACCTTAGAAGATGAAGCATCACCCCATTCGACGTTGGTGGCCATAGATGAACCTAGATGCACGTCCAACACCAAGTCTTTGCTTCCGGTCATATGATTTGTGGATCCACTATCGAGCAACCATGATCCCCCACCGGAAGCAAACTCCTACAAGAGATCAATGCTTGGATTTAGGTACCCATTTGGTAATGGGTCCTTTGACGTTAGTAACAAGGGTCTTAGGAACCCAAATGGACCATTCAATGAATTCATAAGAAGAACCAACAAATTTAGCAAACACATGGCCATCACTAGCACGACATAAAACATATGAAGGATTAAAGTTGCCGGCCATGTTTGATGGTATGGTGGAGTTTTGCTAGGCACCACCACCTTTCACCGTTTTCTTCTTCTTCGATGCGCCCTCTCCTTCTTTCACAAAAGTTTGCCGGAGAGGGGGTGGTAGCTTGGTCTTGTCATTCTTCTTCTTCTTGGGCTTAGGAACAAACACAATTCCTTCCTTTGCCACAACCTCCTTTTGATTGCTCAAAAGATTGTTGAGGTTCTTCTCACCTTGTATGCATGTCACAAGGCCTTTCTCAAGTTGTTTCTTCAACTCGGCATTTTCTTCCACAAGATGCACATGCTCGCAACATGGGTTAGTAGCATTTGCATTATCAATTAATACCATGCGAGGAAAGATAGCCTTTTCATTGGTTAGCGAAACTTGGAGTTGATCATGAGACTCCTTGAGAGAAGCATGCATACCTTTCAAGGCCTTGTGAGCCTTGTCGAGTATGACAAACTCTTCTTTGAGTTTGGCATGGTCAACCTCAAGTTTTGCCTTCTCGGAATTAAGCACACGAGAGACAACTAAAGCATGATCAAGATCTTTCTTTAATTTAGCATGATCATCGTTGCGTGACTCCTCAAGAGCTAAACGAAGACCACGCTCTTCCTCTAGGGCGTTAGAGAGATCCGATATCTCATCGGCATAGTCTCAACTATGTCCTTCCATTTTAGTAATGGTCTCCTCGTGAGCCTCAATCATGTCATTGGCCTCACCGAGTTGTTCCAAGAGAGCAACAAAGTGCTTCTTGGGATTGCCCTTAAGTTTGCTCATGAACACCTCAAATTCATTTTCTCCCTCCTTAGTTCCCTCACTCTCATCAATGCAATCCGTCAATGAAGGATTAGAAGTGATGGTAGTATTGATGTTTGGGGTTACCTTGTTGGAGGCCTTGGCCATGAGACACTTGGCGGTGATGTTCTCATTGGGCGAGTTGAAGAGAGATGAGCCCGGAGTAGTAGCAATAGCAATTGTGGCCATGGTGACCACCTCATCATCTTCATCATTATCATCATCCTCAACATATTCTTCTTGTGCCACCAACCCTTTGGGAGGGGTCTTCTTGTTGAAGTTGTTCTTGTTGGGATAAGACTTGGCCTTGTCCTTCCGGATAAGCTTGCCTCCAAAGTCCTCTCTTTTCTCATATGGGCAATCAACAACAAAGTGGCTAACATTTCCACAATTGAAGCAAGTCCTCACTCGTTGCTTGCCCTTATTGCCACTTGAGTTGTTCTTGTTGAAGTTGGGTCTTGTGTTCTTCTTGTTGCCCCAAAATTGCCGTGAAGCAAGAGCCATGTGCTCATGATAGGCATATTTGGTGTCCTCGGGGCTACTCTCATCATCATCCTCCACCTCCTCTTCTTCCACACAAGCCTAGGCCTTCAAGGAAAGGTTAGGCTTCTTCGATCGTTGAGCTCTTAAGACCGCATTGTCGGCGGTCATGTCCAAGATCCTCATGGCAACGAACTCATCCAACACTTCATTTGATGACAAGTGGTGGAAGTCCGGTCTTTGACGGATGACAGAGGACATGGCCTTATGATAGGGCATCATGGCCTTGAGGAACTTGCGCTTGATCCAATTGTCATCCGTGTCCTTACTCCCATGATCTCGAAGAGAGACCGCAAGAGTGGTTAATCTCCGATAAAGTTCACGAGGATCTTCTTCTTCGATCATGGCAAACTCATCGGCTTCATCTTGCACAACTTCATAGTTAGAGCATTGAATGCTAGTGCTCCCCTTGTACATAGTGCCAACATGCTCCCAAGCTTCCTTGGCCACAGTGAAGGGTCGAAGATGTGCAATGTCTTCGGGAGGAATAGCATCTTGAAGTATGCAAAGAACGGACTCGTTGAATTGATGATACGCAGTTTCTCTCGGAGTCATGTTGTTGGGATCACGCGGATAAAAACCTTGCTCAATGATTCTCCAAAGATTAGTAGAGCAATGATTTATATGATGTTTGAAACGAAACACCCAAGTAGCAAAATCAGAATTTTTTATAAACTTGGGAGGAGGCCCAACGGAATTTAAATGCGGTGTGGGAACGGGTCCTCCATAGTGAGTAGGAGGAGCGGAGTGGGCAAAGATCCCACTCCCATTCTTAGTAACCGGGGCTTGTTCACTACTAGCTTCTCCCTTGTCAGGATTAGCCTCCGACACATTGGTCGCAGGACAAACCACTTCCAACGGTGCGGTGGATAATTTAAGCCCCTCAAGTAATTCTTTAAACATGCCTTTGACCTCGGTCGCTAGTGATTCTTTCAATGTGGTCATAGCCACATTGAACTCCTCACGAGAGACCGAGGCTCCCCCATCGGACGTAGGCAAGTACGGAGTTCCACTAGAATGATCCTCTGTCTCGACTACGTTGTCACCCATACTCTTTGGACGGTAAAGTCCTTAAAAAGAGACGAGGCTCTGATACCAATTGAAAGGATCGATATGGTTGACTAGAGGGGGGGGGTGAATAGGCAACTAACAATTTTTAGCTTTTCTTAACCACTTTAAATTAATCGTCAAAGTAAGTTGTCTAGATAGGTTACTAAGATGACAACTAGTAGGAAGTAAAGATAACAACCTCACAAGCAAGCTATATAAGATAAACAAGTAAGGCTTGCAAAAGTAAAGGTAAGAAATAACCACAAGTGGAACCGGTGAAGACGAGGATGTGTTGCCGAAGTTCCTTCCCTTTGAGGGGAAGTACGTCTCCGTTGGAGCGGTGTGGAGGCACAATGCTCCCCAAAAAGCCACTAGGGCCACCGTATTCTCCTCACGCCCTCACACAATGCAAGGTGCCGTGATTCCGCTAGTGGTGCCCTTGAAGGCGGCAACTGAACCTTTACAAACAAGGTTGGGGCTATCTCCACAACCGAATTGGAGGCTCCCAACGACACCACGAAGCTTCACCACAATGGAATATGGCTTCGAGGTGACCTCAACCGTCTAGGGTGCTCAAATACCCAAGAGTAACAAGATCCGCAAGGATTAGTGGGGGGAATCAAATATCTCTTGGTGGAAGTGTAGATCGATGCCTCCTCAAGCTCTCCCAAGGAAATCAACAAGTTTGATTGGCTAGGGAGAGAGATCGGGCGGAAATGGAGCTTGGAGCAACAAGGAGCTTTGGGGTGGAAGAGGTGAGTCTTCTTGGGGAAGAAGACTCCCTATATATGGTGGGAGAACAAATCCAACCATTATCCCATGTTTCTGCCCGCAGAGCGCGGTACTACCGCACGTAAGTTGCGGTACTACCACTTGGCCAGCGTTACTATCGCTCTGGGTGCGGTACTACCACTGGAGCAGCACAAGCACGGATGAAATAAAATATATCCGTAGCTACATCCGCAGAAATACGGTAGTAGCAAAACACGGCACGGTACTACCGCTTGACTCAAGCGGTACTACCACGTAGGATGCGGAAGTAAAAAATTAGTTCCGCACCTACTTCCGTACTTGGTGCAGTGCCGGGCCAGATACACGGTACTACCGTCCTAGAGCCGCGGTACTACCGCTGGTGCGGTACTACCATGCCCAGAGGTGGTACTACTTTGTGGCTGTGCGGTACTACTACTTATATGAGCGGTACTACCGCTTGCCAGGCAGATGTACTCGTAGGAAGCCATGGTTTGCATATACGATAAGAAACGGCCGGAGCTCCAGAGAAGCAAAGGAAAGGTGGTGCAAGAGTAAGATGTGTACGTGTTGATTCCACCCAAACCTTTCCGAAGCGGACCCCCTCTTAATAGTACGGCTTTCCTATTACTCAAAGCCACCGACAGGGAGCAAAAAGGAAACACCTTCTTCCATCGAATCCGAGGGGCAAACAATCGTCTTGTGCCTAGGTGAGATATACCTGAAAGAGCTTAGAGCACACGATTAGTCCGCAAATGCATTGTCATCAATCACCAAAACTACCTAGGGAGAAATATGCCCTTACAGTTCATTTTGTTCGGATGTTCATTGCGAAGACTTTATGTTGTAAATATCTAGCCATTGATTCAGCTTACCTATTTTGCATCAATGGCTAACGGTTGTCATCATATTCAGGATGGCTCCTAAGAAGGTTCCCAACCCAAACCAAGAGGGTGAAGAAGAGCGTCCTCCTGAACGTCCTCCTTCCCCTCCTCCTCCGTCTGAGGCATGGAGAGCAATTATGCAAGCAACCAACCAGAACACTCAGATGCTCATGCATATGATGCAAAATTTTCAAGCCAATCAAGAAAATCAAGGCAATCATGGGAACCAAGGCCAAGGCAATCTATTCAATCAACCTCACTTTGTGACACTGAACCAATTCCTGGCAAACCAACTGAAGTCGTTCAGTTACTGTGTGGACCCGTTAGATGCTGAAGATTGGATCACAGACATCAAAAAGCACTTTGAATGCAGTAACGTGAGGCCTGAGGATTATGTCAAGTTTGCCACTTTCCAACTCAAAGATCAAGCTGCTGATTGGTGGCAACAGTACAAAGACTCCGGAGGTGATCGTGAGATCTCGTGGTCTGACTTCTGCAAAGATTTCCGTTCCCATCACATTCCAACCAGTGTCATTGAAGGCATGCGTGAGCAATTCCGCAACCTGAAGCAAGGCACCATGTCCGTTTATCAATACAATGTCAAGTTCCAGAATCTTGCCCGTTATGCGAAGCAAGACATCCCCGATGCCAAGAGGAAGGTATATCAGTTCCGAGGTGGTCTGAAAGATGAACTCCAACTAGCTCTCACCTTGTTCGAGCCGAATGAATTTGAGCAATTCTACAATATGGCTCTCAAGCAAGAGGCAACTCATCTCAAGTGTGAAGCTTCCAAAAAGAGGATTAGAGATGCTGTTCACTCCTCCTCATCCTCTCAAGTGTTTTCCAAGCAGCAGAAGTTCTGGCTACCGCCTTCTCCAGTGCTCCATCCTCTAAGAAACAACAAGCACTCAGGTGGTCGTGGATTCTCCCACCCACCCAACACAAGCAATCAATCCAAGCCTCAGTTCCAAGCTCCAAGACCAAGTGGTTCTTACCATCGGCCTCTTTCAGAAGTGACTTGCAACAAGTGTTCTCAGAAGGGTCACTATTCCAACAAGTGTCCCAACCCAAGGCGCCTTCCACCTCCTCCACCTGTCAGCAATGCTATTGTCAAGCACAACCCCAAGGCAGCAAGAGTGAACCCGATGAATGCAGCTCAAGCAGAGTATTCTTCTGATGTGATAATTGGTAATCTTCTAGTTAACTCAATTCCTGCAAAAGTCTTGTTTGATTCGGGTGCATCTCTTTCTTTCATTTCAAGACCATTTGTTGCTAAGCATGACTTGGTTACGGAGAGCATACCTAGGCCTTTAAAGATTAATTTTCTGGGATTGCAAATGACTTCCAGCCCAGTTGCTCCGGACATATCTATTCATATGGGTGATTACAGTTTTCTGGTTTCCCCGGTTATTCTCGGCAACTCCGACATTGATCTTATTCTTGGGATGGATTGTCTCTCCAAGCATGTTGCAAACATTGATTGTGCAAACAAGGAGGTCAAGCTAACTCATCCTAACGAAGACGTGATTATCTTCGTAGCACGAGATAACACAATCAGGCTATTCTCTCTCAATGACAAGGGCGATATTAATGCCATTTCTCAGATTCCGGTGGTTCGTGAATATGAGGATGTATTCCCTGAAGAGCTTCCAAGCATGCCTCCCCATCGTCAAGTTGAATTCGTCATTGAACTTGAACCCGATACCGAGCCAGCATGTCGGTGTCCGTACAAGCTTTCTCCTAATGAGTTGAAGGAGCTGAAGAAGCAACTCGATGAGCAAGAACGTATGGGTCTAATCAGACCAAGTACTTCTCCTTGGGGCTGTGGTGTTCTATTTGTCAAGAAGAAGGATGGCACGGAACACCTTTGCGTTGATTACCGACCATTGAACAAGAAGACAATAAAGAATAAGTACCCGCTCCCCAATATCAATGAATTGTTCGAGCAGCTCAAAGGAGCAAAGGTTTTCTCGAAGCTCGATCTCCGGATGGGTTACCATCATATTCGTATCCGTGAAGAGGATATTCCTAAGACCGCATCCAAAACGAGTTTTGGCTCCTATAAATACACGGTCATGTCTTTCGGCCTTGCAAATGCTCCACCCACTTTCTCTCGGATGATGCACTTCATATTCAACCCCTACACCAATGAATTCATTCTCGTCTATCTGGATGATATCTTGGTATTCTCCAAGAATGAATAAGACCATACCAAGCACCTCTGTTTGGTTCTTGACAGGCTCCGTAAGCACCGGTTCTATGCAAAGTTCTCCAAATGTGAATTCTGGCTAGATAAAGTCCTCTATCTTGGCCATATTATCTCTGCCGAGGGCATTTCTGTTAACCCTGAGAAGGTTGAAGCTATTGTCAACTGGGAACCTCCGCAGAATGTCAAGCAACTCCGAAGTTTCCTTAGTCTCGCTAGCTATTGCAGAAGGTTCGTTGAGAACTTCTCCAAGATTACCAAGCCTCTTTACAACCTGTTGCAGAAGAATGTCAACTACTCGTGGACACCTGATTGTGATGTGGCATTCAAGACACTCAAAGAGAAGCTCATTTCTGCTCCGGTTCTTACTCCTCCGGATGAGTCCAAGCCTTATGAAGTCTTTTGTGATGCTTCATTGCAAGGTCTTGGTGGTGTTCTCATGCAAGACAAGAAGATTCTGACATACACTTCTCGTCAGCTGAAACCAAATGAGAGGAATTACCCCACACATGGTCTTGAGCTAGTAGCAGTTGTTCATGCCTTGATCACGTGGAGACACCTTCTGTTGTGTAGAAAAGTGGACATCTTCACCGTTCACAAGATCTTGAAGAACATCTTCACTCAGCCAAACCTTAACCTTCGCCAGACTCGTTGGGTTGAAATGATTTAAGAGTATGATCCAACCATTGAGTATAGTCCTGGCAAGGCCAATGTCATTGCAGATGCCTTGAGCAGAAAGGTGTATTGCAACAGTCTCCTTCTCAAACCATTCCAGCCTGAACTTTGTGAATCATTCAGGAAGCTCAACCTCCAACTTGTTCCGCAAGGCTTTCTTGCAAACCTTCAAGTTGCTCCTACCTTGGAAGATCAAATCAGTGAGGCCCAACTCAGTGATGCTATGGTGCAGAAAGTTAAACATGGTATTGGTAAGGGTACTCCCAAGTACAAGTGCTATCGCATTGATGAGAAAGACACCTTGTTCTTTGAGGACAGAATAGCGGTTACCAAAGGTGACCTCAGGAAGATCATAATGAACGAAGCACATGACTCACTTCTCTCGATACATCCAGGAAGCTCCAAGATGTATCATGACCTCAAGCAATCGTATTGGTGGACTCGCATGAAAAGGGAGATTGCCTAATTCATGAACGAATGTGATGTCTGCAGAAGAGTGAAGGCAGAGCATCAATGTCCAGCCGGACTCCTTCAACCTCTACCTATTCTCGAGTGGAAATTCGATCACATTGAGATGGATTTCGTCACCGGTTTTCCCAAGTCCAAGAAGGGAAATGATGCTATCTTTGTGGTGATTGACAAGCTAACTAAAGTAGCTCATTTTCTTCCTGTTAAAGAATCCATCAACGCAGCTCAGCTGGCAGAGCTGTACACCTCCAGAATTGTTTCTTTGCATGGCATTCCTCAAGTGATCTCCTCAGACCTCGGAAGCTTATTCACTTCCAAGTTCTGGGATTCTTTTCAGTCAGCCATGGGCACCAAGATTCGCTTCAGCACTGCGTTTCACCCTCAGACTAATGGTCAAGTCGAAAGAGTGAACCAAATCCTTGAAGATATGCTAAGAGCTTGTGTCATCTCCTTCGGTATGAAATGGGAAGACTGCCTTCCATTTGCCAAATTCTCCTACAACAACAGCTTCCAAGCAAGTGCCAGCAAAGCTCCTTTTAAAATCCTCTATGGAAGAAAGTGTTGTACCCCTCTCAACTGGTCCGAGACTGGTGAACGTCAACTCCTTGGAAATGATTTGATCTCAGAAGTCGAGGAAATGTGCAAAGTCATATGTGAGAATCTCAAAGCCGCGCAATCGCGTCAAAAGAGCTACTATGACGGAAAGCATCGTGACTTGACTTTCGACATTGGAGATCATGTCTATCTCCATGTTTCTCCCATGAAGGGCACTGAGAGGTTCGGTATCAAGGGCAAGCTTGCTCCAAGATACGTGTGCCCTTTCAAGATTCTTGGCAAGAGAGGCGATCTAGCCTACCAACTCGAGCTTCCCTCCAACTTTGCAAATGTAAATGATGTGTTTCACGTGTCTCAACTCGGCAAGTGCTTCAAGACACCTGAACACACCATTCCGTTCGAAGAGATTGATCTTCAACAAGACTTGTCTTATCGTGAGCACCCCGTTGCTATACTTGAAGGAACTAAGCGTAAGACCCGCAACAAGTCCATCAAATTCTTGAAAGTGAAGTGGTCACACCATACCAACCGAGAAACTACATGGGACCGAGAAGATCATCTCCGTTCCGAGTATCCATCCTTCTTTCAGTCCTATATCTCAGGACGAGATCTTTTTGTAGTGGAGGAGAGTTTGTAACACCCCATATGTGATACCTTCCATATATGGTAATAAAGCATTTATCATTTGATCCTTGTCCTTTTCCTTGGAGGTTCTTTTTCATTTATGCATTCCCTTTGTTATTGCATTTTCATTTTACTTTTCCTTATGCATCCATGCATTTCTCATCATCATCATTGCATCATGACCATCATAACTTCTTTTACTTGTCATTGTGTGATTCATCCTTAGCTTGTGATGTCAGGTCACCTTGAGTTTGTTGTGTGATGGTGGTGGCAAGCCATGCCCATGCTAAACCCTAAACCCCTCCTTCTTCTACACCACTTCTTCTTCCTCCTTTTCTTTCTTTTCCAATCTTTAATCATTTTTGCAAGTGACTCATCCTCTTCTTTTAATGTTCATCTCCTCCCCACTTCCGTGTTGCCTTGTCATGAGTTATCTTGCAAAGCTACACCTCTGTTGGAATTGTTTTGGTTAGGTTTTAAAATGGCTCAAGTTTGAATTATTTTCAAACTTGAATTATTTTACTTCCTCTAAAAATGCCCAGGACAATTTTATAAAATAGTGTGTAATTCCAAGAGCTTGAGGATATTTTTATATTTTCCAAACTCCTCACCTAGCCTCCTGTACTTTTTCTTTTATGCAGCTGTTTATTTATTTAAACATAAATGTAAAGAAAAATAATAAAAAGATAGCAGCAGCAGCAGCCCAGCAGCAGCAGTAGCCGCTTCGGCCCAGCCGTCCCCCTAGGCCCAGCTACCAGCGCGCGTCGCGGCCCAGCCAGCTCCTCCTCGCGCGCAGCCCGCCAGCGCGCAGTTGCGCCGTGACCCCCCTCTTGCCTGGGCCCGCCTGCCAGCCTCTCTCCCTTCTCTGCTCCGTCTTCCTCCGTCGCTCGCGTCCAGAGACAGAGCACGGCCGCGCCGTCGTGCCGTGATCTCACGGACGTCGAAGCCAGCGCGTCGACCGCCCCTTTTAAACCCGAGCAGCACCTCCTAGGGTTCCCCCTATCTCCCTTCCTCCCTCCGCACCATGCATCTCCACGCCCCCTCCTCGCACGCTGCCGTTGACGCCATGACCGAACTGAGCCGCAGCTCGCCGCCGGCATAGCGCGCCCTGTCTTCCTCCACGACGTCCTCCGGACCTGTAGCTCTGCCGCGGATCTGTACAGGCACAAGACCGAGCCCAAGATCTCCTTCCATGACGTCCTCGTCGCCATCTTCTTCTCGGTCAGAAGCTCGCCGGAATTCCTCGCGTCGTCGCCGTCGTTCTGCTGCGTCCCGGCCCCGTTTTCAGGTCCTATGTATACTAGGTATACCCAGCCCCTTCCCTGCTCCTTTCCGTCGCCTTTAGTGCACCAACATCGTCGCCCGATCCATGCCAACCCCGCGCTCCCCGTGCTCTAGTGGTTCTCTGAACTATTCAGAGAACGCTCGCAGTCCGCGCGTCCCGCGTCCCCAGCAGCTCCGCGTTCGCGTCGCGCGCACCTGTACGCACTAGGCAGCAGATCTGCTACCCTGCTTCGCCCTGCCGCCGCACGCTGCATGCCCACACCGAGCCGTTCTTGCGCACGAGCCTGGCCTCTGCCTCTGCTGCGTCCCGCGCTCCCTCGCCTCGAAGACGAGATCCGCGCGCACTCCCGCACCCTCTTGCAGGTTCCGCATGCCCGCCAGCACCTGTAGTGCCTCGCCGTCGCCGTTGACGCTCGCCGTCGACGAGCCTCTCTGATGCAGGGAGATGAGGACCTGCACTGGCTGCAGATCACCTCAAGAGGACCGGACTGAAGGAAATATGCCCTAGAGGCAATAATAAAGTTGTTATTTATATTTCCTTATATCATGATAAATGTCTATTATTCATGCTACAATTGTATTAACCGGAAACTTAGTACATGTGTAAATACATAGACAAAACAGAGTGTCCCTAGTATGCCTCTACTAGACTAGCTCATTGATCAAAGATGGTTATGTTCCTAGCCATAGACATGAGTTGTCATTTGATCAACGGGATCACATCATTAGGAGAATGATGTGATGGACTAGACCCATCCGTTAGCATAGCACTATGATCGTTTAGTTTTCTGCTATTGCTTTCTTCATGACTTATACATGTTCCTATGACTATGAGATTATGCAACTCCCGAATACCTTAGGAACACCTTGTGTGCTATCAAACGTCACAACATAACTGGGTGATCATAAAGATGCTCTACAGGTGTCTCCGAAAGTATTCGTGGTGTTGGCATAGATCAAGATTAGGATTTGTCACTCCGAGTGTCGGAGAGGTATCTCTAGGCCCTCTCGGTAACACACATCACAATAAGCCTTGCAAGCAAAAGACTAATGAGTTAGTCACGAGATGATGTGATATGGAACGAGTAAAGAGGCTTGCCGGTAACGAGATTGAACTAGGTATAGAGATACCGACGATCGAATCTCGGGCAAGTAACATACCGTTGACAAAAGGAACAACGTATGTTGTTATGCGGTTTGACCGATAAAAGATCTTCGTAGAATATGTAGGAGCCAATATGAACATCCAGGTTCCGCTATTGGTTATTGACCGGAGATGAGTCTCGGTCATGTCTACATAGTTCTCGAACCCGTAGGGTCCGCACGCTTAACGTTTGATGACAATCGGTATTATGAGTTTATGGGTATTGATGTACCTAAGGTAGTTCGGAGTCCCGGATGAGATCATGGAAATGACGAGGAGTCTCGGAATGTCCGAGACATAAAGATTGATATATTGGACGACTATATTCGGACACCGGAAGTGTTCCGGAAAAGTTTCGGATTTATCGGGATTGCCGGAGGGGGTTACCGGAACCCCCTACGAGAGGGGATGGTCCATAGTGGGCCTAAAGGGAAAGAGAGAGGCAGCCCATAGGGCTGGCCGGCGCCCCCACCTTGGGTTCCTAGTTGGACTAAGATTGGGGGGGGGCGCCACCTCTCCTATTCCTTTCCCCCTTCCTTCTTTTGGTGAATCCTACTAGGAATAGGATTGCAATCCTATTCCTAGTAGGAGTCCACTCCCTAGCCGCACCAGGAAGGGCCGGCCGGCCTCCCCCTTGCTCCTTTATATACGGGGGCAGGGGGGCACCCAAAGACACACAAGTTGAATTGTTTTAGCCGTGTGCGGTGCCCCCCTCCACAGAATCACACCTCGGTCATACCGTCGCGGAGCTTAGGCGAAGCCCTGCGCCGGTGAACACATCATATCCGTCACCACGCCGTCGTGCTGACGAAACTCTCCCGTGAAGCTCAACTTGATCAAGAGCTCGTGGGACGTCATCAAGCTGAACGTGTGCTGAACGCGGAGGTGCCGTACGTTCGGTGCTTGATCGGTTGGATCGCGAAGAAGTTCGACAACATCAACCGCGTCATTTGACGCTTCCGCTCCCGGTCTACGAGGGTACGTAGACACACTCTTCCCTCTCGTTGCTATACATCTGGTAGAAAGATCTTGCGTGATCATAGGAAAATTTTAAAATACTACGTTCCCCAACAGTGGTATCAGAGCCAGGTCTATGCGTAGATGATATGCACGAGTAGAACACAATGAGTTGTGGGCGATACTAGTTATACTGCTTACCAGCATGTCACACTTTGCTTCGGCGGTATTGTGAGATGAAGCGGCCCGGGCCGACATTACGCGTACGCTTACGCGAGACTGGTTTCACCGTTACGAGCACTCGTTCCTTAAAGGTGACTGGCGGGTGTCTGTCTCTCTCACTTTAGCTGAATCAAGTGTGGCTAAGCCCGGTCCTTGTGAAGGTTAAAACAGCACATACTTGACGAAACATCGTTGTGGTTTTGTATGCGTAGGTAAGAACGGTTCTTGCTAAGCCCGTAGCAGCCACGTAAAACTTGCAACAACAAAGTAGAGGACGTCTAACTTGTTTTTGCAGGGCATGTTGTGATGTGATATGGTCAAGACATAATGAGTTATACGGTTTTGTATGAGATGATCATGTTTTGCAAAGTTATCGGCAACTGGCAGGACCCATATGGTTGTCGCTTTATTGTATGAAATGCAATCGCCATGTAATTGCTTTACTTTATCACTAAACGGTAGCGATAGTCGTAGAAGGAATAGTTGGCGAGACGACAACGATGCTACGATGGAGATCAAGGTGTCGCGCCGGTGACGAAGGTGATCATGACGGTGCTTTGGAGATGGAGATCAAAAGCACAAGATGATGATGGCCATATCATGTCACATATTTTGATTGCATGTGATGTTTATCTTATTATGCTTCTTATTTTGCTTAGAACAACGGTAGCATTATAAGATGATCCCTTACTAAATTTCAAGGTACAAGTGTTCTCCCTGAGTATGCACCATTGCGAAAGTTCGTCGTGCCGAGACACCACGTGATGATCGGGTGTGATAAGCTCTACGTTCAAATACAACGGGTGTAAGCCAGTTTTGCACACGCAGAATACTCGGGTTAAACTTGACGAGCCTAGCATATGCAGATATGGCCTCGGAACACTGGAGACCGAAAGGTCGAGCGTGAATCATATAGTAGATATGATCAACATAAGATGTTCACCATTGAAACTACTCCATCTCACGTGATGATCGGACATGGTTTAGTTGATTTGGATCACGTGATCATTTAGATGACTAGAGGGATGTCTATCTAAGTGGGAGTTCTTAAGTAATATGATTAAATTGAACTTTAATTTATCATGAACTTAGTCCTGGTAGTATTAGCATATCTATGTTGTAGATCAATAGCTCGCGATGTTGCTCCACGTTTATTTTTTTATATGTTCCTAGAGAAAACCAAGTTGAAAGATGTTTGTAGCAATGATGCGGAATTGTTCCGTGACCTGAGGATTATCCTCATTGCTGCACAGAAGAATTATGTCCTTGATGCACCGCTAGGTGACAGACCTATTGCAGGAGCAGATGTAGACGTTATGAACGTTTTGACAAAAGCTCGATATGATGACTACTTGATAGTTTAGTGCACCATGCTTTACGGCTTATAACCGGGACTTCAAAAACGTTTTGAAACGCCACGGAGCATATGAGATGTTCCAAGAGTTGAAATTACTATTTCATACTCATGCCCGTGTCGAGAGGTATAAGACCTCTGACAGTACTTTGCCTACAAGATGGAGGAGAATAGCTCAACCAGTGAGCATGTGCTCAGATTGTCTGGGTAGTACAATTGCTTGAATCAAGTGGGAGTTAATCTTCCAGATAAGATAGTAATTGACAAAGTTCTCTAGACACTATCACCAAGTTAGTAGAACTTCGTGATGAACTATAATATGCAAGGGATGACGAAAGTAATTCCCGAGCTCTTCACGATGCTCAAAGCTGCGGAGGTAGAAATCAAAAAGGAGCATCAAGTGTTGATGGTTAGCAAGACCACTAGTTTCAAGAAAAAAGGGCAAGGGAAAGAAAGGGAACTTCAAAAAGAATAGCAAGTCAGTTGCTACTTCCACAAAGAAACCCAAATCTGGAGCCAAGCCTGAAACTGAGTGCTTCTACTGCAAGGGGACTGGACACTGGAAGCGGAACTGCCCCATGGGAGGAAATGCTAAATCAATGAAGCCCCTCCACAAAAAAAGGGAAAAGGAAAAAAAAGGCCCAAAAAAAAGGAAGGCCCAAAAAAAGAAAAAAAAAGAAAAAAAGGGACAATTGCTACTGTCTTTTTTCCACACTTGTGCTTCAAAGTAGCACCATGTTCTTCATGATAGAGAGTCTCATGTTTAGTCACTTTTATATACTAGTGGAAATTTTCATTATAGAACTTGGCTTGTCTATTCCAACGATGGGCTTCCTCAAATGCCCTAGGTCTTCGTGAGCAAGCAAGTTGGATGCACACCCACTAGTTTCTTTTGTTGAGCTTTCATACATATTTAGCTCTAGTGCATCCGTTGCATGGCAATCCCTACTCACTCACATTGATATCTATCGATGGGCATCTCCATAGTCCGTTGATACGCCTAGTCGATGTGAGACTATCTCCCTCCTTTTTGTCTTCTCCACAACCGCCTCTCTATTCCACCCATAGTGCTATGTCCAAGGCTCACACTCATGTATTGCGTGAAAGTTGAAAGGTTTGAAAGAATAGAGTTTGAAAACAAGTGCTTGGCTGAAATCGGGGTTGTGCATGATATGAATATTTTGTGTGATGAAGAGGGAGCATAGCCAGACTATATGATTTTGTAGGGATAACTTTCTTTAGCCATAGTATTTTGAGAAGATATGATTGCTTTGTTAGTATGCTTGAAGTATTATTATTTCTTATGTCAATATAGACTTTTGTCTTGAATCTTTCAGATCTGAACATTCATGCCACAATTAAGAGAATTGCATTGAAAAACTATGTTGGTTAGCATTCCACATCAAAAATTCTGTTTTTATCATTTACCTACTCGAGGACGAGCATGAATTAAGCTTGGGGATGCTTGATACGTCTCCAATGTATCTATAATTTTTGATTGTTCCATGCTATTATTTATGATGTTTTGGATGTTTAATGGGCTTTGTCATACACTTTTATATTATTTTTGGGACTAACCTACTAACCCAAAGGCCCAGTCCAGATTGTTGTTTTTTGCCTGTTTCGGGGTTTTGCAGAAAAGGAATATCAAACGGAGTCCAAACGGAATGAAACCTTCGGGAGAGATATTTTTGGAGAAAATCATGCATGGGAGACTTGAGAACCACGGAGTAGGGGCCACGTGGTGCCCACGAGGGTGGGGGCGCC
>LR738715.1:727406576-727442640 GCA_902687465.1 Secale cereale
CCCCTGCCTCGTGGGTCCCACGTATGGCCCCCGGTGCCCTCCTTCCTCCTATATATGCCTACGTACCCTGAAACCATCAGACGAACAGAGAAAACCCTAGTTCCACCGTCGTAACCTTCTGTTCCCGTGAGATCCCATCTTGGAGCCTATTCCGGAGCTCCGCAGGAGGGGTATCTACCACGGAGTGCTTCTACATCATCATCGTCGCCTCACCATGAGTTGTGAGTAGTTTACCACACACCTTCGGGGTCCATAGCTAGTATCTAGATGGCTTCTTCTCTCTCTTTGGATCTCAATACAAAGTTCTCCTCGGTCTTCGAGGAGATCTATTCGATGTAATCTGTTTTTATGGTGTGTTTATCGAGATCCGATGAATTATGGGTTTATGATCAAGATTATCTATGAGAAATATTTGGTTCTTCTCTGAACTCTTTATGTGTGCTCATAATATCCTTGCAAGTCTCTTCAAATTATTGGTTTGGTTTGGCTACTAGATCTATAGTTCTTGCAATGGGAGAAGTGCTTGGCTTTGGGTTCAATCTTGCGGTGTCCTTTCCCAGTGACAGTAGGGGCAGCAACGCACGTATTGTATTGTTGCCATCGAGGATAAAAAGATGGGGTTTATATCATATTGCTTGAATTTATCCCTCTACATCATGTCATCTTGCTTAAGGCGTTACTTTGTTCTTATGAACTCAATACACTAGATGCATGCTGGATAGCGGTCGATTTGTGGAGTAATAGTAGTAGATGCAGGCAGGAGTCGGTCTACTTGTCTCGGACATGATGCCTATATAGAATGATCATGCCTAGATAGTCTCATAATTTTTCGCTTTTCTATCAATTGCTCGACAGTAATTTGTTTACCCGCCGTAAAATATCGCTATCATGAGAGAAGCCACTAGAGAACACTATGGCCCCCGGGTCTATTCTCAACTTATCAATCTACATCTACTTGACTTTTTCCGCTTTAATTTTTGTTTTTATAATAAAAAATACCAAAAATATAAACTATCATCTCTATCACATCTCACTTTCGTAAGTGACCGTAAAGGGATTGACAACCCCTTATCGCGTTGGCTGCGAAGTTCTTATTTGTTTGTGCAGGTGCGAGGGACTCGCGCGTGGTCTCCTACTGGATTGATACCTTGGTTCTCAAAAACTGAGGGAAATACTTACGCTAATGTGCTGCATCTCCCTTTCCTCTTGGAGGGAATACAACGCAAGCTTGAGAAGTAGCAACTGCCTCAACCTTGACAGGGTCTACGGATATACTGTCTCCTTATATGACATGTCCAAGGAATCCAACTTCCTTCAGCCAAAACTCACATTTACTAAACTTGGCGTATAACTGATGTTCTCGGAGTTTCTTGAGAACTAAACGCAATTGTTCCTTGTGCTCCTCTTCATTCTTGGAGTATATCAATATGTCATCAATGAATACTACCACAAACTTATCCAAGAACTCCATGAATACCTTGTTCATCATACTCATGAAATAGGCACGGGCGTTAGTCAAACCAAATGACATAACTGTATACTCATAAAACCCATACCTTGTGGTAAAAGTTGTCTTGGGTATATCCTATTCTCGGATCTTCAGCCGATGATATCCTGATCGCAAATCGATCTTAGAGAATACCTTGGCACCTTGCAGCTGGTCAAACAGATCGTTGATCATCGGCAGTGGGTACTTATTCTTGATTGTAACCTCGTTCAGTGCACGATAGTCAACAACCATTCTCAATGATCCATCCTTCTTCTCGACTAGGAGCACTGGGGCTCCCCACGGCGATGAACTTGGTCGTATGTAACCCTTATCAATTAACTCCTTGATTTGCTTCTTGATCTCCTCCAGATCATTGGTGGGCATCCGGTATGGTCTCTTAGATATTGGTCCGGTGCCAGGTAATAGCTCAATTAAGAACTCTATGTCTCTATCCGGTGGCATGCCGGGTAACTCCTCCGGGAATACATCAAGGTAATCCTTCACAACGGGCACTTCTTCCTGAACAACTCGCGTGAGTGCATTCGCATGCACTTTCCTGGGTGTGTGCCTCGACACATACTTGATCATCTTTCCTTCTGGGGTGGTGAGAAGAATTGATCTACTGGCGCAATCGATGTTTCCTCCAAACTTGGATAGCCAGTCCATTCCTATGATTACATCCAAACCTTGGGATTCCAAAAGAATAAGGTCTGTGGGAAATACATGTCTTCCAATGGTCAATGGCACTTGATAGCATCCATGGCTTGCCATATACTCTACTCCAGGGGAACTCACTAACATGGGCGTCCTAAGGGCTACGGTGGGTAACTTATACTTTTCCACAAAACCCCTTGATATGTATGAATGCGATACACCAGTGTCAAAAAGAACAAGGGCAGTGAATGCATTAATCAAAAACTTACCGACTACTGCGTCGGGCTGCTCGTCAATCTCCTCCACATTGACGTGGTTCACTTGTCCTCTAGTGAACGGGTTGGGCTTCTCTCCTGAGCTTCCATTCCCATTCCCATTCATCGACTCGGGACATTCATTGGCGTAATGTATGGTCTTCCCACACTTGAAACAAGTAACATGGCTCAGATCCTTCTTGGCAGGTGTTGAGGGAGTGGAACAATTCTGACGGTTGCTTCCTCCATTCCCATTGCCATTCCTAGCACCACTGTGGTTGTGTGCATTCCCTCCATTATTATAATGGCCTCCATGGTTATGGGTGGGATGGTTGTGTCCTCCTGAGTATGGGGTATAGCGAGGCTTCTGCTGAGCTCCAGAATTAAACTTCCCAACTCCATACTTCCTCTTGCGGTTGTCAATTTGTTGCTGCTTTCCTTCTAGCATAATAGCTTTGTCCACTAGCTCTTGATAATTGGTGTAGGTTGCTAGCATCAGCTGCATACTCATCTCATCATTGAGTACTTCTAGAACCTCTCCTGCTTCGCGGTGTCAGTGGACACATCATCTGGTGCGTAGCGAGCTAACTGCCTAAAGTCATCCACGTACTGCCCCATAGTACGGTTTCCTTGGCGCAAGTTGCAAAACTCACACTTCTTCAGGCTCATGGCTCCTGCTTAGACATGTGCAGTGCGAAAAGCTTGCTGAAACAGATCCCAAGTAATTGCATCAAGTGGGTAGGTGGCGGTGTAGTTCTCCTACCAAGCGGCTGCTGGTCCCTCAAGCTAATGTGCAGCAAAACGCACCCTCTCTGCATCTATGCATCCTACAGTTGCTAGCTCTTTGTCCATCTTACGGAGCCAGTCATCTGCAACTATAGGCTCGGTGCTACTAGAGAACACCGGCGGTTGCAGCCTTAAGAACCAGGTCAAGTTGTCATGGGGAGGTGGAGGTGGGTTGTTGTTGTTGTTGTTCTGGTTCTGGACAAGAAGTTGCATCAAAGTGTTCTGTGTTGGGAACGTTGCATGGGAAACAAAAAATTTTCCTACGTTCACCAAGATCAATCTAGGAGATGCTACTACGAGAGGAGAGTTGGATCTACGTACCCTTGTAGATCGCTAAGCGGAAGCGTTAAGAACGCGGTTGATGGAGTCGTACTCGCCGCGATTCAGATCGCCGAAGATCCTAGCACCGAAGCAACGGTGCCTCCGCGTTCTTCACACGTACGGCTCGGGGACGTCTCCTCCTTCTTGATCCAGCAAGGGGTGGAGGAGAGGTTGATGGAGAGACCGGCAGCACGACGGCGTGGTGGTGATGGTGGAGGAGGATTCCAGCAGGGCTTCGCCTAAGCACCGCGGGAGATGAAGATGTTATGGGAGAGGGAGGGCAGCACCGAGGCACAAACGTGTGTTGGCTGCCCTCCCTCTGCCTCTCTATATATAGGGGGGTAGAGAGGGGAGGGGCGCCCTAGGGTTTCCCCTAGGGGGGCCGGCGGCCAGGGCAGGGGGGGGCGGCGGCCAAGGGCCAGGCCCTAGGGTTTCCCCCCCTAGGTGCCTTGCCCCCCAAGCCAGGGGGGGGTGCGGCAGCCCTAGGAGGGTCCACCTCCCCTTGCGCATGAGGAGAGGGCCCAGGGGGGGGCGCACAGCCCTATGAGGGCTGTGGTGTCCCCCCTTGTGGTCCATTAGGCCCAGAACCACTTCCGGGACCCCCAAAACCCTTTTCGGTAATCCGCCGATTTCCCGATGCTCCCCGGAACACTTCCGGACTCCGAAACCTTTCATCCTATATGTCAATCTTCGTCCCCGGACCATTCCGGAGACCCTCGTCACGTCCGGGATCTCATCCGGGACTCCGAACAACCTTCGGTAACCATGCACTGTTCTCACTAACAACCCTAGCGTCACCGAACCTTAAGTGTGTAGACCCTGCGGGTTCGAAAACCATGTAGACATGACAGAGACACTCCCAGGTCAATAACCAATAGCGGGATCTGGATACCCATATTGGTTCCCACACGTTTCTCGATGATCTCATCGGATGAACCACGATGTCAAGGATTCAGGCAATCCCGTATACAGTTCCCTTTGTCTCGTCGGTATGTTACTTGCCCGAGATTCGATCGTCGGTATCTCTATACCTAGTTCAATCTCGTTACCGGCAAGTCTCTTTACTCGTTACCGTAATACATAATCCCGTGACTAACTACTTAGTCACTTTGAGCTCATTGAGATGACGTATTACCGAGTGGGCCCGGAGATACCTCTCCGTCACACGGAGTGACAAATCCCAGTCTCGATCCATGTCAACTCAACAGACACCCTCGGAGATACCTGTAGAGTACCTTTATAGTCACCCAGTTACGTTGTGACGTTTGGCACACACAAAGCACTCCTACGGTGTCAGTGAGTTACATGATCTCATGGTCATAGGAACTTATACTTGACATGCAGAAAACTATAGCGATAACTAACACGATCAAAAGCTATGTTTAACGTTTGGGTCTCGTCCATCACATCATTCTCCTAATGATGTGATCCCGTTATCAAATGACAACTCATGTCTATGACCTGGAAACCGCGGTCATCTTTGATCAACGAGCTAGTCCTGTAGAGGCTCACTAGGGACACAAAGTCTGTCTATTCATCCACACATGTATTTGAGTTTCCAATCAATACAGTTATAGCATGGATAATAAACGATTATCATGAACAAGGAAATATAATAATAACTCTTTTATTATTGCCTCTAGGGCATATTTCCAACAGTCTCCCACTTGCACTAGAGTCAATAATCTAGCATTACAAGGTAATGAATCTAACACCCATAGAGTCTTGGTGTTGATCGTGCTTAGCCCGTGGAAGAGGCTTAGTCAACGGATCTGCAACATTCAAATCCGTATGTACTTTGCAAATATTTATGTCCTCCTCCTTGACCGAATCGCGGATGGAATTGAAGCGTCGCTTTATGTGTCTGGTCCTCTTGTGAAACCTTGGTTCCTTGGCTAGAGCAATGGCACCAGTGTTGTCACAGAACAGAGTCATTGGGTTCAGTGCACTAGGCA
Organism: Secale cereale; assembly: GCA_902687465.1. Taxonomy (NCBI): domain Eukaryota; kingdom Viridiplantae; phylum Streptophyta; class Magnoliopsida; order Poales; family Poaceae; genus Secale; species Secale cereale. The sequence continues at coordinate 727,412,036 of LR738715.1, forward strand.
CAACTCCAAAATCTGTCATGAACTCCTTCATCCAGACACCTTCCTTTGCCGCCTCCGAGGCAGCTATATACTCCGCTTCACATGTAGAATCAGCTACCACGCTCTGCTTGGAACTGCACCAGCTTACCGCTCCCCCGTTGAGAATATATACGTATCCGGTTTGAGACTTAGAGTCATCCGGATCAGTGTCAAAGCTTGCATCGACGTAACCCTTTACGACGAGCTCTTGATCACCTCCATAAACGAGAAACATCTCCTTAGTCCTTTTCAGGTACTTTAGGATATTCTTGACCGCTGTCCAGTGATCCATACCAGGATTACTTTGAAACCTTCCGGCCATACTTATGGCAAGGCTGACATCTGGTCTTGTGCACAGCATTGCATACATGATAGAGCCTATGGCTGAAGCATAGGGGACGACACTCATCTTTTCTCTATCTTCCGCAGTCACTGGGCATTGAGTCTTACTCAACCTTGTACCTTGCAATACCGGCAAGAACCCCTTCTTGGATTGATCCATTTTGAACTTCTTCAAAACTTTATCAAGGTATGTACTTTGTGAAAGTCCTATCAAGCGTCTCGATCTATCTCTATAGATCTTGATGCCCAATATGAAAGCAGCTTCACCGAGGTCCTTCATCGAAAAACTCTTGTTCAAATACCCCTTCATGCTATCCAAAAGTTCTATATTGTTTCCAATCAGCAATATGTCATCCACATATAATATTAGAAACGCTATAGAGCTCCCACTCACTTTCTTGTAAATACAAGCTTCTCCGTAAACTTGTACAAACCCAAACGCTTTGATCACCTCATCAAAGCGAAGATTCCAACTCCGAGATGCTTGCACCAGCCCATAAATGGAACGCTGGAGTTTGCAAACTTTGTCAGCATTCTCTGGATCGACAAAACCTTCCGGCTGTATCATATACAACTCTTCCTTAAGAAAACCGTTAAGGAACGCTGTTTTGACATCCATCTGCCAAATTTCATAATCGAAATATGCAGCTATTGCTAACATGATTCGGACGGATTTAAGCATCGCTACGGGTGAGAAAGTCTCATCGTAGTCAATTCCTTGAACTTGTGAAAAACCCTTTGCCACAAGTCGAGCTTTATACACGGTGACATTTCCGTCAGCGTCCGTCTTCCTCTTAAAGATCCATTTATTCTGAATGGCCTTCCGCCCTTCAGGTAATACTTCCAAAGTCCATACTTTGTTTTCATACATGGATCCCATCTCGGATTTCATGGCCTCTAACCATTTGTCGGAATCCGGGCCCACCATCGCTTCTCCATAGCTCGTAGGTTCACTGTTGTCCAACAACATGACCTCCAAGACAGGGTTACCATACCACTCAGGTGCAGTGCGTACCCTTGTCGACCTACGAGGTTCGGTAGTAACTTGATCAGAAGCTTCTTGATCATCATCATCGGCTTCCTCTTCAACCTCTGCAGGCTCCACAAAAACATCTTTCTGTGCTGCGCTACTCTCTGGCTGAAGCAGAGGTTCAATAACCTCATCAAGTTCTACCTTCCTCCCACTCAATTCTTTCGAGAGAAACTCTTTCTCGAGAAAGGACCCGTTCTTAGCGACAAACACTTTGCCCTCGGATCTGAGATAGAAGGTGTACCCAACTGTTTCTTTTGGGTATCCTATGAAGACACATTTGTCCGCTTTGGGTTCGAGCTTTTCTGGCTGAAGCCTTTTGACATAAGCATCGCAACCCCAAACCTTGAGAAAAGACAACTTAGGTTTCTTACCAAACCACAGTTCATACGGTGTTGTCTCAACGGACTTAGATGGAGCCCTATTTAAAGTGAATGCAGCTGTCTCTAACGCATATCCCCAAAACGATAGTGGCAAATCGGCAAGAGACATCATAGAACGTACCATATCTAATAGGGTTCGATTACGATGTTCGGACACACCATTACGCTGTGGTGTTCCAGGTGGCGTCAACTGTGAAACAATTCCACATTTTCTTAAGTGATCACCAAACTCATAACTCAGATATTCTCCCCCTCGATCAGATCGTAGGAACTTGATCTTCTTGTTACGATGATTTTCAACTTCACTCTGAAATTGCTTGAACCTTTCAAAAGTTTCAGACTTATGCTTCATCAAGTAAATATACCCATATCTACTTAAGTCGTCAGTGAAGGTGAGAAAATAACGATATCCACCGTGCGCCGTTACACTCATCGGACCGCACACATCAGTATGTATGATTTCCAATAAGTCACTTGCCCGTTCCATTGTCCCTGAAAACGGGGTCCTTGTCATCTTGCCCATGAGGCACGGCTCGCACGTGTCAAGTGATTCAAAATCAAGAGACTCCAAAAGTCCATCAGCATGGAGCTTCCTCATGCGTTTCACGCCGATATGACCCAGACGGCAGTGCCGCAAGAAAGTGGTATTATCATTATCAACTCTACATCTTTTGGCATCAATGTTATGAACATGTGTATCATCACTATCGAGATTCAATAAGAATAAACCCCTAACTTCGGGTGCATGACCATAAAAGATATTACTCATATAAATAGAACAACCATTATTCTCTGATTTAAATGAGTAACCGTCTCGCAATAAACAAGATCCAGATATAATGTTCATGCTTAACGCAGGCACTAAATAACAATTATTCAGGTTCATAACTAATCCCGATGGTAATCGAAGAGCGAGCGTGCCGACGGCGATCACATCAACCTTGGAACCATTTCCCACGCGCATCGTCACTTCGTCCTTCGCCAGCCTCCGTTTATTCCGCAGTTCCTGTTTAGAGTTGCAAATGTGAGCAACCGAACCGGTATCAAATACCCAGGCACTACAACGAGAGTTGGTAAGGTACACATCAATAACATGTATATCACATATACCTTTGTTGTTGTTGGGCCCCTTCTTGTCCGCCAGATACTTGGGGCAGTTCCGCTTCCAGTGGCCGTTCCCCTTGCAATAGAAACACTCAGTCTCTGGCTTGGGCCCAGCCTTGGGTTTCTTCACTGGATTAGCAACTGCTTTGCCACCCTTCTTAGAGTTACCCTTCTTGCCCTTGCCATTCTTCTTGAAACTGGTGGTTTTATTGACCATCAACACTTGATACTCCTTCTGGATGTCTGCCTCAGCGACTTTCAGCATCGAAAACAGCTCGGCGATGGTTTTGTTCATCCCTTGCATGTTATACTGCTGCACGAAGCTCTTGTAGCTAGGAGGGAGTGACTGGAGAATTCTGTCAATGATAGCCTCATCCGGGAACACAAGTCCCAGATCAGCTATGCGGGTATAGTACCCAGACATCTTCAGTAAGTGCTCACTGACAGACGAATTCTCCTCCATCTTGCAAGCAAAGAATTTATCGGTGGTCTCATACCTCTCGATCTTAGCATTCTTTTCAAAGATGAACTTCAACTCCTGGTACATCTCATATGCACCATGACGTTCAAAACGCCTTTGAAGTCCTCCTTCCAAGCCGTACAACATGGCACACTGTACTATCGAATAGTCATCCGAACGCGTCTGCCAGACGTTCAAAACGTCTGCAGGGGCTGTAGGAGCGGGGGGGTCACCTAGCGGTGCATTTAGGACATAAACCTTTTGGGCAGCTGTGAGGATGATCCTCAGATTGCGGAGCCAGTCCACAAAGTTGCTCCCATCATCTTTCAGTTTAGCTTTCTCTAGGAACGCATTAAAATTCAGGGGAGCTACTGCGCGAGCCATCTACAACAAAAGATTTGCAAAGACATTTTAGACTATTGTTCATGATAAGTGAGTTATTACCTAATCAAATTAATTATAACTCCCACTCAAATTGACATCCCTCCGGTCATTCGAGCGTGACATGATCCAAATCCACCAACCCAAGTCCGATCATCACGTGAGATGAGGTGGTGTCAATGGTGAACATCAACATGTTGATCATATCTACTATATGACTCATGCTCGACCTTTCGGTCCTCCGTGTTCCGAGGCCATGTCTGTACATGCTAGGCTCGTCAAGTCTAACCCGAGTGTTCTGCATGTGCAAAAACTGGCTTGCACCCGTTGTATGCGAACGTAGAGTCTATCACACCCGATCATCACGTGGTGCTTCGAAACGACGAACCTTCGCAACGGCGCACACTCGGGGGGAACACAATTTTATCTTGAAATTTTAGTGAGGGATCATCTTATAATGCTACCGTCGTCCTAAGCAAAATAAGATGCATAAAAGGATTAACATCACATGCAAATCACAAGTGACATGATATGGCCATCAACTCGTGCTTTTGATCTCCATCTCCAAAGCACCGGCATGATCTCCATCGTCACCGGCGCCACACCATGATCCCCATCATCATGATCTCCATCATCGTGTCGCCATCGGGGTTGTCGCGCGCCCACCATGCTCTTACTACTATTGCTACCGTTTAGCGATAAAGTAAAGCATTACAAAGCGCTTAATGATTGACACGCAGGTCATACAAAAAATTAAAGACAACCCTATGGCTCCTGCCGGTTGCCGTATGCATCGACATGCAAGTCGATATTAACTATTACAACATGATCATCTCATACATCAAATATATCTCATCATGTCATTGGCCATATCATATCACATACATACCCTGCAAAAACAAGTTAGACGTCCTCTAATTTGTTGTTGCATGTTTTACGTGGCTGCTATGGGTATCTAGCAAGAACGCTTCTTACCTACGCAAAGCCACAACGGTGATATTCAAGTTGCTATTTAACCTTCTACAAGGACCGCCTTGTTCTATTCCGATTCAACTAAGATAGGAGAGACAGACACCCGCCAGCCATCTTATGCAACAAAAGTCACATGTCTGTCGATGGAACCGGTCTCATGTACGTGGACATGTAAAGTTGGTCCGGGCCGCTTCATCCCATAATACCGCTGAATCAAGAAAGACTAAGGAGGGCAGCAATTTAAACATCAACGCCCACAAACCCTTTTGTGTTCTACTCGAGAAAGCATCTACTCAAGATCCTAGCTCTGATACCACTGTTGGGAACGTTGCATGGGAAACAAAAAATTTTCCTACGTTCACCAAGATCAATCTAGGAGATGCTACTACGAGAGGAGAGTTGGATCTACGTACCCTTGTAGATCGCTAAGCGGAAGCGTTAAGAACGCGGTTGATGGAGTCGTACTCGCCGCGATTCAGATCGCCGAAGATCCTAGCACCGAAGCAACGGTGCCTCCGCGTTCTTCACACGTACGGCTCGGGGACGTCTCCTCCTTCTTGATCCAGCAAGGGGTGGAGGAGAGGTTGATGGAGAGACCGGCAGCACGACGGCGTGGTGGTGATGGTGGAGGAGGATTCCAGCAGGGCTTCGCCTAAGCACCGCGAGAGATGAAGATGTTATGGGAGAGGGAGGGCAGCACCGAGGCACAAACGTGTGTTGGCTGCCCTCCCTCTGCCTCTCTATATATATGGGGGTAGAGAGGGGAGGGGCGCCCTAGGGTTTCCCCTAGGGGGGCCGGCGGCCAGGGCAGGGGGGGCGGCGGCCAAGGGCCAGGCCCTAGGGTTTCCCCCCTAGGTGCCTTGCCCCCCAAGCCAGGGGGGTGCGGCAGCCCTAGGAGGGTCCACCTCCCCTTGCGCATGAGGAGAGGGCCCAGGGGGGGGGCGCACAGCCCTATGAGGGCTGTGGTGTCCCCCCTTGTGGTCCATTAGGCCCAGAACCACTTCCGGGACCCCCGAAACCCTTTTCGGTAATCCGCCGATTTCCCGATGCTCCCCGGAACACTTCCGGACTCCGAAACCTTTCATCCTATATATCAATCTTCGTCCCCGGACCATTCCGGAGACCCTAGTCACGTCCGGGATCTCATCCGGGACTCCAAACAACCTTCGGTAACCATGCACTGTTCTCACTAACAACCCTAGCGTCACCGAACCTTAAGTGTGTAGACCCTGCGGGTTCGGAAACCATGTAGACATGACCGAGACACTCCCAGATCAATAACCAATAGCGGGATCTGGATACCCATATTGGTTCCCACACGTTTCTCGATGATCTCATCGGATGAACCACGATGTCAAGGATTCAGGCAATCCCGTATACAGTTCCCTTTGTCTCGTCGGTATGTTACTTGCCCGAGATTCGATCGTCGGTATCTCTATACCTAGTTCAATCTCGTTACCGGCAAGTCTCTTTACTCGTTACCGTAATACATAATCCCGTGACTAACTACTTAGTCACTTTGAGCTCATTGAGATGACGTATTACCGAGTGGGCCCGGAGATACCTCTCCGTCACACGGAGTGACAAATCCCAGTCTCGATCCATGTCAACTCAACAGACACCCTCGGAGATACCTGTAGAGTACCTTTATAGTCACCCAGTTACGTTGTGACGTTTGGCACACACAAAGCACTCCTACGGTGTCAGTGAGTTACATGATCTCATGGTCATAGAAACTTATACTTGACATGCAGAAAACTATAGCGATAACTGACACGATCAAAAGCTATGTTATCATTTGGGTCTCGTCCATCACATCATTCTCCTAATGATGTGATCCCGTTATCAAATGACAACTCATGTCTATGACCTGGAAACCGCGGTCATCTTTGATCAACGAGCTAGTCCTGTAGAGGCTCACTAGGGACACAAAGTCTGTCTATTCATCCACACGTGTATTTGAGTTTCCAATCAATACAGTTATAGCATGGATAATAAACGATTATCATGAACAAGGAAATATAATAATAACTCTTTTATTATTGCCTCTAGGGCATATTTCCAACACAGCAACGAGGGATATCGTGAATCCGGCTTCCAGGGTAACTTGCTCGCGCCCACGAGCCATTTTGCGCCACTCGAAATGGCCTATTATTTTCGAACAGTACGAATGTAATGTAGAAGAGCTGGTATGCACAGTTTTGGCCAAGAACAACACATGTGCATGGACAAAAATGTGGGTGGTAGCGGTATGGGTGATAAACCATGCAAAACGGCAAGTTTTTGGGTGTTTGGTGCACCGAAGAGGGTTCTCCTTCCATCCAGACTAGCATGTAGGGCTTGCTGGTGCAGAAATAGAGTCATGTAACATTGTTCTGCACGTCATTGTCGCAGTATCTATCCGTGGGTGAGCTCACGGTAGGGTGGTAGACGCTAGAAGAGTGCACGCCAACCGCTAAATCATCCGAAACTCAATTCTGCAAGCCGTTTTCGGCCTCCGAAATTATTCCAAAACAGACGAAGTGTGTGACAGAAGGATACGAATTTTCGCTGCGGTCGTTTTGGCAGGTCATGGAGCCCAAACGGAGTTCGTATGGCCAGGGTACGGTCGTTCTACGGATACACCTCAAATGGATTTCAGCAACGAGGGATATCGTGAATCCGGCTTCCAGGGTAACTTGCTCGCGCCCACGAGCCATTTTGCGCCACTCGAAATGGCCTATTATTTTCGAACAGTACGAATGTAATGTAGAAGAGCTGGTATGCACAGTTTTGGCCAAGAAAAACACATGTGCATGGACAAAAATGTGGGTGGTAGCGGTATGGGTGATAAACCATGCAAAACGGCAAGTTTTTGGGTGTTTGGTGCACCGAAGAGGGTTCTCCTTCCATCCAGACTAGCATGTAGGGCTTGCTGGTGCAGAAATAGAGTCATGTAACATTGTTCTGCACTTCATTGTCGCAGTATGTGTCCGTGGGTGAGCTCACGGTAGGGTGGTAGACGCTAGAAGAGTGCACGCCAACCGCTAAAACATCCGAAACTCAATTCTGCAAGCCGTTTTCGGCCTCCGAAATTATTCCGAAACAGACAAAGTTTGTGACAGAAGGATACGAATTTTCGCTGCGGTCGTTTTGGCAGGTCATGGAGCCCAAACGGAGTTCGTATGGCCAGGGTACGGTCGTTCTACGGATACACCTCAAATGGATTTCAGCATGTTGGGGAACGTTGCATGGGAAACAAAAATTTTCCTACGGTTCACCAAGATCAATCTAGGAGATGCATCTACGAGAGGAGAGTTGGATCTACGTACCCTTGTAGATCGCTAAGCGGAAGCGTTCAAGAACGCGGTTGATGGAGTCGTACTCGCCGCGATTCAGATCGCTGAAGATCCAAGCACCGAAGCAACGGTGCCTCCGCGTTCTTCACACGTACGGCTCGGGGACGTCTCCTCCTTCTTGATCCAGCAAGGGGTGGAGGAGAGGTTGATGGAGAGACCGGCAGCACGATGGCGTGGTGGTGATGGTGGTGGAGGTTTCCAGCAGGGCTTCGCCTAAGCACCGCGGGAGAAGAAGAAGTTATGGGAGAGGGAGGGCAGCACCAAGGCACGAACTTGTGTTTGCTGCCCTCCCTTTGTCCCACTATATATAGGGGGGTGGAGAGGGGAGAGGGCGCCCTAGGGTTTCCCCTAGGGGCCGGCGGCCAGGGCAAGGGGGAAGGGGGCGGCGCCCCCTGGGGCTAGGGTTTCCCCCCCAGGTGCCTTGCCCCCCAAGGCTAAGGGGGTGCGGCCACCCTAGGGGGGTCCACCTCCCTTGGCGCACAAGGAGAGGGCCCAGGGGGAGGCGCACAGCCCTATGAGGGCTGTTGTGTCCCCCCTTGTGGCCCATTAGGCCCAGAACCACTTCCGGGACCCCCGAAACCCTTTTCGGTAATCCGCCGATTTCCCGATGCTCCCCGGAACACTTCCGGACTCCGAACACCTTCATCCTATATATCAATCTTCATCCCCGGACCATTCCGGAGACCCTCGTCATGTCCGGGATCTCATCCGGGACTCCGAACAACCTTCGGTAACCATGCACTGTTCTCACTAACAACCCTAGCGTCACCGAACCTTAAGTGTGTAGACCCTGCGGGTTCGGAAACCATGTGGACATGACCGAGACACTCCCAGGTCAATAACCAATAGCGGGATCTGGATACCCATATTGGTTCCCACATGTTTCTCGATGATCTCATCGGATGAACCACGATGTCAAGGATTCAAGCAATCCCGTATACAGTTCCCTTTGTCTCGTCGGTATGTTACTTGCCCGAGATTCGATCGTCGGTATCTCTATACCTAGTTCAATCTCGTTACCGGCAAGTCTCTTTACTCGTTACCGTAATACATAATCCCGTGACCAACTACTTAGTCACTTTGAGCTCATTGAGATGACGTATTACCGAGTGGGCCCGGGGATACCTCTCCGTCACACGGAGTGACAAATCCCAGTCTCGATCCATGTCAACTCAACAGACACCCTCGGAGATACCTGTAGAGTACCTTTATAGTCACCCAGTTACGTTGTGACGTTTGGCACACACAAAGCACTCCTACGGTGTCAGTGAGTTACATGATCTCATGGTCATAGGAACTTATACTTGACATGCAGAAAACTATAGCGATAACTGACACGATCAAAAGCTATGTTTAACGTTTGGGTCTCGTCCATCACATCATTCTCCTAATGATGTGATCCCGTTATCAAATGACAACTCATGTCTATGACCTGGAAACCGCGGTCATCTTTGATCAACGAGCTAGTCCTGTAGAGGCTCACTAGGGACACAAAGTCTGTCTATTCATCCACACATGTATTTGAGTTTCCAATCAATACAGTTATAGCATGGATAATAAACGATTATCATGAACAAGGAAATATAATAATAACTCTTTTATTATTGCCTCTAGGGCATATTTCCAACATTCTGCTGCTGGATCAACTAGGTGAGCTCAGGGGGAAACTCAAATCCGGGCTCACGTCTCGGAGGCATCTGAGGGATTTAGAGGGGAGAGATTAGAATAGAATGAGGTCTATGGGAAATCACTACCCATCTGCTCATGAGACAAACAATTTCATATCATATCACTCAATTTCAAATAAGAGCAAAAAAGATCCTATTACAAAGCTAGCGAACGATTCTAACTAATCGGTTTAATACTAATGATTACATGGTGGTCATCTAATCACTGTCATTTGAAGACTCCATGATATCTGTTGCAGCTTCATCTTCATAGTCACTTTGATCACTGTCGGTGTCGTCTATCAGAATGTAGTTATCCATAGTAATTCCTATCTTCGGTTCTGGCTTCACTGTGCCAGTTCCAACCTTCTTTTTCAGCGCTTTATTCTGCTCCAATAGTACAGCGATTTCCTCTTCATATCCATCATGTACTATCTTGAGTTCTTCTTCTAGCTCCGCATTCCGGGTTATCACCATGTTGGTCTTATGCATAAGTGCGCACATCTGATTCTCGTAGCATCGAATGTGTTGGTCCATCTCCTGGATATATGCTGCAATGGATCCGTCCTTCCTGGTGCGAATCATCTCCCATTGCTGGTATCGACGTCCACAAATCTGGTAGATGGTGTCTTCAAGGTCCTTGTTGTAGACTTCGCATATGCGTCCAAAGGTGATGTGAGCTGCCATACTCCTTCCCAAGCTCCATGATAGGGAGTGGAATTCTAGCTCCAATGGCTCCGTGAATGGTGCAATAGTCCTCCCAGGTACACTAACTTTGATCTTCCAGCATTCCTCTTCCGGCGATGTTGCGTAGAGATCTCCAGTGATACTTGGTATTCCAATGTGCAAGTATCTAGTGACTTCCTTCAAGTGCTTTCCGAATGGGGTGTCATCGTCTGGCTGAGTGAACTTTCTCACTGGGTCCGACATCTATAGAGAAGAAATAGAGAAGAATTAGAATAAGTAAAGAAGAAGTAAAATGAATGGAGAAGAACATCCTATGGCTTATCCTAGTGGTCGCGTCCTACAGTCAACGTGTGCTCTGATACCATCTTGTAGCGACCACGGTTCTAATGAACCAAAGTCTCTGTGCTCAGTGTCATCCCTGGATCGGTATGCTAACACACATAGTAATCAAGGATTTATAACAAAGGTTCAATCACAGTTTATTACATCGAAGATCCTCTAAGAGGCAATATCCATTACACGAAAATGGCTGAAGGCCATCTAATAAAATAAACTGCGGAAGTCATGAAGAGTAGTTGAGTCCATCCAACTCCACAACAAACATTGAGTGCATGACAACAAACTATCGCACCTTAATCTTCGTCTGAAAACTCTGCAACATGATATGTTGCAGCCATGTAGGTCAGCACATTGAATATGCTGGCAAGAGCACACTGTAATGATAATGAACAAAGCCTACAACTACATGCATATTTGGCTGGTGGAGGCTGAAATGTTTATTTTTGCATAAAGCTAGTTTTTCCCTACAACAAAGGAATGCATTTATGTAACTACTTTGTTAAATTTAAGCATGAACAATTGAGAATGGTACCCCCATCTCAATCCCAAACCAAAGTCATTATTAACCCAACAATTTAATAAAGTGATGAGATCAGTCCATAATTCAAATACCAGGATACTCAGGATGTCCATAACCGGGGACACGGCTACTCATGAATAGTTTGTACACTCTGCAGAGGTTAGTGCACTTTTCCCCACACGACCCGGTCTCCTCCGTTTGATTTCTCGCACTACATGGTGTTTGAAAAACGTATGACCGAGACACAGTCTTTTAGAAGCATTAACTCTTAACCCTGGGTAGACCATACCACCTACATCCGCTACATCTGCTATTCTACCATGGAAAGAGGTCACACAACATACTCAACTATGCTAGAGCCCATAATGGCATTGTGGCTGCACACGGAAGTTTCTAGGCATGAATGATATATGATCCCTTTGAGCCTTGGTGGCATTCCATGGACAACACTGGTATATCCCCAGGTGCCCTGACAACCACTGGTCCATCCTCAGGGTGCCACAACCAATCCACCTAGATGTGTATTAAATTTCCACCTTAAGGAAACCCTTAGTTGTTATTACACTAACAACTTTCATGAAATCACTCATACCAATCCACGTCTACAAGCGTGGCTAAGCAATAAGTAACAAAGCGTAAATTCCCTTGGTTGATCTCAAGATATTGGGTTCCTACCTCATGAACTACAAAGTATCATATTAAGTATCCAGTCCTACTCATGCAAGTGTTTGAGGATATAACTATTGCAATGAAAACTGGGTATTGAAAAGTATGATCAAAGTATGAACTTGGCTTGCTGACGATCACTGAAACCTAAAGACTCGTAGTAGCACGCTTCACACTCCGAGAATTCTATCGCGATCAAACAATAGCATACATAAGCAATCATGCAACAAAATCGCAGATCAGATCTCGAAAGAATTCGAAAACTACGAATCACTCTGGCAACAGAAAACAATTTCTAACAGTACCAAAATTAAGTGAATTTGGCCTTATCAGAAAGTTTAGGTCAAGACCTTCTATTTGCAAAAAGAATCAACTCAAACGGAGTTACGAAACTCAAATTACGATCAAACAAAGTTCAAACACAAAACTGTTTGAATTCAAATTCTAAAACTTTCAAAAACAACTTTGAGCTGCACTACTGGAAAGATAAGATCAAAACGAAGAAATTGGCGTTGGTTTCATCTAATTTTGACTAACGAGTAAAAAGTTACGAGGGTTTGAAGGTTAGGGACCGATCTGTAAAAAAATCATCGCAGATAAGTCCTCGACAAAAATTAAAGAGGAAAGAAAAGATTAAATTGCGAACATTCGTTTTCTCTCACTAAACAACGGATGTTTGCTAAATAATAAAACCAGAAAAAAATGAACTAGGGTTTTCTAAAAAAAACCGATCTAGGGTTTTTCGAGAAAAAATTGAACTAATAAAAAAACGGCGGGCGGTTTATACCTCGCGGATCGGGTTCGGTCCCGCGGGTCGGGTCGGCGGACGACGGGTGCGGCGGCGGCTTCCGGCGATAGCGAGTGCGGCCGGCGGCGGTGGTGCGGCAGCGACGGTGGGAGGAGGAGGAGGCGGCGGGGCGGTGGCTTATAAAGGCCTCGGGGGGCTACCTTGGGGGAGGGGCGGCGGCGGGACTCTCCCTCTCAGGAGGAAGGCGGCGGCGCAGCGGGCCGCGGCCTGGTGGGCCGGCTGGGCCTTCGCCCCGGTTGGTCCGAGCGATTTTTTTTTTATAAAACCGCCCGAGCAGAAAAAAAAACCCTAAAAAATATAAATAAATTCTAAAAATGCCAAAAACTATTTTCACCATCTAAATAAAATATTTAGAACAAAATGAACATTTTCTTGGCCTAAAATGCCATTTTTGAAAAATGCATATTTTTTCTAATTCGAATAAAATAGCAATAAAATCCAAATAAAATTGTTTATTCAATTTTAACATTTTTCCTCCAATATTTCTTTTATTTTGGAAAATTCTTATTATCTCCTCTCATATATTTTGATATTGAAATATTTCAAAGAGAAAATAATTAAAACCAAATGATCCTCTTTTCAATATTTGAGAAAATTCAAATATCAAAATAATAAATTCCCCAACTCTCTCTGTGGGTCCTTGAGTTGCTTAGGATTTTTTTAGGATCAAAACCAAAATAGAAATAAAATATGATATGCATATGATGATCTATGTATAACATTCCAAATTGAAAATTTGGGATGTTACACTCATGTCTATGGTTAGGAAACCTTAACCATCTTTGATCAACAAGCTAGTCTCGTAGATGCCCACTAGGGAAACGGTATTTGTTTATGTATCCACTCATGTATTTAAGTTTCTGGTCAATACAATTATAGCATGAATAATAAACATTTATCATGATTAAGGAAATACAATAATAAACCTTTTATTATTGTCTCTATGGCATATTTCCATAAATGTTGTTGTTTGCCGTCGAGGTTAGCTGCATCCTATGTCTTATAGTATTTTACATCATTTGTGCAATTGCAGTTTAGCTTCTAATATTTACTTGCTTCTTGTAGGTACACATGTCAGCGGCACTGATCCACGCTTCAACCCGGAGAACACCTTGCCTCTGCTGCGACCGACTTGGGACGGGCTCTTGTCCATATGAAGTGCCCCAGCAACTACCCCTCGTGACTTACCAAGTATGAACTGACCAGTTAAATCTTATCAATACCAGTTGCAATGGCCATGTTTTGTACGGTTGATGTATTAAGCATGTTGTAGTAAACACATCCAACCCGTCTTATCTATTTTCCCTACCTTTTTATAGACAACATGGTCATTCTCTGTTCTAGCAGCACTCTACGGGTTCCCTTTGTAACCAATATGGACAACAAACATTAAGCATGCGGACCCTACGGGTTCAAGAATGATGTAGAGATGACCGAGATGCTTCTCCGGTCAGTAACCAATAGCGGGACCTGGATACCCATGTTGGTTCCTACATATTCCACAAAGATCTTTATCGGACGTACCTTTATGACAACATACGTAGTTCCCTTTGTCCGTCGGTATGTTACTTGCTCGAAATTCGATCATCGATATCTCCATACCTAGTTCAATCTCGTTACTGGCAAGTCTCTTTATTCAGTCCGTAATACATTATCCCATAACTAAATCCTTAGTCACTTTGCTTGCAAGCTTCTTGTGATGATGTATTACCGAGAGGGCCCAGAGATACCTCTCCATCATACAGAGTGACAAATCCCAGTCTCGACCCATGCCAACTCAAGAGACACCTTCAAAAATACATGTAGAGCACCTTTATGATCACCCGATTACATTGTGATGTTTGATGGCACACAAGGCATTCCTCTAGAGTACGGGAGTTGTATGATTTCATGGTCGAAGAAACAAGTATTTGACATTAAGAAAGCAGTAGAAATAAACTGAACGATCATATGCTATGCTAACGGTCGGGTCTTGTCCATCACATCATTCTCCTAATGATGTGATCCCGTTATCAAATGATAACTCATGTCTATGGTTAGGAAACCCTAACCATCTTTGATCAACAAGCTAGTCTAGTATAGGCCCACTAGGGACACAATATTTGTTTATGTATGCACACATGTATTTAAGTTTCTGGCTAGTACAATTATAGCATGAATAATAAACCTTTATCATGATTAAGGAAATACAATAATAACCATTTTATTATTGTCACTATGGCATATTTCCATCAATGTTGTTGTTTGCCGTTGAGGTTAGCTGCATCCTATATCTTATAGTATTTTACATCATTTGTGCAATTGCAGTTTAGCTTCTCACATTTATTTGCTTCTTGTAGGTACACATGTCAGCGGCACTGATCCACGCTTCGACCCGGAGAACACCTCGCCTTCGCTGCGACCGACTTGGGGCGGGCTCTTGTCCATATGAAGTGCCCCAGCAACTACCCCTCAGGACTTACCAAGTATGAACTGACCAGTTGAATCTAACCAATACCAGTTGCAGTGGCGATGTTTTGTACGGTTGATGTACTAAGCATGTTGTAGTAAACACGTCCAACCCGTCTTATCTATTTTCCCTACTTTTTTATAGACAGCAGGGCCATTCTTTGCTCTAGCAGCACCCTGCCTTGTGATTTTTAACTATATCAATTTCATTTCTATCAGTACCAGTTTCAATGGCTATACTAGGTTGTCTGTTGTAGTAAACAATTATATCCCTTTTTAATCCATCCCTTTGCTACTGTGCTACTCTTTTGCAATGAATATATCACTATAGATGTTGATGTTTTATTACCATTTGCTATTTTTGGTGGATGTTAACCCTGTTGTGGTTAACATTGCCTTTCCATGTACTTACACAAGGCTATGATGGGCGATGCTATTGTTTGTCATCGAGGTTAGCTGCATCCCATGTCTTATACACCATCTGTTCCTAAATATAAGTATTTTTAGAGATTCCAATATAGACTACATACGAAGCAAAATGAGTGAATATAGATTATAATATAAACTATGTATATATACATCCATATGTAGTTCATATTGAAATCTCTAAAAATACGTGTACTTAGGAATAGTGGTAGTTGTATTTTACATCATTTTTGCAATCACAATTTAGTTTCTAACATTTACTGATTGCTTGTAGGTACATATATGAGCGGTAATGATCCGCACTTTGATCCCTTTTGCGTATGGGGCAATGACATATTCATGAACAAGCGTCAAGTGAGAAAACTAAGAAAGATTGTTAGGCAAAAGAAACGAGCGATGGGAATTAAGCTCTTTATTTACACTTTGTCCAAGACAACAGTGAATTTTAGGATGGTAAGTAATGTGTTGCCTTTTCCCCCTGCCCACAACAAGTTACTCTATTATACATGAGTATTTGAAAGTTTTCTCTTTTCAGTGGTTTCCGAAGCAATTTACTGATTATTACCTTGCAAACTACATGACCGAAGTGGAGGCAACTAAGGTTAAAGTATATAATTCATACTACCATGATAACGGTCTAGAAGTCTTCCTGAAGGCGGTGAAGGATGTGCGGGCTATTGTCACAAGGGGTTGGACAAAAGTTGTTCGTGCCTATGGCATGCAGGAGGGCGCATTATGGGCATTCCGCTTCTTCAACACCAGCGGCGGCCAAAATGATTTACACTTGTCTCTTCACCTTTACCCCTTCTAAATATTGTGGTTCATCATAGTTAATTACTACCTAATCTTGTAATTACTGAACAAAGTGTACTGAGAATTTTATTTATGGATTGGTTGTTGAACCATTGTGCTGAGAATTTGAATTCCACGTTTCATATTTCAAGATTTCCAATTCGAAAAATAGATTACAAGGAAAAATAAATTAAACATGAGCGAATAAAATAACATACACACGGTTAGAAAGAAAATAGCGTGTGTGATGAAAAAATAGAGAACAGACGGTTCTTTGACATGAAACGTTTGCGATGCCCGACGGACACACACACGGTTTCGCCTCATATGTGTGTGCGATTCATGGTAATACGACAAACATTTCAAACCTGTATGTGTGTGTTATAGGAATACCTATCACACATAGTTATGAAAATGTTACGTTGGAGATAATAGAGGCATTGCACACATTTTACATTTTTGAACTGTGTGCAATAATGTACCTATCGCAAACATATCGGTAGATTAAATGTTTGTGATATCCACCTTTTTCACACGACTATAGCGGCGTAATCGGTTCGGATGTCCCTCGGATCAGAAACGTAACATCGATACGTAACGTGTGGGACTGACTCGACTTCTCATACATTTATTCTATAGCGATCATCAGTAGTCGCTTGTCTATCCCCGACGGTTTCTGGGTCATGTGGGAAGGACCCTCCCTATCGCCCACACTCACTAGGCGACGGTTTATAACTCCATCACATAAAGGGGTTAAAACCTATTGGTATAGCACGTAACGGTACCAGTGTATCTTGATAGGAATAGCTTTGCTAGTACATTTCAAATAGAGAAATGTATGGTTTTTGTCCCTCAAGTTCCCAAAAGGTATAGACTTCATCCTTCAACTTTTTTTGTATACTTTTGGTCCCTCAAGTCTCAAAACCGGTAAAGTTTCGTCCAAAATCTGGTTTTGTTATAAAACAGGACACATGGCGTGGTATTCTCCCTCCCCCCACTTGCCACATCGGACCTGTTGGCTTCGGGGCTCCGCAGACCCAAGCAAGGTTCAAACACTGGGGCGTGTGTGAAGAACTCGACGCCCCCCTACTCAAGAACTCGTTGCTAAATGGCCTAGCTCTACTCGCGTAAGCAAGGAAGAAGATGAACACGGCAATTTACCCAGGTTCGGGCCACCTTGCGGTGTAATACCCTACTCCTGCTTTGAGGGGGATTGGCCTCACGAGGGGCTGAGGATGAACTAGTACAAGGGATGAACAACCTCGCGAGGTCTGTGTGCGAGGGTGGAGTCTCTCTGATCTCCGTGGCCCTCCTTCTCTCTTATGGTGGTGGCAATCCTATACTTATACTGGCATCGGTCCTCTTCCCCCAAATGTAGGAGGGAAGGGATCCCACAATGGCTAAGTTTGAAAGGGGACAAGTAGTACATCTTATCCTGACGAAAGGTGGTCTTCGCCTGCAAAGCTTCTGGTCGTGACGCTGTGGTGGGCTCGGCGATGACATCCGATCTGTCGTGCGGGCATCCTTGCTCTTGTTGCACCAAAACAGAAACCTTTGCCATATTCCTCGAGAACCCATGCCTATCCTTGCCTCCTTAGCACCAAAGAGGAAACTGCCTCCTCTGCGCCCGCTGGCGCCTGCCTGGAACCGGTCGTCATGGCTTGCGTCATGTAACGCCCCAAGACCGACGCCCCAGATGCCTTCCTTGTTTTGCGAGTCAGCTGTATTATTTATTTGTTTGTTGCATCTCATCTCATAGCATCATGCGCATTGCATTTGCATGTTTTCATAAAATTTGCATCCGTTCGTAGTTGCCACTTCTCCCTTGACTCGGTTGACCTTCTCTTAGTTCAACCGGACCGCTCTCTTATCTCTCTCCTCTGAGCCCATCAAACCCCATTGTCTCTGTGACCTTTTGTCAGACCCCTCGCGCGCGTCCAAAACTGCCCCGAACCCGAACCGCTCAGTCATCACCGTTGCATTCAGATCATACCCTAAACATCATCGATTCGTTGTTTAGGCCACCCGAAGCCGTCCGATCAAAATCTAAGGGCAAAATCCTCTCTCATATCAGCCACCTACTGTATATAGTAGGCATCCCCTAACCAAATCAGACCAAACCCTAAAATTTAGGTAGATGTTCCATCCATCCCATCATGCTCCGCCATCCTCCTTGGGATCTCCTCCCATCCAACCACCAAGCGAAGCTGCCACCTTCCTCCTCGTTTTCTAGATTGGGCCAACCACAAGCTACCAATCCATCGATCCACTGCCTCCATCAATTCCCCATCCAACCACCTGCCCGAGCCCCCACCTCCTGCTTCGATCCCCGAGCGGATCGAACCAGTAGTCCCCGCCGGCGATGGAAAGCAACAATAACATCGTCGTCGCCTTCCTCCTCTCCTCCCGTGCACGCGTCCACTCAACCCCGTCGCCCTCCGTTTACATCATCGCGCCATCCGTGCTCCCTCCTTTATCTTCTCTCCCGTCCTCACTCCTCACCCTCAACTTCCTCTCGTCTCTCTCCACAGGGACCCGCCAAGGAAAACCCCGTCGCCCCGCCAAGTACCTCGCCGAAGCACCGTGGCGCCCGCTTGTTCCCCTACTTCGAACAACAGAACGGCGACATTTCTACCTCCTCTGCATTGAGCCGCTCCGCTCCACCGCTGTTGTCTCCCCTGTTTCGCCCGCTCAAACCCGCTGCTACCCGCTTCACTCGATCAAGCAGCGCCACCGCCGGAGTTCCTCGTCGCCGGGAACCGCCTCCCTGACCCTCGTACGGGTCGGATCCGCCGCGCCCGCAAGTCCTGCATCGCGCCTCTGCCGTCTTCTGCATCACCATGACCCGCTGTTGCTGCCTCTGTTGATAACGAGCATCAGGAGCCCGCTCGTCCCGAGCGTTGACCGCGCCTCTAGCGACCTCCAAGGCCCAGTGTGCCTCCTCACCCAGCCCGCACTGCCTCAGCACCTCTTCCATCGATTGGGCCGAGCCCATGGCTGAGCAGCCCCTCCAGCCCATCCCCTGTACACTATCAGGCCAGCCAGTTTCGGCCAGCGTATGTTTTTTTTCAGATCTACGAATTTGCTAATTAACCAGGGAACTGCATGTTTACATATTGCACCCCTCATGTTCATGCATTTAATAACTCCACAACCGTGCATCGGTTTAAAATGTTTTATATATGCAAAATGCTTAAATTTCATCTAGTTTCATAATATGTTGCTTTCATCCATGTTTAAAATGTTTAAATTGATGTTTGCTTTAATTTGCTAATATGTCATGTTAAAATGGTTTATTTCATAACTACATAACTGTAACTCCAATTTAAATGTTCTTTATATGTAATTGGGGTGGGGAAATGCCTAGTTTAACATGGTGCACTTTGTTTCACTGTTTAACAATATTAAAATATGATTTAGGACATAACAGTACCAAATCTAAAATATGGACATGAGGATTTTCCGGAATTGTTGTTTGTTGTTTCCGGCCTCATTTAAATTGCCTAGATAGGTAGTTTCTTTGTGCTTCACCCCTTGACTGTTAACTAACATTTAACTTGTTGTGTACATACCCGAGATCAAACTAAATTTGTGAATGTGGTGTTTTGTCAATATGCAACTCAATGCATATTGAGCTCCACTTAACTTGTAGATTTGCTTGTTGCACTTTGCCATGCCATGCATATTTAAACCGGACATGCATCATACGTGTTTGTGCATCATGCCATGTTTATGCTTGTGTGTTTACCATGTTTTTTGCTTCTTTCCAGTATGCTTCTCTCGTTAGCTTCGGTTTCGTTCCGGAGTTGTGAGGAGTTGTTCGAATACTTCATGGACTCATTCTTCTTCCTTGCGGGATACCAGGCAAGATGACCATTCCCCGATATCACCTCTATCTTTGCCTTGCTAGTTGTCTCGCTCTATAGCTATGCCTCGATGCCTATGCTTGTCTTGTCAGCCTCCTATGTTGCCACGAAACACTCTAACCGCCTTCCTAGCAAATCGTTAATTGGCTAAGTACGCTTTTGCTCAGCCCCTCTTATAGCGTTGTTAGTTGTAGGTGAAGTTTGAAGATTGCTCCATGTTTGGACTTGTTTATTGGGATAACACAATACATATCTTAATTAAATTAATGCACATATATGTTGGTAATGGGTGGAAGGCTTGTCCTTCTGCTTGGTGTTTTGTTCCACTCATGCCACCTTAGGACCCGATAAACCGGTGTTATGTTCCTTGATTTTGCGTTCCTAACACGGTTGGGGTTTATGGGCCCCCCTTGGTAATTCGCACTGCTTAAAGCTTTTCCAGCAAGACCCAACTTTGGTACTACATTTGCCTAACAACTAAAACTTGCATAGGGAGTTATTAACCCGAGTTCTTAATTAACAACCCGGGCCAGTGCTCCTCATGAGTGTTGGTCCAAACTGGGCGGACTGCAGGGCCGCTTCGGGGAAACCGGAGGTTGCTGGTTTTTACCTGTAGGTTGTCCCATCCAACTGTGGCCTGAGACGAGTGATGGGCCTCGAACCCCTCGTTGGTTACCCCAAGTGGAAGGTGTAAGATGCAGTAAGTAGAAGTGTTTTTGAAGGAAATATGCCCTAGAGGCAATAATAAAGATGTTATTTGTATTTCCTTATATCATGATAAATGTCTTTTATTCATGCTAGAATTGTATTAACCGGAAACTTAGTACATGTGTGAATACATAGACAAAAACAGTATGTCCCTAGTATGCCTCTACTAGACTAGCTCATTGATCAAAGATGGTTATGTTTCCTAGCCATAGACATGAGTTGTCATTTGATCAACGGGGTCACATCATTAGGAGAATGATGTGATGGACAAGACCCATCCGTTAGCATAGCACTATGATCGTTTAGTTTAACTGCTATTGCTTTCTTCATGACTTATACATGTTCCTATGACTATGAGATTATGCAACTCCCGAATACCGTAGGAACACCTTGTGTGCTATCAAACGTCACAACGTAACTGGGTGATCATAAAGATGCTCTACAGGTGTCTCCGAAAGTATTCGTGGTGTTGGCATAGATCAAGATTAGGATTTGTCACTCCGAGTGTCGGAGAGGTATCTCTGGGCCCTCTCGGTAACACACATCACAATAAGCCTTGCAAGCAAAAGACTAATGAGTTAGTCAAGAGATGATGTGTTACGGAACGAGTAAAGAGACTTGCCGGTAACGAGATTGAACTAGGAATAAAGATACCGACGATCGAATCTCGGGCAAGTAACATACCGTTTGACAAAAGGAACAACGTATGTTGTTATGCGGTTCTGACCGATAAAAGATCTTCGTAGAATATGTAGGAGCCAATATGAACATCCAGGTTCCGCTATTGGTTATTGACCGGAGATGAGTCTCGGTCATGTCTACATGGTTCTCGAACCCGTAGGGTCCGCACGCTTAACGTTTGATGACGATCGGTATTATGAGTTTATGAGTATTGATGTACCGAAGGTAGTTCGGAGTCCCGGATGAGATCACGGACATGACGAGGAGTCTCGGAATGTCCGAGACATAAAGATTGATATATTGGACGGCTATATTCGGACACCGGAAGTATACCGGAAAAGTTTGGGATTTATCGGGAATGCCGGAGGGGGTTACCGGAACCCCCTACGAGAGGGGATGGTCCATAGTGGGCCTAAAGGGAAAGAGAGAGGCAGCCCATAGGGCTGGCCGGCGCCCCCACCTAGGGTACCTAGTTGGACTAGGATTGGGGGGGCGCCACCTCTCCTATTCCTTTCCCCCTTCTTCCTTTCGGTGAATCCTACTAGGAATAGGATTGCAATCCTATTCCTAGTAGGACTCCTTCCCTAGCCGCACCAGGAAGGGCCGGCCGGCCTCCCTCCCTTGCTCCTTTATATACGGGGGCAGGGGGGCACCCAAAGACACACAAGTTGAATTGTTCCAGCCGTGTGCGGTGTCCCCCTCCACAGAAACACACCTCGGTCATACCGTCGTGGTGCTTAGGCGAAGCCCTGCGCCGGTGAATACATCATATCCGTCACCACGCCGTCGTGCTGACGAAACTCTCCCGTGAAGCTCAACTGGATCAAGAGCTCGTGGGACGTCATCAAGCTGAACGTGTGCTGAACGCGGAGGTGCCGTACGTTCGGTGCTTGATCGGTTGGATCGCGAAGAAGTTCGACAACATCAACCGCGTCACTTGACGCTTCCGCTCCTGGTCTACGAGGGTACGTAGACACACTCTTCCCTCTCGTTGCTATACATCTGGTAGATAGATCTTGCGTGATCGTAGGAAAAATTTAAAATACTACGTTCCCCAACAGTGGCATCATGAGCCAGGTCTATGCGTAGATGATATGCACGAGTAGAACACAATGAGTTGTCGGCGATACTAGTCATACTGCTTACCAGCATGTCATACTTTGCTTCGGCGGTATTGTGAGATGAAGCGGCCCGGACCGACATTACGCGTACGCTTACGCGAGACTGGTTTCACCGTTACGAGCACTCGTTGCTTAAAGGTGACTGGCGGGTGTCTGTCTCTCTCACTTTAGCTGAATCAAGTGTGGCTACGCCCGGTCCTTGTGAAGGTTAAAACAGCACATGCTTGACGAAACATCGTTGTGGTTTTGTATGCGTAGGTAAGAACGGTTCTTGCTAAAGCCCGTAGCAGCCACGTAAAACTTGCAACAACAAAGTAGAGGACGTCTAACTTGTTTTTGCAGGGCATGTTGTGATGTGATATGGTCAAGACATGATGAGTTATACGGTTTTTGTATGAGATGATCATGTTTTGTGAGGGTGATCATGACGGTGCTTTGGAGATGGAGATCAAAAGCACAAGATGATGATGGCCATATCATGTCACATATTTTGATTGCATGTCATGTTTATCTTATTATGCTTCTTATTTTGCTTAGAACAACGGTAGCATTATAAGATGATCCCTTACTAAATTTCAAGGTATAAGTGTTCTCCCTGAGTATGCACCGTTGTGAAAGTTCGTCGTGCCGAGACACCACGTGATGATCGGGTGTGATAAGCTCTACGTTCAAATACAACGGGTGTAAGCCAGTTTTGCACACGCAGAATACTCGGGTTAAACTTGACGAGCCTAGCATATACAGATATGGCCTCGGAACACTAGAGACCGAAAGGTCGAGCGTGAATCATATAGTAGATATGATCAACATAAGATGTTCACCATTGAAACTACTCCATCTCACGTGATGATCGGACATGGTTTAGTTGATTTGGATCACGTGATCATTTAGATGACCAGAGGGATGTCTATCTAAGTGGGAGTTCTTTAATTTAATATGATTAAATTGAACTTTAATTTATCAAGAAGTTAGTCCTGGTAGTATTAGCATATCTATGTTGTAGATCAATAGCTCGCGATATTGCTCCCCGTTTATTTTTCATATGTTCCTAGAGAAAACCAAGTTGAAAGATGTTAGTAGCAATGATGCGGAATTGTTCCGTGATCTGAGGATTATCCTCATTGCTGCACAGAAGAATTATGTCCTTGATGCACCGCTATGTGACAGACCTATTGCAAGAGCAGATGTAAACATTATGAACGTTTTGACAAAAGCTCGATATGATGACTACTTGATAGTTTAAGTGCACCATGCTTTACGGCTTAGAACCGGGACTTCAAAAAGGTTTTGAACGCCATGGAGCATATAAGATGTTCCAAGAGTTGAAATTAATATTTCATACTCATGCCCGTCTCGAGAGGTATAAGACCTCTGACAGTACTTTGCCTACAAGATGGAGGAGAATGGCTCAACCAGTAAGCATGTGCTCAGATTGTCTGGGTACTACAATTACCTTAATCAAATGGGAGTTAATCTTCCAGATAAGATAGTAATTGATAAAGTTCTCTAATCACTATCACCAAGTTAGTAGAACTTCGTGATGAACTATACTATGCAAGGGATGACGAAAGGAATTCCCAGCTCTTCGTGATACTGAAGTAGGCGAAGGTAGAAATCATGAAAAAGCATCAAGTGTTGATGGTTAACAAGACCACTTGTTTCAAGTAAAGGGCAAAGGGTTAGAAGGGAAACTTCAAGAAGAATAACAAGCAAGTTGTCACTCCCGTGAAGAAACCCAAAGCTAAACTTAAGCCTGAAACAAGTGCTTATACTGCAAAGGAAATGGTCACTAAAAGTGGAACTGCCCTAGATACTTGGCGGATAAGGAGGATGGCAAAGTGAACAAAGGTATATTTGATATACAGATTATTAATGTGTATTTTACTAGTGTTCATAGCAACCCCTCGGTATTTGATATTGGTTCAGTTGCTAAAGAGTAGTAACTCGAAGTGGGAGTTGCATAATGAACATAAACTAGTTAAAGGATGAAGTGACGATGTGTATTGGAAGCAGTTCCAAGATTGATATGATCATCATCGCACACTCCCTATACTTTCGGGATTAGTGTTGAACCTAAATAACTGTTATTTGGTGTTTGTGTTGAGCATGAATGTGATTTGATCATGTTTATTGCAATACGGTTATTCATGTAAGTTAGAGAATAATTGTTGTTCTGTTTACATGAATAAAACCTTCTATGGTCATACACCCAATGAAAATAGTTTGTTGGATCTCGATCGTGTGATACACATATTCATAATATTGAAGCCAAAAGATGCAAGGTTAATAATGATAGTGCAACTTATTTGTGGCACTGCCGTTTAAGTCATATTGGTGTAAAACGCATGAAGAAACTCCATAATGATGGAATTTTGGAATCACTTGATTATGAATCATTTGGTGCTTGCGAACCATGCCTCATGGGCAAGATGACTAAAAACTCCGTTCTCCGGAACTGTGGAGCGAGCAACATATTTGTTGGAAATCAAACATACTGATGTATGCGGACCATTGAGTGTTGAAGCTCGCGGCGGGTATCGTTATTTTCTAACCTTCACTAATGATTTGAGCAGATATGGGTATATCTACTTAATAAAGCACAAGTCTGAAACATTTGAAAAGTTCAAAGAATTTCAGAGTGAAGTAGAGAATCATCGTAACAAGAAAATAAAGTTTCTACGATCTGATCGTGGAGGAGAATATTTGAGTTACGAGTTTGGTCTTCATTTGAAACAAAGTGGAATAGTTTCACAGCTCACGCCACCCGGAACACCACAGCATAATGGTGTGTCCGAACGTCGTAACCGTACTTTATTGGATATGGTGCGATCTATGATGTTTCTTACCGATTTACCACTATCATTTTGGGTCATGCATTAAAGACAGCTGCATTCACGTTAAATAGGGCACCATCTAAATCCGTTGATACGACACCTTATGAACTTTGGTTTAGCAAGAAACCAAAGTTGTCGTTTCTTAAAGTTTGGGGCTGCGATGCTTATATGAAATCACTTCAACCTGATAAGCTCGAACCCAAGTCGGAAAAATGTGTCTTCATAGGATACCCAAAAGAAACTGTTGGGTACACCTTCTATCACAGATCCAAAGGCAAAATATTCGTTGATAAGAACGGATCCTTTCTAGAAAAAGAGTTTCTCTCGAAAGAAGTGAGTGGGAGGAAAGTAGAACTTGATGAGGTAATTGTACCTTCTCCCGGATTGTAAAGTAGTACATCACAGGAAATTGTTCCAGTGATTCCTACACCAATTAGTGAGGAAGTTAATGATAATGATCATGAAACTTCGGATCAAGTTTCTGCTGAACGTCGTAGATCAACCAGAGTACGTTCCGCACCAGAGTGGTACGGCAACCCAGTTCTGGAAATCATGTTACTAGACCATGATGAACCTACGAACTATGAGGAAGCGATGATGAGCCCAGATTCCGCAAAATGGCTTGAAGCCATGAAATCTGAGATGGGATCCATGTATGAGAACAAAGTGTGGACTTTGGTTGACTTGCCCGATGATCGGCAAGCCATCGAAAATAAATGGATCTTCAAGAGGAAGACCGACGCAGACGGTAATATTACTGTTTACAAAGCTCGACTTGTTGCGAAAGGTTTTCGACAAGTTCAAGGAGTTGACTACGATGAGACTTTCTCACCTGTAGCGATGCTTAAGTCTGTCCGAATCATGTTAGCAATTGCCGCATTTTATGTGAAATCTGGCAAATGGATGTCAAAACTGCATTCCTAAATGGATATCTCAAAGAAGAGTTGTATATGATGCAACCAGAAGGTTTTGTCGATCCAAAAGGTGCTAACAAAGTATGCAAGCTCCAGCGATCCATCTATGGACTGGTGCAAGCATCTCGGAGTTGGAATATACGCTTTGATGAGGTGATCAAAGCATATGGTTTTATACAGACTTTTGGAGAAGCCTGTATTTACAAGAAAGTGAGTGGGAGCTCTGTAGCATTTCTAATATTATATGTAGATGACATATTGTTGATTGGAAATGATATAGAATTTCTGGATAGCACAAAAGGATACTTGAATAAAAGTTTTTCGATGAAAGACCTCGGTGAAGCTGCTTACATATTGAGCATCAAGAATCTATATAGATAGATCAAGACGCTTGATAAGACTTTCGATAAGTACATACCTTGATAAGATTTTGAAGTAGTTCAAAATGGATCAGTCAAAGAAGAAGTTCTTGCCTGATTTGTAAGGTATGAAGTTGAGTAAGACTCAAAGCCAGACCACGGCAGAAAAATATAGAGAGAATGAAAGTCATTCCCTATGCCTCAGCCATAGGTTCTATAAAGTATGCCATGCTGTGTACAAAACACGTTGTGTACCTTGCCAAGAGTTTGACAGGGAGGTACAATAGTGATCCAGGAGTAGATCACTGTACAGCGGTCAAAATTATCCTTAGTAATTGGATGACTAAGGAAATATTTCTCGATTATGGAGGTGATAAAGAGTTCGTCGTAAAGGGTTACGCCGATGCAAGCTTTGACACTAAATCCAGATGACTCTAAGTATCAATCTGGATGCGTATTGAAAGTGGGAGCAATTAGCTAGAGTAGCTCCATGCAGAGCATTGTAGACATAGAAATTTGCAAAATACATAGGGATCTGTATATGACAGACCCGTTGACTAAACTTCTCTCACAAGCAAAACATGATCACACCTTATTACTCTTGGGTATTAATCACATAGCGATGTGAACTAGATTATTGACTCTAGTAAACCCTTTGGGTGTTGGTCACATAACGATGTGAACTATCGGTATTAAATCACATGGCGATGTGAGCTAGATTATTGACTCTAGTGCAAGTGGGAGACTGAAGGAAATATGCCCTAGAGGCAATAATAAAGTTATTATTTATTTCCTTATATCATGATAAATGTTTATTATTCATGCTAGAATTGTATTAACCGGAAACTTAATACATGTGTGAATACATAGACAAAATAGTATGTCCCTAGTATGCCTCTACTAGACTAGCTCATTGATCAAAGATGGTTATGTTTCCTAGCCATAGACATGAGTTGTCATTTGATCAATGGGATCACAACATTAGGAGAATGATGTGATGGACAAGACCCATCCGTTAGCATAGCACTATGATCGTTTAGTTTTACTGCTATTGCTTTCTTCATGACTTATACATGTTCCTATGACTATGAGATTATGCAACTCCCGAATACCGTAGGAACACCTTGTGTGCTATCAAACGTCACAACGTAACTGGGTGATCATAAAGATGCTCTACAGGTGTCTCCGAAAGTATTCGTGGTGTTGGCATAGATCAAGATTAGGATTTGTCACTCCGAGTGTCGGAGAGGTATCTCTGGGCCCTCTCGGTAACACACATCACAATAAGCCTTGCAAGCAAAAGACTAATGAGTTAGTCACGAGATGATGTGTTACGGAACGAGTAAAGAGACTTGCCGGTAACGAGATTGAACTAGGTATAAAGATACCGACGATCGAATCTCGGGCAAGTAACATACCGTTTGACAAAAGGAACAACGTATGTTGTTATGCGGTTCTGACCGATAAAAGATCTTCGTAGAATATGTAGGAGCCAATATGAACATACAGGTTCCGCTATTGGTTATTGACCGGAGATGAGTCTCGGTCATGTCTACATGGTTCTCGAACCCGTAGGGTCCGCACGCTTAACGTTTGATGACGATCGGTATTATGAGTTTATGAGTATTGATGTACCGAAGGTAGTTCGGAGTCCCGGATGAGATCACGGACATGACGAGGAGTCTCGGAATGTCCGAGAAATAAAGATTGATATATTGGACGGCTATATTCGGACACCGGAAGTATACCGGAAAAGTTTCGGATTTATCGGGAATGCCGGAGGGGGTTACCGGAACCCCCTACGAGAGGGGATGGTCCATAGTGGGCCTAAAGGGAAAGAGAGAGGCAGCCCATATGGCTGGCCGGCGCCCCCACCTAGGGTTCCTAGTTGGACTAGGATTGGGGGGGGCGCCACCTCTCCTATTCCTTTCCCCCTTCTTCCTTTCGGTGAATCCTACTAGGAATAGGATTGCAATCCTATTCCTAGTAGGACTCCTTCCCTAGCCGCACCAGGAAGGGCCGGCCGGCCTCCCTCCCTTGCTCCTTTATATACGGGGGCAGGGGGGCACCCAAAGACACACAAGTTGAATTGTTCCAGCCGTGTGCGGTGTCCCCCTCCACAGAAACACACCTCGGTCATACCGTCGCGGTGCTTAGGCGAAGCCCTGCGCCGGTGAATACATCATATCCGTCACCACGCCGTCGTGCTGACGAAACTCTCCCGTGAAGCTCAACTGGATCAAGAGCTCGTGGGACGTCATCAAGCTGAACGTGTGCTGAACGCGGAGGTGCCGTACGTTCGGTGCTTGATCGGTTGGATCGCGAAGAAGTTCGACAACATCAACCGCGTCACTTGACGCTTCCGCTCCCGGTCTACGAGGGTATGTAGACACACTCTTCCCTCTCGTTGCTATACATCTGGTAGATAGATCTTGCGTGATCGTAGGAAAATTTTAAAATACTACGTTCCCCAACAGTTTTCCCTTAGCAAAGATGCCAAGGATCGAATCCCCAGAGACTCCTAGGTTCAACAGGTAGGTGTCAACTGCTAACGGCGCAATTAGCAATCAACGTGGACCTGCACACAGATACAAATAACTTTGCTCCCAACGAGTACAAAGAGGTTGTCAATCTCTCCGGCCTTGTAGTTCACAAAGGGTAAAAAGCAATATGATAGTGGTGATAGATAGTTTTTGCAATAGTAAATAAAATAGCGAAAAGTAAATAGTGGATGCGGTCAATGATGGTAATATGGACCGGAGTCTCATGATGTTCACTAGTGATGTCTCTCTCCCAAAAGACGATAAAACAGCTATGTGAGGTAACAAATTACAGCTGGGCAATTGACAGGACCACGAACGCAAACCAATGCTGACTACATTGCAAGAAAGGTTGAGGTTCAAAGCATGGGTGGTACGCCAAAGTAATTAGACCGAAATCCATCAATATCTACTACTAATCATCCACCTTGAGATATATATCCAGAACATCTCGCTGGTATTAAGTTGCGAGTCCCACCCATAGTGTAAACTCAATGCAACAGACAACTGCATTAAAAGAACTTTGCGTAAAGTAAACAATCCTTGCACCCGCGGGCACAAGCACCATTGTTTTCCCCCTTGTGGCAACAGCACATCCCCTAGACTCATGTTTCTGTCACTCAAGCTAGTCATCGAGGGGCATGAACCCACAATCGAGCATAACGTTCCATCTTGGAGTCACTACCTACTACTCGGCCAAAGCAATAAGTAACAACGGAGAACATGCAAGAATTACTTATGAACTAAAATATAAAAGAGGTGAATCAAATATATTACTCAAGATCAATCTGAACATAATCTCATAATCCATCGGATCCTAGCAAACTCAACATAGCAACAGCATAAGGATTACATAGGTGCCTCGATCATGCAGGGCAGCTCACGAGGACTAATTAGTGAAGCACAAGAACGGGTGGAGAACATCACATAGCTACTGGTCATGGACTCATGGTCCAAGGGAGACTACTCACGAGTCATCCGGGAGGCGTCCATGGTGGTGGAGAAGCTCCCGGTGGTGATCCTCCCCTCCGGCAGGGTGCCGGGAAGAGTTCTCCTGGTGCTCCCGATCTTGGAAGCGGCGGCGGCGGCGGAACAGAAATGGGATCGCGAAAAGAAGTCCTGTTTTGAGGGTTACGGGGAACTCTTTAAATATATGCCAAAGTGGGGCACCGGGGGAGCCTCGGGGGGCCCAGGCGCCCCC
>LR738715.1:727442889-727477990 GCA_902687465.1 Secale cereale
CTTCCCTTCGGACGCAGTGTTGTTTCCGGATCGCTGATTTTTTATATATTTTTTCTGGATTTTTCTGGGCAGTTCTCGAAACGTGAAAACCTGAAATACAAAAACAGCTGAAAACAGAAACTGGCACTGGGGTGCACTGGATTAGTAAGTTAGTCCAAATATGATCAAAAGTGTATGGAAGTGTATGAATATCATAGCAATATCACCCAAAAGTGTCATGGAGCAAGCAGAAATTATAGATACGTTTTGGACGTATCAACATCCCCAAGCTTAATTCCTGCTCGTCCTCGAGTAGGTAAATGATAACAAGAATAATTTTTGTGGTGACATGCTATTAACCATATAGGACTTTCTCATAGTCATATGACAAAAGCTTACTGAGACAATGATTCTAAAGTAATTAAGTTGCCTCAAGAGAAAATCACAAATGACTGAAAGTTTTACAACATGAAACTGAAACATCAAAAAGATTTGCAATGAATATGATGTGCAAATATGATCAAGTGATATCTAGCTTGCCCCCTTTAGTGATGCAAAACATAAATGCAAGGGCACCTTCAAGGTTTAAGTGATCACTAGATACAATCATTTCAGAATAAACGATATCACAATCATGCAAAAGACAATGCTACTTTGGGACAATGCACATTACACTCAGAATGACAATCATGCTCTCAGTAGTTGGTGCTTCAATCATAAAGGTAAAAGAAAGGTTAAGTGCTAAAGCTTTTATTTTGGAAACATGGAAGCAATTGTGTCAACGGTAGTAGTACTTCATATGTGTCATGCATAAAACATCTTATAAGTTGCAAGCCTCATGCATCGAATACCAATAGTGCTCGCTCCTTGTCCTAATTAGCTCGGATCCCCATGGGTTATCATTGCATTGCATATGTTTTAACCAAGTGTCACAAAGGGGTACCTCTATGCCACGTGTACAAAGGTCCAAGGAGATAGATCGCATTTGATTTCTCGTTTTTGATAGATCTCAACTTGAGGACATCCATACCGGGACAACATAGAAAATAGATGATGGACTCCTCTTTAATGCATAAGCATATTCTCATGAGAGATTGAGGA
The DNA here is from genome assembly GCA_902687465.1 of Secale cereale. NCBI lineage: Eukaryota > Viridiplantae > Streptophyta > Magnoliopsida > Poales > Poaceae > Secale > Secale cereale. The sequence continues at coordinate 727,443,970 of LR738715.1, forward strand.
TTAAGGTCCAAGCTAAAACTTCCACCATGATGCATGGCTTTGGTTGGTGGCCCAATGTTCTTCTCTAACAATATGCATATTAATTCAACCCACGGTAAATAACCCTTACTTCAGACAAGACGAACATGCATAGCAACTCACATGATATTCAACAAGAGTGTGACAGTTGATGGCGTCCCCAGAAACATGGTTACCGCTCAGGAAGCAACTCATAAGAAATAAGATACATAGGCAACATATTCTTTACCACAATAGTTTTAAGGCTACTTTCCCATGAGCTATGTATTGCATGGTTAATTTGCTTAGTGCAGGTGGAGGTTAGCAAAAGACTGGGAGCGACCAACTAAGAGAGCAATGACGGTCATAATCATGCAGAGCGACAAAGCAATATTGAATCAGGCATGGTAGTTATATCGCTACTCAGAAACAAAAGATCACCAAGGCTTGACAGACTTTCTTTACAGTCTTGAATATGTGTGAGCATACGCCAAGTCAATCAAAATAAATTCTCGAAGGAAGATATTACTAAACCATACCACATCATAGGCAAACAAACCAAGTTGGTACTCCAATAACACATTGGGAACCCCCCAGCTATTTGAGATTAACCAAAAGAAAACCTGACTACTAAGCACCATCATGAAAGTAGCATCTTTATCATAGACACATTAACCCATGCAACGGAAGCAAACTCTCTTAATAAGGTGAGCATGGTAATTAAAGAGAGTTCAAGCAACCAACTAAATAAAAGCTCTTGAAAAGATAAGCATGAATACTAAGAGCAGAGCATGATAGTAGCTATTTAAAGGACAAAGAACACACACAGCATAGATAGACATGAAAATTTTATGTAATGTTCTAGGTAGAAGTGGAGCGTGTTTCTCTCCCACATAAAGGAATGCTGGGTTCCGACTCGTTATGAAAAACTAAAAAGAAAACTAAAAGCAAGACGCTCCAAGCATAGCACATAACACATGAAGTGATAAAAATATAGCGGAACGAAAGACGAACTGATAATGTTGATGGACAAGGGGATGCACGGGGGCATCCCCAAGCTTAGACGCTTGAGTCTCCTTGAATATTTCTTGGGGGTGCACGGGGGCATCCCCAAGCTTGAGCGCTTGACACTCCTGAATCTTTTTATCATCTTCCCTCGCACACTTGAAAACTCCCTTCATACATAACTCATCATAATCTGATTAGCGAGGTTAGTACCCTTAATAAAATAATTATACCTTGATGGAAATAAGGATATTCTTAAAGTTCTACTGTTTCTCAAGATTGCCAAAAGGTTTTTGCAAAGAAAAAGTAAGTTCTTAATTTGCAAAGTGAAGGTAAGGCAAAACAGGACAGAATCTGTGAAAAACATAACAGCAGGCAGTAATTGACCTGTTCGGGATACTTCTGCAACTCAAATCAAAAAACTCAGAACTGACGCATGAAAGACAATTATATAGAGAACGCTGTAGAAAAAATTCAGACCAAAAAGATGAACTGGTGATTTTATACGAATTTTTCTATCCAAGGACAGAATCTGTTTCCTGGACAGCACCTCACAACTTTTGAACTTTCTAGCAATCAGAGGCTATACTTGGCACAAATATGAAAAGTAAAGATACAATGATGATGCTACAGCAGTAAACAACATCAAGACACAACAAAAGCAAAAATTTTATTCATGTGGGCTGCCTCCCAAAAGCGCTTTCTTTTATGCCTTTAAGCTAGGCATAATGCATAGATCAAGTTGTATCAATTGAACCATCATCAAGATCATCAAAAAGCTCATCAATAATACAACTAGTCTTAAGAGACTCTCAAAAAAAGGCCTCATAGAGATACTTCTAGGTAGAAGACCAAAAGGATAAAAGTCAAGGGAAGATTCATTTATAAATTCATCAACGATAGGTGTTTCTTCCTAAGTCTTTACAGTTTCAACCCCTTTGGCAATAGGTGGATTGCTTTTAGAACGGGGAGCCTTTGGAACGTGAACGAACTTAGGCTCCCTCTTTGCCGGACTTTCTACCTTTTCGGTTTTGATCGAGGAGAAAGTAGTTCCTAAGGTATCAAATATTTTCTCAATCTTGTCCATCCTAGAAGAGTCAGAATCATGGAATTTGACGGTCTCCACAATTTTGAAAATTTTATGCATGGAGCTATCAAGTCTATTCAAATTCCCTTGGATCTTTCGATCCAACTCATTCATCTTATTAGTGCTTGGCATCTCTAGCTCTATTTTTTCAAGTTTTTTCATAATGTGAGCTAGGGTGATGTCCTCTCGAATGCTAACAACTGGGGGACTCCCAACAAGATTTTCAATAATACTAAGAGACTCCCAAACTGGGGCCTCTAGGAAATTTCCATTGATAGCAGTATCTAGAATAAACCTATTCCAAGAAGTAATTCCAACATAAAAATTTCTAAGCAAGATAGTAGTAGGTTGCTTCTTGGTGGCTCTTTTTTGTGAATCATTAATTCTATACCAAGCATCTTTCAAACTTTCCCCACCTCTTTGTTTAAAGGTGAGAATTTCTGCCTCGTCAAAGACAAAAGGACCCGACATAATGATAACTAAAGAACAAGATAACTATTTTTGTGATTTTTGATAAAAGGAACTAAAGCAAAAATGATAGGTAAACTAACAAGACTAAAAAGCAAAGGTAAAAGATAGCATGCAACTCCCCTATCCTGAAGAGTGGAGTCCCCGGCAACGGCGCCAGAAAATACTCCTTGATGGGCCTCGAACCCCTCGTTGGTTACCCCAAGTGGAAGGTGTAAGATGCAGTAAGTAGAAGTGTTTTCCCTTAGCAAAGATGCCAAGGATCGAATCCCCAGATACTCCTAGGTTCAACAGGTAGGTGTCAACTGCTAACGGCGCAATTAGCAATCAACGTGGACCTGCACACAGATACAAATAACTTTGCTCCCAACGAGTACAGAGAGGTTGTCAATCTCTCCGGCCTTGTAGTTCACAAAGGGTTAAAAGCAATATGATAGTGGTGATAGATAGTTTTTGCAATAGTAAATAAAATAGCGAAAAGTAAATAGTGGATGCGGTCAATGATGGTAATATGGACCGGAGTCTCATGATGTTCACTAGTGATGTCTCTCTCCCAAAAGACGATAAAACGGCTATGTGAGGTAACAAATTACAGCTGGGCAATTGACAGGACCACGAACGCAAACCAATGCTGACTACATTGCAAGAAAGGTTGAGGTTCAAAGCATGGGCGGTACGCCAAAGTAAGTAGACCGAAATCCATCAATATCTACTACTAATCATCCACCTTGAGATATCTATCCAGAACATCTCACTGGTATTAAGTTGCGAGTCCCACCCATAGTGTAAACTCAATGCAACAGACAACTGCATTAAAAGAACTTTGCGTAAAGTAAACAATCCTTGCACCCGCGGGCACAAGCACCGTTGTTTTCCGCCTTGTGGCAACAGCACATCCCCTAGACTCATGTTTCTGTCACTCAAGCTAGTCATCGAGGGGCATGAACCCACAATCGAGCATAACGTTCCCTCTTGGAGTCACTACCTACTACTCGGCCAAAGCAATAAGTAACAACGGAGAACATGCAAGAATTACTTATGAACTAAAATATAAAAGAGGTGACTCAAATATATTACTCAAGATCAATCTGAACATAATCTCATAATCCATCGGATCCCATCAAACTCAGCATAGCAACAGCATAAGGATTACATAGGTGCCTCGATCATGCAGGGCAGCTCACGAGGACTAATTAGTGAAGCACAAGAACGGGAGGAGAACATCACATAGCTACTGGTCATGGACTCATGGTCCAAGGGAGACTACTCACGAGTCATCCGGGAGGCGTCCATGGTGGTGGAGAAGCTCCCGGTGATGATCCTCCCCTCCGGCAGGGTGCCGGGAAGAGTTCTCCTGGTGCTCCCGATCTTGGAAGCGGCGGCGGCGGCGGAACAGAGATGGGATCGCGAAAAGAAGTCCTGTTCTGAGGGTTACGGGGAACCCTTTAAATATATGCCAAAGTAGGGCACCGGGGGAGCCTTGGGGGGCCCAGGCGCCCCCCCGGCGCGGCCCAGGGGGGGCGCGCCCACAGGGCGCCTGGAGCCCCTGTGGCCCCCCCAGGCTGCCCTTCGGACGCAGTGTTGTTTCCGGATCGCTGATTTTTTATATATTTTTTCTGGATTTTTCTGGGCAGTTCTCGAAACGTGAAAACCTGAAATACAAAAACAGCCGAAAACAAAAACTGGCACTGGGGTGCACTGGATTAGTAAGTTAGTCCAAATATGATCAAAAGTGTATGGAAGTGTATGAATATCATAGCAATATCACCCAAAAGTGGCATGGAGCAAGCAAAAATTATAGATACGTTTTGGACGTATCAACGAGATACGCGCGGCTACTATCAGGGTGTCGGCACACCGGGTGGTCTTGCTGGATTAGTTTTACCTTTGTCGAAATATTTTGAGCACGGGATTCCGAGAATACTCGGGTCTTCCCAACATGGAGTTGCGACTTCGTGGATCGTGAGCTTGTGATGGGCTAAGTTGGGACACCCCTGCAGGGTTATGAACTTTCGAAAGCCGTGCCCGCGGTTATGTGGTAGATGGGAATTTGTTAATATCCGGTTGTAGATAACTTGACACCATATCCTTAAGAATACACTACCTGTGTGAGTAACCGTGACGGTCTCTTTTCGAAGGGGTTTCGGAAAGTGAACACGGTGGGGTTATGCTTGAAAGTGAGTAGCTAGGATCACTTATTGATCATTTTTGGCGACCGTTGGCACTTTTCTCATCTCGCTCTGACTTCGTAAGTTAGTTTCTTAGTGCTTGCTGCAGCCACTTTATTACCTCTCCACACATAAAGGCTTTGTTAGTTTTGATACCCGGGAATGGGATTGCTGAGTCCTTGTGACTCACAGATTACAACACACACCAGATGCAAGTACAACTGAGTATGACGCATGAGATGGACAAGAACTTCACTAGGATTTCAATGAAGAACGTGGTCGTATGTATGTGACGTATCCCAACGATCAGTAGTGGTTCCTACTAGGGGCTATCAGGACTTGTGGTTGTGGTATCTTTTCTCGTTTGATTTCGTCCGTAGTCAGACCCTGTGTTATTTGGATGAATGTATGTTATTGTATGAATAATGTGACATGGCGAGTGTAAGCCAACTATTTTACTCTTTAATCCTTGTTCATTACATGAGTTGTGCAAAGATACCACACTTGCGATCATTCCAGAATGCGCTTATGTCTCTAACTCATGCCTCGACACGTAGGAGATATAGTCGCATCCTGGGCATTACAAGTTGGTATTCACAGCCTTCTCCGACCTAGGAGCCCCCTGATTGATCGAACCGCTGCCGATATTGAGTCTAGGCACACACACAAAATGTTTTGAGTCCTATATATATATGGTGAGGATTTCTGACATTGTTTTAACATCACTATCCTCAATTTTCACCCAAAAAAATTTTTGGATCACGCGGGTATTGTTTGGATTGTTACGTTATCTTTGTGACGAGAATTCTTTCTTAGTGCCTCCCATCTGTTTAGGCTGAGTCCCGGGGAGTTGAGCTCTGAGGTATTGTCGTCCCAGTGTGTATCGTTTCAGTTCTAGAATACCAGAGGCGGCCGACATCGAAAACTCTTCTATGCGTGTCTGGTGGTGAGATAACCCCGACGTCACCCAGTACTGGTGGGATAGTTCGGGAGTATTGCCACAGCTAGTATAGCGGATGCGTTTCGAAGGTCCGAGGTAAATGGTTTCCGAAGGTGCCTGGTTATGTGTTGATGGATGGATACAGCTGGATGTAGGTATTGCTAGTTGGGTGAGATATTGTTCTTCCCCTGTATCCCCAACACCATATTGCATAACCGGAAAGCTTCAGGAATTAATAGGTGGGAATTCAAGTAGCTCATAGGTAATCTTCCAACGGGTGCATGATATGAGGTTGGGGTTCAACATCTAGTGGAGAGGTTATCATGGGCATCGTTATACTAGGGGGTTGTATCTTAAATGATCCTTGCCTATGCTGATCCGGGGATTGCAAGGCCCTTTGTAACACGTGCCATGGGGCATCAACATGAACATGTGGGACGAAATCTATATTATGTATTTGTTCCATATGTTACCTTGTTGTTTTATTCTATCATTTCGTTCTCCCAAGTAGCTTCTCGCCATGTTGATGTGTCATTTAAGCTTGTGGAATTCATTCGTTCAATTCTCTGCTCGAATGATATTGTGAAGATTATGTTGCAACATATCTATCCTTTGTTTTGTTTTGATTGTGGTATTTGAGTTGCTTCGATGTCAAGTGTTGATTCCATACCTTTCCTAAGAGGTGTTCTCATATTTCTATGGGAGTGCTTATCCTTCTTGATCATCAAGATTGTCATGTTAAATTCTTTTTCAACCGGCGTGCTTCTCTTCGAATTAACCTGATTCTTTCAATATGTGCGAGACCAAGTATTGGTTTTTCTCAACGGTGTCAGTTTCATTCATCCCAGGTTGCCTTTGTTTTTCCCCACCCTCCCACCCTTTTCTTCAAGGACTCGGAATTCTTAGCCAAGTATCCATTTTATTCATGTGAAGTTCTTCATTCTTTATTTCAATGTTCTTACCCAGTGTTTTCTCGTGAAGATGCTCAGGAAGCTTCAAGTTCATCATTCTTTTGTTCTCAAATTCTGCCGGTGGATGTAATTCAAGCATCGGTGTTTATCATATATGTGCCTCTTGTTTCACATGTTTTCCGATGTTGGAATTTCTTATCCGAAGTCTCTCATGTTTATTCAACTCTCTCTAATTCTTCTCCGCGGTGCTAAAGATATCTCAGAAGATTCGCATTTCCATTCTTAATCCGTTCAAGCTATTTCAAGGTTGTTATCTCATCCAAGACATTTAATTCAACCGGTGTAATCTCTCTTCAAGTAATCATCAACGGCGTTTCTTTTGAGTGGGTCCTAACCCACGGGTCTTTTTCCAGGATCTTACCTGACTCTTCTGACATATCCGGAGTTATTGCCAAATTCTTTTCAAGATTTGACGTAGGAGTGAATTTTCATCAGTCATATGCCTTCTCCAAGATCATTTTCAAATTCTTGTCATCTTTGGTTCATCATTCCTATTCTCCATTGTTCTGGAGTGTCTCAACAATTTTGGGTGGTGCCTCATCGTCATTCTCAGTTTGAAGACCGAAGAAGAGTTTCTCTTAAATCTTGTCCCGTTCTCTTGAATATTCGTGGTTCTAGCTTCATGCATCCTCATAATTGTTTCGATCACAAATCTTTTCATACCATCCGAAGCATTTCATGAGTTCTTTCCATTTCTTTCCTCCCAAGGCCATCATGTCATAATTCTTCATTCTCGGCGTGTAACTATCGTTCTCCACATCTTACCGGTGCATCATTCAAGTATTCTCTAATCAGCCCGTGGTCTCTTCATTCTCTTGTATCTAAATTTCCCCAAGTATCTTTATTCATTTTCTAATTCTTCCCGGTGAATTGTGCCTTTGTTACTTTCATTTCCAATTCTTACGGTGGTTCGTTCAAGATTTATCTTCCTTCGTTATCGTATCAACTCATTCGTTCTTTTCAAATCCTACCGATGATTCGTTGAAGACCTTCTTCAAGTTTGCGCTATATCTATCTTAATCCTTTCAACGAGAATAAGTAGTATGCCAAATATGTTGCTTGTCATCAATCTAAATTGGTGAAGGATATGCATAACCTAATTCTTATTAATGTTTCATCCAAGTGATCTAATTTCTTCTTTCCAGAGTTGTTCATCATGTCACATTCTCGGTTCGAGATGGTTCATCTTTTATTTTCCGGAGTTCCAAGTTTTCCGCATTATCTCATTGCGAAGCCCCATCTAAATCATCGCAAGGCATCACCTTGTGTCCTCAACTTCTCTTTCTTTTATCATCCTTTCATTACCGGAGTTCTTCATGGAGGCTCTACATGGTGGTTCATCAAGGATTCTTTTCATTCCTCAATTGTTCTTCACGATTTCTCTCGGAGTTATGATTCGCCAAGCTATACTCTAAAATAAACATGGTGTTCAACACATGTGTTTTTTTAGGAGTTCAAGCATTCTTCATCTTGCATTCCAAAGTGCAATTCTTTCTACCTTATCTTTTGAGATGGTGTTATATCATTCTTGACAATTTTCATTCATGTTTCGCGATTCACATGTTGTCAAGAATGAGGTATTTTAAATTCATTAATCTCTTCGTTGGAGTTATCTTGTGTCATATTTCACCTAAAGCCTTCCCTAAGGAATGTTGCTATTGTGGTTCTTATCAATGATCCAAGTTTTCTCCTATCCTCTCGGCGAAAGAAGTTTTTCATCTCTTCGTTCATCTCAAGCAAGCAATTTTTTCCGTAGTGGCAGAATTTCGCCTTAATTTTTTAGAAGTTTTTCCATAAGCCCACTGCAAGCTTATTTGTTTCGTTGTTTGTTTTCCAACAACTCTGTGATAACCTTTCTTGGAAGGGCGTTTCCAAGATCATTTGTGGTAGAAGTTGGCATTTTCATCTCCATTCTTTTATTCCAATGATCTAACTTCTATTCCTTTATTCCGGAGGCATTGTGATGTTGCTTTCTTCGACCAATCATCTCGTTTCTCAAGATCATGTTCGTTTCCTTGTTTTTCCATTCAACAGGAGTGTTGTGTCCCCATTCAAGTTCTTTTCATCTTATCAAGTTTGCCCTCTCTTTTCTACCGGAGTGCTGTCCAAATTCTGTCAATCTTGTTCCTTGGCTCTCTCATTATACCGAGGTGGTCATATTCTTTTCGTTCGTGAAGATCTTATTTCCATGTCTTTCAACCTACAAGGCTCTTGTGATGTTGCTTGTTCCTCTTTGCTAACAGAGTGTTTGCAATCTCGTTCATCTCCATTGTATTCTTTCTTTCAATTTGTTCAAACTCTCAAGGTTCATGGTTTCACTCGTTTGTCAAGAAGCAACTTTGTATTACATATTCCTCTTTCGTTTCTCTCTAGTGCCATCCCTAGATCTCGGGACGAGATCCTCTTGTAGTGGTGGAGTGTTGTAACGCCCCAAGATCGACGCTCCAGATGCCTTCCTTGTTTTGTGAGTCAGCTGTGTTATTAATTTGTTTGTTGCATTTCATCTCATAGCATCATGCGCATTGCATTTGCATGTTTTCATAAAATTTGCATCCGTTCGTAGTTGCCGCTTCTCCCTTGACTCGGTTGACCTTCTCTCAGTTCAACTGGACCGCTCTCTTCTCTCACTCCTCTGAACCCATCAAACCCATTTGTCTCTGTGACCTTTTGTCAGACCCATCGCGTGCGTCCGAAACTGCCCCGAACCCGAACCGCTCAGTCATCACCGTTGCATTCAGATCATACCCTAAACATCATTGGTTCGTTGTTTAGACCACCCGAAGCCGTCCGATCAAAATCTAAGGGCTCAAATCCTCTCTCATATCAGCCACCTAATATATATAGTAGGCAGTCACTAACCAAATCAGACCAAACCCTAAAATTTAGGTAGATGTTCCATCCATCCCATCATGTGCCGCCATCCTCCTTGGGATCCCCTCCCATCCAACCACCAAGCAAAGCTGCCACCTTCCTCCTCATTTCCCAGATCGGGCCAACCACAAGCTACCGATCCATCAATCCACTGCCTCCCTCGATTCCCCATCCAACCACCTGCCCGAGCCCCCTCCTCCTACTTCGATCCCCGAGCGGATCGAGCCAGTAGTCCCCGCCAGCGATGGGCAGCAACAACAACATCGTCATCGCCTTCCTCCTCTCCTCCCGTGCGTGCGTACACTCAACCCCGTTGCCCTCCGTCTACATCGTCACACCGCCCATGCTCCCTACTTTCTCTTCTCTCCCGTCCTCACTCCTCACCCTCAACTTCCTCTCGTCTCTCTCCACAGGGACCCCCCAAGGAAGACCCCGTCGCCCCACCAAGTACCTCGCCGGAGCATCATGGGGCCGGCTCGTTCCCCTGTTTTGAACAACAGAACGGCGCCATGTCTACCTCCTCTGCATCGAACCGCTCCGCTCCAGCGCTATTGTCTCTCCTGTTTCGCCTGCTCGAACCCGCTGCTACCCGCTTCACTCGGTCGAGCAGCGCCACCGCCGGAGTTCCTCGTCGCCAGGAACCGCCTCCCTGACCCTCGTACGGGTCGGATCCGCCGCGCCTGCAGGTCCCTGCCCCTGCATCACGCTTCTGCCGTCTTCTGCATCACCATGACCTGCTGTTGCTGCCTCTGTTGGTAACGAGCATCAGGAGCCCGCTCGTCCCGAGCGTTGACCGCACCTCCACTAACCTCCAAGGCCCAGCACGCCTCCTCACCCAGCCCGCACTGCCTCAGCGCCTCTTCCACCGACTGGGCCGAGCCCATGGCTGAGCAGCCCCTCCATCCCCTCCCCTGTACACTATCGAGCCAGCCAGTTTCGGCCCGCACACGGTTTTTTTTCAGATCTGCGAATTTGCTAATTAACGAGGGAACTGCATGTTTACAGATTGCACCCTCATGTTCATGCATTTAATAACCCCACAAATGTGCATCGGTTTAAAATGTTTTATATATGCAAAATGCTTAGAATTTCATCTAGTTTCATAATATGCTGCTTTCATCCATGTTTAAAATGTTTAAATTGATGTTTTCTTTAATTTGCTAATATGTCATGTTAAAATGGTTTATTTCATAACTAAATAACCGTAACTCCAATTTAAATGATCTTTATATGTAATTGGGGTGGAAAAATTCCTAGTTTAACATGGTGCACTTTGTTTCATTGTTTAACAATATTAAAATATGATTTAGGACAGAACAGTACCAAAACTAGAATGTGGACATGAGGATTTTCCGGAATTGTTGTTTGTTGTTTCCGACCTCATTTAAATTGCTTAGATAGGTAGTTTCTTTGTGCTTTAGCCCTTGACTGTTAACCAACATTTAACTAGTTGTGTACATAACCGAGATCAAACTAAATATGTGAATGTGGTGTTTTGTCAATATCCAACTTGTTGCATATTGAGCTCCACTTAACTTGTAGATTTGCTTGTTGCACTTTGCCATGCCATGTATATTTAAACCAGACATGCATCATACTTGTTCGTGCATTATGCCATGTTTATGCTTTTGTGTTTACCGTGTTGTTTGCTCCTTTCCGGTATGCTTCTCTCGTTAGATTCGGTTTTGTTCCGGAGTTCTGAGGATTTGTTCGACTACTTCATGGACTCATTCTTTTTCCTTGCGGGATACCAGGCAAGATGACCATTCCCCGATATCACCTCTATCTTTGCCTTTCTAGTTTTCTTGCTCTATAGCTATGCCTCGATGCCTATTCTTGTCTTGTCAGCTTCCTGTGTTACCACGAAACACTCTAACCGCTTTCCTAGCAAACCGTTGATTGGCTAAGTACGCTTTTTCTTAGCCCCTCTTATAGCGTTGTTAGTTGCAGGTGAAGTTTGAAGATTGCTCCATGTTTGGACTTGTTTATTGGGATAACACTATGTATATCTTAATTAAATTAATGCACGTATATATTGGTAATGGGTGGAAGACTTGGCCTTCTGCTTGGTGTTTTGTTCCACTCATGCCACCTTAGGACCCGATAAACCGGTGTTATGTTCCTTGATTTTGCGTTCCTAACACGGTTGGGGTTTATGGGCCCTCCTTGATAATTCGCACTGCTTAAAGCTTTTCTAGCAAGACCCAACTTTGGTACTACATTTGCCTAACAACTAAAACTTGCATAGGGAGTTATTAACCTGAGTTCTTAATTAACAACCCGGGCCAGTGCTCTTCATGAGTGTTGGTCCAAACTGGGTGGACTGCAGGGCCGCCTCGGGGAAACCCGAGGTATCTGGTATTTACCTGTAGGCTGTCCCATCCGGTCGTGGCCTGAGACGAGATACGCGCGGCTACTATCAGGGTGTCAGCACACCGGGAGGTCTTGCTGGATTAGTTTTTCCTTTGTCGAGATATCTTGAGCACGGGATTCCGAGAATACTCGGATCTTCCCAACATGGAGTTCTGACTCCGCGGATCGTGAGCTTCTGATGGGCTAAGTTGGGACACCCGTGTAGGGTTATGAACTTTTGAAAGCCATGCCTGCGGTTATGTGGCAGATGGGGATTTATTAATATCCGGTTGTAGGTAACTTGACACCATATCCTTAAGAATACACTACCTGTGTGAGTAACCGTGACGATCTCTTTTCGAAGGGGTTTCGGAAAGTGAACACGGTGGGGTTATGCTTGAACGTGAGTAGCTAGGATCACTTATTGGTCATTTTTGGCGACCGTTTGCACTTTTCTCATCTTGCTCTGACTTCGTAAGCTAGTTGCTTAGTGCTTGCTGCAACCACTTTATTACCTCTCCACACCTAAAGGCTTTGTTAGTTTTGATACCCGGGAATTGGATTGATGAGTCCTTGTGACTCACAGATTACAACACACACCAGATGCAGGTACAACTGAGTACGACGTAGGAGATGGACAAGAACTTCAGTGGGAGTTCGATGAAGAACGTGGTCGTATGTTTGTGATGTATCCCGACGATCAGTAGTGGTTCCTACTAGGGGTGATCAGGACTTGTGGTTGTGGTATCTTTTCTCATTTGATTTCGTCCGTAGTCGGACCCTGTGTTATTTGGATGAATGTATGTTATTGTATTAATTGTGTGACATGGCGAGTGTAAGCCAACTATTTTACTCTTTCATCCCTGTTCATTACATGAGTTGTGCAAAGATACCATGCTTGCGATCATTCCAGAATGCGCTTATGTCTCTAACTCGTGCCTCGACTCGTAGGAGATATAGTCGCATCCTGGGCATTACACGTCATGGTGGCCTCATGAGGCTGGGTACCTGCATACACTACAAAAAAATAGACTTCCGTGATGATACGTGTTTGTCACAGTAGGTCACGTTTCTGTCATGCATGTACATCCATGACAAATTTATGACAAAATCAAGATAGTCATACATGTGTTGTCGCAGAAGTGTTCCATGACATTACCAAAATTATCATCACAGAAGTGTCCACTTCCATGATGATAAATTGCGGGTCATAGAAGTGCTTTCGTCAAGGGTGACTGACACGTGGCATCCACCGTAACGGAACGCCGTTAAGCTATCGGGTCCGGTTTTGGATCCAATAACCCGTTAACAGCCCCGACCAATGGGGATTTTCCACGTGTAAAATCATCATTGGCTGGAGGGAACACGTGTCGGCTCGCCGTTGGGACAGATGTCATCCACTCATTGGACCCAAAGCGCCTACGATACGTCGACACATGGCACGGCCCAACACATGCCCATTCCTGTGAAAAGGCCGGCCCGTTTGACTTGGTCAAAAGGTGGCGGGCCAGCCCACGGCAAGCCTGTTAACGGTCTGTTCGCATATAGCACATTTAAATCCCGCTAACCCAGGGCCCGTTTACGGCCTATCCGAATTAGGCCCAGTAGCGTCATCTGGGCCATCCAATATAATTCCAGCCCGTTTTAACTTCCGGCCCATGTATGGCCCATGACGTCTTTCGGCCCATATGAGGCCCTTATTACGCTCGGCCCATTAACGGCCCGTGGTAAAACTGGTCCATAATGAACAGTGTATCACTTTATACCCATTAACAGCACATGGTGAAACTAACCCGTAATGAACAATGTATCACTTTATACCCATTAACGGTCCATTATTCCGTTGGGCCGTTTCCAGCCCATGTTATCTTTCGGCCTTCTCGGGGCCCATTTATTCTTGGGCTCATTTCCACATTCGTTTACTTACGGATCATTAATGTCATTTTCTGCTTGTGGGCCAAATTCAGCCTGTGGTTACAGTCGGCCCGTTTATGGCCCGTTTAATACATTGGGCTGTTTTCATAGCGTCATCAAAATACGGCCGATTAACGACGGACCGTTATGGTCGGCCCATGAACGGACAATTTCAACTCTAGCCCATTTACGGCCATAATGTGGTCTATTATTGGCCCATGTTTGGCCAACCGATCATACGGCCCGTAGAAGGCCCATTGATGATACGGCCCATAGAAGGACCATTGTGTCTACAGCCCGTATAAGGCCCATTGTTTCTACGCCACATAGAAGGCCCACCGTTTTTTTAAAGAAAGAAGGCCCATTGTTTCTACGGCCCTTAGAAGGCCCATTGTTTCTACGGCCCGTAGGAGGCCCATGTTAACTACAGCCGGTAGGCATCAAAGTTCGCCACCAGTGCAAATATAGGGAACACCCTACACTATACAAAAATGGCTTGCTCTTTTCTTCAGCCGGTGGCTGCACGTTAAGAACAAATTTTGTATCGCACCAAAACAAATTACAACTATAAAACAAAAGGAAGGTTGGCATAGAAGTTAACAGTCTAGCAGATAAATGCACCACCAGAAGTTCAGAAGCTTAGTTCATTTGACCTGACTGTTATGTTTTCATGTTGTATTGTCTGATGGAGCACCATAACCTTCGCCTTCAGTTCTCCTAGGCTCCTGAACAACATAGCAAATGTCTGATAGTCTAGTTTCGAAACCATGCATATCTTGACAACATCGAACAATGTCTCTCCTTGTTTCACAAAGGGTCTATTTTAGGAAATGGACTTATGTCTGGAGCGCAGATACAACATTGTTTTGAGCTTGCATATCTTGATCATGAGGCAGTTTGGACGAGATTGCCTTAACAACCAAGCCAGTATTACGCAGGAACGTGCTTTTGGCACTATTAGTGGACAGGTACTGACCCACTGCAGCAAGAGCTGACATTGCGGTTATAGTTGCCTCGCCACCTTCAGAAGGTGGCGGTTCGACCATTTTTTTCATAGCTCACTCAAAAGTTGAGGTTTTACATTAGTACTAGAACAGAAGATATTAAGGAGGCAGCAAAACCAAACAAAATAGCTTTGGTCTATATACAGAACTTATTCTGGTGAACCCATGTAAAATAATAGTTGTATTTTATTGCAAAGTACATAACAAAACCAGGTTCCAAACATATGACCATGTACCATCGCTAATGTATTGTCTATTTCTTCACATTGTATTGAGGGCTAAGGATAAAGAGACGAAGTTTATAATACGGTAAGCATAGTATGACATCATTCATATCACAAACAACTGAGAACAGACAAATAGGCAATTGTAACGTTGTGTGGGCAAGTCCAGCACGGAACTAGATTACAGGTCAAGATCAAAGGAACATCACTCCTCTCTTTTAAACCTTGTAAGGTGCAATGATACGCTAAGACAATTGTGTATAAAATTGAAAAGAGTAATAGACATTGGCTGCAAACCATGCAGTTCAAGGCACAAGTCAGAGTAAGTAGTAGTTAAAAAGCATGAGGATTAAGGACTTACAACAGCGGCTTTGACTGGTGTAGTCATGCCCTTCTTCTTGCTGGTATGACAGTCCTTGAAGATTTCCACAACATTTGGTTCAGGTACTTTTTGGTCCTTGCGGGCTTTCCTCTGCATTTGGAACAAGTCAATATAGATATGATAATATGGTACAGCGAAAAGAGTGAAACGGCAGCTAATTACAAGAGCCTCGCAGTGTGCAATATAGCTACGAGATCCTGTCGCCTGTTGGAATTTCACTTTCGTATGGTTGGCCTTGTTCTTTGAACAGTTCACCTACAAGAAGATAGATTTGTGTGGCACATGCGTAAATAGGACTTCAACATGTGATCTGATCACATATATATATATTGTACCTGATACTTCGGATCGGACTAGTGTTTAACGAGGCCTCTCCAGTCTTCATCAGATATATTTTCCACTGGAGATGTTTGGGCAAGTTCACTATTAGCCTTGCCTTCAAAGTGAGTTTTCCTCAAGTTATACTGATACTGTTGCAGAGCAGACTTGAAAACATGGGTGAAAACTTGTCTGGTTGCATCATCTTGGCTATCCAACTTGAACCTCATCTGTTGAAAATTATGGGAGTCTCATTATCAGCAACCTAGAAAGTATTGGACAGAGCAAGACGATATTACTAGTTTCCATACATAACCATACTTACAGATAAATGGTCGAGGAAGGTGTTGAACTAGGTTTCGTCTTTGTCATTCCTATACTAAATCCATGTTGGGAGGATACGTACTTGACACCTAACAGCAACCGCTGCCTCTGATACTAACTTTGCTGACTATGTAGCATCATGTGGCCTTTTTAAACCTGCCTCAAAATGGATCTCCATTCTTCCTCTTCTAGATTTAGTTAACCTATCAAGCATTATCCCTGATGTTTGTTTCCTCTTGCGCCTAGGTGCTAGTCCAACAACAAACATAGGAAGTGTTAGTGTACATCAGACTATGAGACTACATATAAAGAAGCATGCAACTGTAACTTGACTCCAGCAACTACCTTCTTGCTGTAGAAGCTCACAAAGTTCATCTGATCTTGCCAACTCATCTTGTGTCAAGAGTGTTTCGGAAGTAGTGTCAGGTGGCAAGGGAGCTTGGGAACGTGCTACTAGCTGAGTTGACCAACGTGTAAATCGTGCAGCTGGTGGTACTATGGAAGGTGATGCAACAACTAGGGTTGTCTCTGCTTGTTTGGTGGCAGCTATTTGTTTCTGTTTGGCTTGTTCTGCAGCTCGTGTAGCACGGGATACCCTGTCGGTACAATTTTCCGCTGGACTTTGACCTTCTATTGCACCATTAGTACCAACAGAATCTACAGGATTGTTCCGCTTCCCTTTCCCTGTCGTTCTGTCTAGCTTCCTCTTTCTCTGTGCCATGTTAAGTCAAGCCGACAAGAAAAACGAATAACAATTTAGTTCTTCAGAACAAATGTACTTTGATGTAAGAACATGGTGTGATAGACAGATATTGTATGTTCTAGAAACAGGAACACGTGTCTTAGTCACAAGTATAATGTGTTAAGTAAGCAGATGAAATTTAACAAAATTAGAAGCAATACAGGCTACACATCATACATAACATGCAACCACATATAACAGTGCCAAGTTAGAGGGAGCACCTGTGATGGTGCACTAGGGGAGACGTGCTCATCACCAACATAGCTATGTTGAGTGTCTATGCATGTGTTGTCTTGGAAATCATCTTGGGGGGATGGAGGAGTAGAATCTGTAGAGGCCCTCCATTTCGAAGGAGCACCTTCATCTGCCTCCTTGCTAACTTGCTTCCGCTTTATTGATTTTGAATTGTCAAGTAAAACCGACAAGAAAAAGCAATAAAATTCACTCTTCAAAACTCATTCGTGCATGATACTGACAATCACTACTTTGATGTAAGGCAAACACACGATTCCAGGATGGAATAATACGAAAAATAGGACGGCATGGCATATTCACAAATGTTTGTGTAAACTAAGCAGAAACCATTTCACCAAATAAGAAGCAATGCAAGCTAGACACCACGTGAAAGGTGCAACCAATATAACTCTGCCAAGTTAAAGTGTCCCATCATAAATGGCATTTGAACAAATTAGAAGCAGCGCATGCTATAAATCATATCAAAGATGCAACTAATATCACACTGCATATACTGAAGGTGTCTCGTCATATTGATTTATGCGGGATACAAAAAAACAATAGTTTTATGTGAGGACATGCTTAATACACAGATGTTCTATGTACTGAATACAAGAAGGCATGTCACATTAACAGGTATAATGTATAAGCAAAGCAGAATAGCACATGCAGTTTAACCAGATTGGAAAAATTACCACATATCACGCTGCCAAGTTAGAGCAAGCACCTGCGATGCTAGTGTAGGGGAAATGCGGTAATCAACTATAGAGCTACGTTCACTATCTTCATCTAGCCTTGCTGTTTCTTGAGAATCATGTAGGGAGGCTGACGTTGCATTCTTTAAATGAGGAGTAATCCACTTGCCTGACTACCTCATCATAAGTGATTGATGAGGGATACACAAGAACATTAGTTTGACGTAAGAACATGGTCAATACACAGATGTACTAGTGTGTACCAAAAACAGAAAGGCGTGTCATATTCAAAGGTATAATGTGTAAGCTAAGCAGATGCAATTTAACCAAATTGGAAGCAATACAAGCTAGACATCCGACTGGAGTGGTGAGCATGATCATCTAGGACCTGAGAGCCTGGTGGGAGGCAGGATGCTTCACCACCATCGCAGCTTTTTAGTTGGCTTCCAGGTGATGCCTCTCTTTGATGGGCTTGTCACTGGCTCGGCCAGTGCCCTGACTAGCTATTTGTCTTCTGGTGCTCACGGGATGGTGGTTCATGTAAAAAATATCTTTCCTTATCTTAATAAAGACCGACTTCGGCCTTTCGAATACAAGCTAGACACCATATGAAACATGCAACCACATATGACACCGCGAAGTTAAAGTAAGCACCTGGGATAGTGGTTCATTGCGAGCGAGGTCATCAACTTCAGAGCTACGTTTACCGTCTCCATCTGCTGACACTGCACCTATTATAAGGCTGAAACGTGTCTGGCCTATCCGCGTATGACGCTGGAGCGACTTCTCTCTTTTCTTTTTTGCTTCTCTCATAGCAGCAGAGTCTGAAATACCCTTGCATAAAAACACAATAGTGAGAGTATGGGTGAAGTGTGTGCAGAACTAGTGCACTGTAAAAGTAGCAGATAGCAGGTGGCTGAAAAATAAATGACAGGAGACATATGATAGCTCTACAACATTGCATGGCAAACAAAATTAGATTCTACTCCGTATGATTTTGTAATATATGAGCACACGAAATGCAGGTACTCCTCCAGCACCACACCACATGTGGTCATATCAAGATAACAGTCGACTGAAAATAAATAGGTCAATCGATTTTTTTTAATGAAACGTCCGATCTATAAGGAACGGGCAGATGGCCTTCGTCTACCTCCCGCCAGTCACTATTGACGATCTTTCTCGAACCGCCAGTGACCACCTGCCCAGACCCCTGCCTCTGCCGCCCCGCCCTCCCCTCGACCTCACACCACCGCCGTGCTTGGCAGCGCCCCCAGGCCATCCCTTTAATCCCGGCCGACCTCCAGATCGGGCGCCAGTAGCTCTAGGCCCCACACACCCCTAAGATAAACACCGAGGCGCTGCTTCCCTGGCGTAATAGGCGGACTAGCGCCTATTACGCCAGGGAATGCTTCCGTTAATTGGGAATCATTTGACCAGGAATTGAAATTCAGGGGGGCGACGGACCTCTAGCTAAGGTGAAATAGAATATGAGGAGAAACCTTGTGCATTGCGAGTTACTAGGAACATCTAGTATCAAGAAGAAGCGGTCAACTAGTGTCTTCTGTGGGATGAATATCGTGCAAGTAGACACGTAAGATTTGCACGAATAAGGGAAGAGGATTACCATTTTCGGTTGCCGGTGTGGTCGCCTCCACATGTTGCTCGATCTTCTTCTTTTTGCCGAGGAAACCAATGTTCTGGAGGAGGGTGCAGGCTTGGACGAACCCATGGCCAAATTGTTGACTGTGTTGTCGTGGCCGTATGTCGGCGGAGGGGAAGCAGATCCGAGGCGGCGAAGGACGGCGTAGCAGGAACAGCTCCAGTGCGGTGGAGGGTGGCAAAGTTGGAGCGGCAGTGGTTAGGCGCAGGACGGCGTGGTTGAACTGGCTCGGGTACGGACGGCTCGACCTCGGCTTAAACTACTATCCGTGGAGGGCGTTGCGGTTGAGGTTGCGGTGGACGACGACGTCGGGGTATCGTCTCCGGCATGATGGAGGAGGGCGGCGGTTGATGGGTGGAATGGGGTGGCGGACGGAGGACGCCGGGGTTTCGCGGCTGGTGGAGAGGTAGTTTTCGCGCCCACGGAGTACGAATGGGGAATTGGACGGGTGGGCAGGGGGGAGGGGGGAGAACCATGTTTCGATCTGGGACGCGCTTCTTTTTGGCTTTTTTGAACAGAAGATGGGATGCGCTTGTTTGAAATTTGGGGAAAGTACAAACTTTGCCCCCCTCTTAAATTTTGGACCTACTGCGGGTTGGGGGTAGGGTGGTAATCCCAGGTGTCCCAAATAGTGGGCGGGAGCGATTTCGGCCGCGCGCATGTGTGCTTAGGCGGCCATTCTGTATGAATGTTTTTCGGAGGTGGTTGCGCGACGTCTAGATGAAGCTACAAACCTACCCCGGTTTAGACCTTTGGACGTCGGGCCGGTAGGTTTCACGGGTCGGAGTTATTAGAAAAGTAATTTCCTTGTACTACCAAACATTGGTCTCACATGGTTTCGGGCGAGTAGAGGCTCTTTGGTGCTTCGTTTGAAATTTTGAAACACAACCATTCACGTTTAGAGTACTCTTGAACTTTGAGGATTGACCTAAATAGACAACGTTAAATTTGACCTTGTATGTTTGAAAACCTCATTAAATTATCCGCTTCTTTTTGAAATTTTGACACTTGAAAACCCTATAACTACGATTATTTTGGAATGGAGGAGCTAAATTAGAATCTATTTTGTACACGACTACATATGCTATTATGTACAAAATCAGAGCAAAGATTGGTGCCCCCATAATTTAGGTATGACATACAAATACCATGATATCAAATTCAAATAACTGAATGGAATTCATGTTGAATTCGATTTTTTAAACCACCTTAAGTTAAATTCAAATGTATGCTAGTTCATAGGTAGCTATTTATAATGTTCATTGTGTAACTTTCATATGTATAATGTGCTTTACACACACAACATGAACTATACTCATGTTTATATTCGATTGCTAAAGCGATGCATTGTCTGGAGTTCAAAATACGAATTATGTGGATCAATTGTGTCGAATAATAACATAGACATGCTCAAATTCGATAGAATCTAGATGTCTGATGGATCAATGACCGTTCCTTACGCGAATTGCAAATATCATGATCCCATCCTAATATTTGGATACAATTTATATCTTTAATCAATGTGTACAGCAGTCTTGTACGTGTAGTTTCACTCTCCATCGGTGGTCTCTCACACATGCTCACACACTCTCTCCCGAGGTGTCTTTCTCGCACACATGCTCTCGATATAACCCTCCCTCCCTCTCGTAACCAATTACGACTATTTTCACTAACCATTATCACACGCACTCGCCCTCTCGCAAGCATACACACACACAATCCCCATCGACCCTTTCTATATACATAGACCTGCCTACGTGTCTGATACGTCCAAAACGTATCTATAATTTCTGCTTGCTCCATGCCTCTTTTGGGTGATATTGCTATGATATTTATACACTTCCATACACTTTTGATCATATTTGGACTAACCTATTAACTCACTGCACCCCGATGCCAGTTTCTGTTTTCTGCTGTTTTTGTATTTCAGGTTTTCCCATTACGAGAACTGCCAGATAAATCCCGGAAAAATTATATAAAAAATCAGCGTTCCAGAAGCTTCCCGGTAGCCAAAGTACAGCCGGAGGGGGGCCACCAGGGCTCCAGGCATCCTGGTGGCGCCCCCCCCCCCTGGCCGCGCCGGGGGGGCGCCTGGGCCCCCCAGGCCTCTGCTGATGCCCCCCTTTGGCATATATTTATATCGTGTCCCGAAACCCTCGAGACGGGAACCCTTTTTCGCGATCTCATCTCTGTTTCGCCGCCGCCGCGCTTCCAAGATCGGGAGCACCAGGAGAACTCTTCCCGGCACCCTGCCGGAGGGGAGGATCACCACCGGGAGCTTCTCCACCACCATGGATGCCTCCCGGATGAGTTGTGAGTAGTCTCCCTTGGACCATGGGTCCATGACCAGTAGCTATGTGATGTTCTCCTCCCGTTCTTGTGCTTCACTAATTAGTCCTCGTGAGCTGCCCTACATGATCGAGGCACATATGTAATCCTTATGCTGTTGCTATGATGAGTTTGCTGGGATCCGATGGATTGTGAGATTATGTTCAGATTGTGTTTGAGTAATATATTTGATCTACCTCTTTTATATTTATGTTCGTAAGTAATTCTTGCATGTTCTCCGTTGTTATTTATTGCTTTGGCCAAGTAGTAGGTAGTGACTCCAAGAGGGAACGTTATGCTTGATTGTGGGTTCATGCCCCTCGATGACTAGCTTGAGTGACGGAAACATGAGTCTAGGGGATGTGATGTTGCCACAAGGGGGAAAACAACGGTGCTTGTGCCCGCGGGTGCAAGGATTGTTTACTTTACGCAAAGTTCTTTTAATGCAGTTGTCTGTTGCTTTGAGTTTACACTATGGGTGGGACTCGCAACTTAATACCAGCGAGATGTTCTGGATAGATATCTCAAGGTGGATGATTAGTAGTAGATGCAGATGGATTTCGGTCTACTTGACTTGGCGTACCGCCCATGCTTTGAACCTCTACCTTTCTTGCAACATAGTTAGCATTGGTTTGCGCACATAATTATGTCAATTGCCCAGCTGTAATTCGTTTACCTCACATAGCTATTTTATCGTCTTTTGGGAGAGAGACATCACTAGTGAACATCATGGGACCCCGGTCCATATTACCATCATTGATCACATCCGCTATTTACTTTTCGTTTTTACTTACTATTGCAGCAAAACCTATCACTATTATCACTTGCGTTTGATCCTTTGTAAACGACAAGGCCGGAGGGATTGACAACCTCTCTGTACTCGTTGGGAGCAAAGTTATTTGTATCTGTGTGCAGGTCCACGTTGATTGCTAATATCTGGCGCCGTTAGTAGTTGACACCTTCTTGTTTAAACTGGGAGTCTCAGGGAAATCGATCCTTGGTATCTTTGCCAAGGGAAAACTTCCGCTGCACTGCATCTCAAACCTTCCACTTGGGGTAACCAACGAGGGGCGAGAAGCCATCAGTGTCTCTTGTACGCACATTATCTTTAGGCTTGTCTCTCACTCATTGTCTCACACCTCTCTTCCTAATCGACGAGTATGATTCTAGCAGAGCATTCTATACGATGCCCATTAAAGTTAGGTTGGATGAATAGTAATATCAGAGATAAAGGGGTTACCTTAGTCCGAGAACCTAGGGTTACAAATCCTAGCCGGATTTGTCAGTGGACATAGAGTCCTTCACAATTATGCTATCTTTGTCTTGTACGACTAGTCATCCATGGGTCTCCCTAAATGTGTCATGGGCCGACCAATGTGGCGCAGGATGGAACCGAACGAAGGGCCTCACCTCGACCCATCGGACCTCACGCAATGACACACCCTCTGCCCCCACGTCTCGTTATCTTCTCACACCCACACATACCAACACAGACACCACACACAAAAAAAATATTCTCCTGGTGCCTCTATCCACTCCCCACTTGCATATACACACTCAAGGGAATCTCTCGTCGTGACGTCATATTCGTCTCTCTCTCTAGACCACTCTCATTTCTCGTGCTATCTCTCCCACGCCCCCCTGCCGGCCCCTCTATCCATGCCTCTCTCGAATACGTAATACACACACATACCTCTCCAGGCCCTGCCAAAATGCATCAACTACACATTCACACATGTTACATCACGTACCCCATTGATCTAAAAAGCCCTCTCTTCATGTTTATTTTGCATACAACATTCCTTTTGAATAAAGTGTGGCCAAAAAAATATTTTAGAATTTCTACATATATACAACATTACAAAGTTATATGGAGGAGTATTAACGCTTGCATTGCATGGTGCCCACAATGATATTTATTCCGCGCTGTGAATTTGTATATTTTTATACTATATATAAAGTTAGTCATAATAAAGAGAAACGAAGAGCATCTCTCTCTCCATCGCATACCCCCCCCCTACGCCCCTTTCACGTACGCACACAAACTATCTCTAGGTCCTCTAAAAGTAAGTCCCCAGCACATTCACGCATGTTTCATCTTTCTCTCGCGATATATACAGTGACGATCAATGTATTTGAAGCGAAAGCACGATACGTACATTGGACTTCAGAATCCACTCGTTACGGTCACCATTTATGTTTTGTGGTTATTATACAGTCACGGGCTCACCGTACAACTCTGTATTTGCTCAAGACACGACTAGTTGACCAGTTAAATGCTCCACGTGGCACCTCTAGTGTTGCATCACATTATCTCACACCATCGGGCCCACCTGTCGGCTTGTATCTACTCTACATCTACACTCTTATAAAATACTAGCAAGATGCCCATGCGTTGCACGGAACATTAATATGCATTCGTATGAGTAGTTTATCTTGTGGGAGAAAAGGATGAACAAGGGAAGGCCTTATTTGCAAGTGTGGAGAGGGGTGTGGGTATCTTGTTGCAAAATTGCCATAGTTTCCTTCCTATCCGTCAGATATAGATCGGACGGCCTATATTGCAGGATGGCAGGCACACGATCATCACCGACTATGCTTTTTATAAGAGAAGGGATAAAATACACTCTTATGAAAAATAGAGTTGGTGATGATGGTGTGCCTGCCATCCTGCAATATAGGCCGTCCGATTTATATCTGACGGATAGGAAAGAAACTATGACAGTTTTGCAAAAAGGTACCCACACACCTCTCCACATTTGCAAATAAGGACTTCCCTCGTTCATCCTTTTCTCTCACAAGATAAACTAGTCATACAAATGCATCTTGATGTTACGTGCAACGCACGGGCATCTTGCTAGTAAGAATGAAAACAAACGACAAAAAAATATTGGACGGTGGTTCGAAGTCATGACCGCGGGCACAGCGGACAAGGTGGCCTTGTATTGGTATGCTGAGCCGTCTGTTTTAACAGAGGAGCTGCTGTGGTGATTATACACACACGCACGCATGCACACGAACTGAATGCACACAACACTCACACGAACACATGCACCCACGCACGCACGCAACACTCACACGTACACACGCAGCCACGCACGCACGCAACACTCACATGCACACACGCACGCATGCATGCACACACATGTACACCACACGACCAACACACACTCTCACACTCAAGTGCTCAACCAACACGTGCATGCGCACACATCAGGCCCTGACAGACACATACACAACCAGGTGATTCCCACGCACGGGGTGGAGTCTTGTCGCGCCTGCGTAAATTTGTGTTTATCTGACCTTTTCCCTATGCGAACTGACAGGCGGGACCCACTAGGAACGTGGTCAATTTAACTAGTCAACATGGTGCCACACAGACTATTTGGCCAGTCAACAGAGTGCAATCCGATGCTGAACCGTGAGCATGTGACTGTATAATCACCGCAAAACGTATATAGTGACTGTAATCAGCTTATTCTGAAGTTCGGTGAACGTATTTCGCTTTTCTTTCTGTAGGCCCTCCAAAAGTACATCTCTACACGTTCTCGCATGTTACATCTAACAACTATGCAATACAACACTACTACTACACTCTAACACAATAAATCATATGTGTTTTTAGTTTTACTAGATATCATATTGTTACTTAATTATTCAGTTTGCATACATTAAATTGCCTTTGAAATGTATGGCCAGTATCATATACCGCGCGGGGAAAATCCCGCCCTTTCCTGTTTAATCGGGTTTGTATCGATGGATCGTGCGAAACAGCAAAACTATAGTACTATATACACTACAAGTGACAGTTCACTGGGCCGTCGTGTCGTGTACTCCTCCATCGTAAGGGTGGAGCGCTCGCTTTCATAAATCTTCTAGTCCCTTTCGCCGATATGTGGGGCATCAAGCTATCTGGTCCACGTGCCATACCGGAATACAGTGCAGAGCAGCTGGGGTGAAGCACCAAGTCATGGCGTCGGCGTAGTAATGAGCAATGAGGCGTCAAATCACAAAGCTGCACCTTTCTCGCAGTTAAGTTGGAGGGACGAAGTAATAAAGCTAAAAAAATAAGTTGGAGGGACGAAGTAGCCATCATTTCACTCGTTGCTGAATCCGCTTCTCCCTCATCTTCTTCAAGTTAACCACGTGTTGCTTCTGCCGTTGTTCTGCCTCATGTGGGAAGCGGATCGGCTTGGTGAAGCACTGACATGTGGGACCGCATGTTAGCAAACCGCCAGGACAATGTCCTCTAAAATAAGAAACCTCCCCCGCCATCCGTGCAGCAAAATCACCTCCTTTTTACTAATCTTGATTCTATAATTTTTTAGATCAATATAATTGAGATTTGTATAGATAGCACACAGGAGCAAAACCAAGTGGTACGGTTAAGGGCATCCACAATGTGTAGCCAAATGTGAAAATAGCTTTTGGCATTGTGGGAACCATTGTGGACGGTGTTGCCAAAGCCAAAAGGATGGAACCAAAGCTCCCTCATTGATTGATTGAAGGAACAGAAAAATGCAACGTCTCTCCTCTTTCTCCCGTGCTTGGACGCATGTACTGTATAGAGGACAGAGTCTACTCCCATGTCCCTTCTATCACAAATCTCAAAGCAGTGAGGCGTCAAATCACACAGCACGGACGAAGCAACCATCATTTCACTCTTCGCTGACTCCGCTTCTCCATCGTCTTCTTTGAGAAACCATCTCACCGCACTAGTACATTTACGCGTCCTTTGGTTCAACGGACTTCCTGGATGCAAATAAGGCGGTTGTCTCGGCTTGCAGGCGGCACTGGACGGACGACGCTAATGTGTATGAGTAGTACTAGTACATTTACGCGTCCTTTAGTTCAACGGACTTCCTGGATGCAAATAAGGCGGTTGTCTCGGCTTGCAGGCGGCACTTGCGAATGACTTACCGTGGTCTCCCTCAATGGTGTTCTCCGTCGAATGCACTTCGCCAAACCACAACATTCAAGATATCGTCGACGTCACCGCAATGGGGAAGGAAGTCAAATATAGTTACTACCTCCATTTTTTGTACACAAGGCTAGTATATCAATTATAATTTGGTGCATCCATGATTATCCGGCTTTGGGCACTATGTCAGGGTGAACGACACATGGTTACAATGCATGTGTTCGATGTGATAGGAATCCGCTGTCATACGCAATACTTAGCAAGATGTGTTACATTGGACACCGCTGTTTCCTTGCCAAGGACAAGCCGCATCCTAGAAAATACCAAAGACATGTGTTCAATGCAAAGCATGAAAACTGTAATGCGCCAAAGAGGCTCACCGCCGATGAGTTGCAAGTGGAATTAGAGAAGGTCAGGCATATTACACCAGGAAGCCATCCTGATAATGGTAGTGGGAAAAGGAAGCGTGGCAGGGCAAAAGAGGGATTATTGTTTACCCGCAGGTCCACTTTGTGGGACTTGGAGTATTGGAAAGATTTGGATGTGCGGCATAATCTTGATGTGATGCACATCGAGAAAAATATATGTGACAGCATTATCGGCACACTTCTTAATATTGAAGGCAAGACGAAAGATACCTTAAAATCTAGGATTGATTTGACACACCTGGGTATCAGACAGGATTTGCAGGTGCAAGATGAAGGTAAATCACGGGATATGGCACCAGCTGTGTACGTCTTGGACAAGGTAAAAAGAAAAGAATTATGCGAGGTCCTGTCACGTGTGAGATTCCCACATGGATTTGCTTCCAACCCTGAAAGGAGAGTCAGTGCAGATGGAAACAAGGTACAAGGGTTGAAAACTCATGACTGCCACGTCCTACTTCAAAGGGTTTTACCTGCTATCCTTAGAGTAATGGGCCGCCCTGACTTATACAGAGCAATTGCAGAGTTGGGACAATTCTTCAGGGAACTCTGCAGTAGAAATATCAGCATAGATGCTTTGGAGTGTCTTAGAGACAAGATACCAACTATCCTATGCGACCTTGAGAAGATATATCCTCCAGCCTTCTTTGATGTGATGGTGCATTTGGCTATTCATCTACCTGATGAGGCACTACTTAGAGGTCCAGTACAGTATGGCTGGATGTACCCTATTAAAAGGCGGCTAGGCACTTTCAAGTGTTATGTTAGGAATAGAGCTAGACCCGAGGGTTCCATTGCAGAGGCCTACATTGCTACAGAAGCATTGACATTCTGCTCAAAATACATTGAAACAACTGATCAGCTTAGCAAAGAGGTGGATGAAGATAATCCCGGGCTCAATGTTTTTGATTATTCTGTTCGAGTTATAGGGAAGAGTCAACAAGAGGACAAACCTAAAGATTTGGACAAAATGGTTTGGTATGTGTTGAATAACTGTCCTGAGATACTACCTTATATCAAGTAAGTGCTAAGTACTGCAGCTTATACATCATAATCTACTTAACTTGTAGCACATTCTTATATATTTAGATGTTTGACGCAATTACTATGTTGTGCAGCATCAACAAAAAGGAGTTACTGCCGCAAAATCCAAGAAACATTGACAAACTGGTTATGGCAGGATTTGCGAAATGGTTCAAGAGCCATGTAAGCTTTTGAATTGCACTGTCAGTTTTTTTAATATATTGAGTACATAAGATGATCAGCTTGTCTATTTTCTAACCGTAGGTTAAGAAGATGCGGGAGGATGGGCATGCAGTTGATGATGCCCTTTACTCACTAGCAATGGTTCCTGATACTCGAGTAAGACATTATGAATCTTGCGTTGTTGGAGATGTGCGCTACAACACCCTTGCACGAGACGAAGGCAGGAAGACACAAAACAGTGCCATCATGAGCACGGATACGTATGACAAAGAGACAACTGAAATGTATGCTAACATAACACACATTTTTTAGTTGCAGTATATCTCCAGTTTCGAGGATCATCGGTGTGTGGTTCTGTTGTGCTGTCGTTGGTATAACCTGTTTTCTAGGATCGCAAAACCTGGAGCTGATGATTATTTCAAATCCATCAATGTCAAGGTGGCGTACCAGACCAACGAGCCTTTTATTTTGGCAAATCAAGCAACACGGATATTTTTCTTGGAAGACACATTTGCACGAAGCGATGACTGGAGAGTATTGCAAAGGTTTGAGCAGAGGAATTTGTTTAATGAAGTTGCACAACAAGATGATGCTTGCACTGCTCCTGATGTACAAGATAACACAGATGTTCCTAATATCTTTGAGAACCATCACGTCAATGACGCCGGCGAAAAGATTGCCTGTCGTGATGTGGACATACAAGAGTTGATCAAGAAGAAGCCAACGTTCGAGGATGTTGAGGACGAAGAAGAAGATGGCACAATGGGGAATTACGATTCAGACTGATACACATGGGGAAGATGTTGACGCTGCTGCTACGGATTATGATTACATTGCTTTTGTCGTATTTGCCTGTCAGAAGACGTTTTTTATCTACTATGTGAAATTGTGTTTGCTATGACAACTGAAACCTGATGAACATGTTGTTTAGTATTTTCCTGTGAGAACATCACTTGTTATGTGTGCTGATTTGTGTTTGATGATTGTATGACGACTAAAACATGATGACATTGTTGTTTAGTTGTACTCATATTTGGCTGTGAAACTTGAATTTGATGACATAGTTTGATGTTGGACTGCAATTTGCTTGACGTCTTGGAATGAGAACAAATATGACCTGACAGGGCCTCTGCTAATTTATTTAATTATTACCAAAAAGGGCCTCTGCTATTTAAATATTTATGAGCAAAAGGGGATACCCCTGATTTCCGTTAATAGAAATCATTAGATGTTCACAACACTACGCCCAGCCTGCTACACATGTTTCATTTATTACTAGTTTCAGCAAAGTGCTCATGTCATAGCCACTGAATACATCACAAGTGCTACATACACTGCAAATAAAGAGACAATCATCCTACAAAGCACATCGATTTTTCCCATTATCTTCACAAGCTCTTTCATCTCCTCATTGCTGTCAAGGTCGTTCAACAGTTGTTGCTTGGCCATGATCAGAGGACATGTATCTTTAACCTTCTGCTCTGCATCTTCCTCTTCTACCGTTCCTTCAGTTACTTGTCCAACACCCCAACCTCCTGGTATTGGGATTCCTTGGCTAACCAAATAATCAGCGTAGTTGCACTCCCCCACATCAGCAACTTCCTAGAAATACAAATCACATGAATCTTCCCTTTTCTGCACGAATCAAATTGGAAGATCATCAACCAAACTATTAGAAAAATCAGCAACTGAAAGCAGTAGAACAACACTTAAACATATTATTACCCCATGATTCGGGCATTTGTAGAAGACTCGGCCAGGGCTGAGGATTGTGGTTGAGACGCGACGGATGACTCTGCGTGATTTGCAGCAGTGGCACCACACCAACGGCAGCGGGTTGCGATGAGCAACCGGCTGCGGTGCGCGTGCCGACGGGGGTGTGATGAGACCCACAGGCAATGGTATGGGTGGCGACTTGGCGCATATTTGGTTGTTGCCTGCTGAAGAGCAGGTGGACGAGCAACCAACGGACATGGTTGCTGCAGCCAGAGCTTCTGATGCTAGGCAGAGTAAGTAGAGAAGAGGAGAAGCGAGCGTTGGATATGTCAGTTTCATTACTTGCAGAGTAGCATAGCACCATATATAGTCATAGTCTAGGTTTGGATTCGAACCAGCTACATGAGCATGTCTCTCTTTTTTCTAAAACTCAACAACGTATCTTTACTGGTACACTAGCTTGTTTTGTACGCCTTCTCAAGTCTTTGATTCCTCCACCTGACATCTGGGACCCACCAGAAGGGCCTCTGTATTTCGCGAAAAAACATGACCCCCGCTGACAGGTCAGACCCACCAGCTATCTTCGCACGCAAGGAAGTGTCTACTTATTACGCACAAAAAAGTGAATACTCCCCCTGCCAGCTGGAACCCAGCATCATGGGAGGCTGACTTGTGGGCCTACCAAGTTGACGGGGACAGAGGGCTTTGTCAACTTAGTCAATATGAACGATTCTAGCTCCAGTTACCGTACGATGTTCATCCAACGGCAGTAGTGCTTCTTCAACCTCTGGTCTTCTTGCTCCAGCCGCCCAAACCAGCGCAGGTCGTGCCGCGTGCTCCTGCCTCCCGTGGCCGGCTGTGATGCCGCGGAGGCCTCACCGCCCCTTACTACTCCCACCGCTAGCCAGGGCATCCCTCTACTCACCCACACCCCCTTGTTATTCTGCGGCGACAACCTCACACCGCAGTCGGACCAGTGAACCCTCGTACTCCTCTCCGCGTGGGCATCCACTGTCGCGTCTTCCTCGGCTCTGCGTCGTCCCCTTCCTAGCCCTCGCTATCGTACACCGCCTTGGTGCTCTCGGCGCGGCGTGGTCAATGTGGTCAACTACCGACTTCCATCGGAAGAGTATTGTACGTGGAGAGGCTGACAGCTGGGTCCATGGCCACAGCCCAGTTTTTCTGTGATTTGCCAAGTAAGTCGCTTTGTCAGGCCTGTTGGGCTGCAAATATTTCAAGACGAGGAGAGCTTCATTCGGTTGGCCGAGAAAATGGCCTATCAGTAATGAGAAATGGGATGTACATTTTTAAAACACATCAAACTCGCAATTAGTTTCAAATTTCTTTTTTTCATTTTGAGATTTTAAATTGCATTGATTTTTATGCGTGGACAATTTGTTGGATTTTATATTGATATACATTTATTTTTAAAATTAGTTTGAATGCGACTCGAAATTTCGGGATTAAAAACAGTTCGGACCGCACCGAAATATGCAAAAAATCGTATAATTTTTAACCGTGGCCACAATATGGGCTGTAATGCTAACAAAAAGAATATAGGCTCCAAAAAAACCTTAAGAATTAGCAAATGGGCTATAAATTATTAGAAATAATGGCAGATGGGTTGTATGATGTTTTCCACAGATTTGATGCTTCCCTAAAAAAGGTTGACGCACAAGCAGTGACTGTTGGATGTCCATCCAACGGCCGGCGTGCTTCTTCAATCTCTGCTCTTCCTACTCCAGCCGCTCAAACACACGCCGGCGAGACTGCCTGCTCCCTCCTCCCCGCGGCCGGCTGTGCTGCCGCGCAGGCCTCACCGCCCCACCGTACTCCCATCCCTGGCCTAGCCATCCCTCTACTCACCCACACCTGTTGCTATTCTCCGGCTACGGCACACGAACCAGTAAACCCTCGTACAGTCATACTCCCCTCCGCGTGGGAAACAACTGCCGAGTCTTCCCCGCCTCTGTGTCGTTTCCTTCCTAGGCCTCGCCATCATCCACCGCCCTGGTGCTCTCGGCGCGGTGTGGTCAACGTGGTCAAGGAACGACTTCCATCGGAAGAGTACTGTACGTGGAGAGTCTGACAGCTGGGTCCACGGCAGCCGCAAGGAAGTGCCTCCTTATTACGCGGAAAATAATTATTCCTCCACCTAACAGCAGGGACCCACCGGACAGGCCATCGTATTTGGTGAAAAAAACGTTCCCCCTGATTGTTGGGACCCATCGGGCGGGCCACCGTATTTCGCGAAAAAAAAGGTTCCCCTCGCTATCAGCTCGGACCCACTGGAAGTGCCTCCTTATTACGCACAAAAAAATGAGTACTCCCCCTGCTAGTTGGGACCCACCTTGGTGGGTGGCTGACTTGTGGGCCTACTAAGTTGACAGGGACGGAGTGCTTTGTCAACTTAGTCAATATGAACGATTCTAGCTCCAGTGACCGTACGATGTCCATCCAATGGCCGTAGTGCTTCTTCAACCTATGGTCTTCTTGCTCCAGCCGCCCAAAGCAGCGTCGGTCGTGCCGCATGCTCCTGCCTCCCGTGGCCGGTTGTGCTGCCGCGGAGGCCTCACTGCCCCCCTACTATTCCCACCGCTGGCCAGGCCCTGCGGTGACGGCAGCCTCACACCGCAGCCGAACCAGTGAACCCTCGTACTCCTCTCCACGCGGGCTTACACTGCCGCGTCTTCCCCGGCTCCGCGTCGTTCCCTTCCTAGGCCTCGCCATCGTCCACCGCCCTGGTGCTCTCGACGCGGCGTGGTCAACATGGTCAAGGAATGACTTCCATTGGAAGAGTACTGTACGTGGAGAGGCTGACAGCTAGGTCCACGGCCGCAGCAAGGAAGTGCCTCCTTATTACGCGCAAAATAATTATTCCTCCACCTAACAGTGGGAACCCACCGGACGGGCCACCGTATTTCGCGAAAAAACGTTTCCCCTGACTGCTGGGACCCACCAGCTACATCTTCGCACGCAAGGAAGTGCGTCCGGGCAAAAAAAAATGATTCACCCCCCTGACTGCTAGGACCCACCAGCTACATCTTCGCACGCAAGGAAGTGCCTGACAGTCGGGACCCACCTGGTCGAAGCGTACGTAGCGTTGTCATTCTAGTCGCGAACGTGTACGTACATACTGGTCGATGTAGAGGCGCGCACGTGTCGTAGCAGAGGCGCGCACGTAGCATGTACACATACGTACAGCGGTCAGGGTGCAAGAAAGTAAATATCGCCACGTACGTACATATGGGCGGGGTCACGAACGCGTACTCGCGCGTACGTACGGCCAGAGCTTGTGTACATGGCTGGGTCGGAACGGAGAAACAGCGTCGTCGTCGTGTTCATGGGGAGCCAACCGGCTGGGTCAGAATGGAATGTGTCGTCGTGTTCATCGGGAGGGCTTGGACGGAACAGCCAATGGAAATGAGGCCTGGCGTACCGCAGAACGGAGGAAATGGCCTTGTGTTTGACCGGCCAAGGTCAAAACAGGATCCTGTTCATTGGGAGGGGTCTGGCGTACCGCAAAACGGAGGAAACTGACCTCCTACGGTCGAAACGGGGTTCCTGTTGGTCGGCAGGGGTGTGGCGTACCGCAAAACGGAGGAAACAGACTTGTGTTGGAGCGCTACGGTCGAAACGGGGGTCCTGTTCATCGAGAGGGGTGTGGCGTACCGCAAAACGGGACTCCACGGGATAATGTTCATCTCCACCGTCGACCCCCTCCAGCCTCCACGGGCTACTGTTCATCCACCGTCGACCTCCTCCAGCCTCCACCTGCGACTGTTCATCCACAGGCTCCTGTTCATCCAGCCTCCACCATGCACTACTCCACCGGCTACCATTCAACCATCCCTCTCCACGGGCTCCTGTTCAACCACCCCTCCACGGGATAGTGTTCATCCACCCCTCCACCGTCTACTGTTCATCCTGCCCTCCATGGGGTGGTCCTGTTCATCCAGCCCTCCACGGGGGTCCTGTTCATCTAGCCCCAACCGGCTCGATCGATCGGGGTCCTGTTCATCCAGAGGCCACACCACGGGGTCCTGTTCATCCACCCCCACCGGGA